>OV651821.1:58649267-59000501 GCA_927349885.1 Psylliodes chrysocephalus
TAGTAATGGCTATAGAAGCTACACAAACCAAACTGACTTCAGAATTTGTAAAAGCTCGTTTAATTCAAGGTGAATTTAAAAGAAATGAGTATATGATTCACATACTTTGATTACTATACGGGGCAAGAGAGACGTCCGACACGCCCAACATAGGGCGCGGCCATTTTGAACACACTTATTAAAAATATTGCGCCAAGATGTAGGCAACACGTAATAAGGGTTCAAAATGGCGGAGTTTTCTATCTCCTTTTAAAAGGCACTCAGAAAGCTGCGCAGTGCGACCCCTTACACTTAATTCTCCGTATAGTAAAAGAAAATCAAAGTATGTGATATGATTGCTAATTTGAAGGACAAAGCTTTAGCTGTCAAAAATAAATTCGTTCCCGTTTGTCATCACTGTAAGAAGGAAGGACATATTAGGCCAAGGTGTCCTGAACTAAGAAGGGAGAAGACAAATAAAAAGAAAGAGTTTAATAAATATTTGCAGCATGCTTCTACTTCACAACAGTCAGATTATACAGGGTGTCCCGAAATTAGACGTTCATATTTTAACAGCGTAATCTACATCCTAAAATACACATACTTTGATTTTTTTTTACTATACGGAGAATGGTCGCACTGCGCAGCTTTCTGAGTGCCTTTTAAAAGGAGATAGAAAACTCCGCCATTTTGAACCCTTATTATGTGTTGCCTACATCTTGGCGCAATATTTTTAATAGGTGCGTTTTAATCATCCGCTTCTGCTTCGGAATTGTCGGTTTTCTTGTTTTAATCTGACAGGTTAGAACGACTGAACCAACAATTCCGGAAGCAGAAGCGGATGATTAAAACGCACCTGATATTTTGCTTGCTGCTGTCAGTGTCAGTGAATATTATTTTTGGAGTCACAGTTTATTGCTAAAGAATCAGTTAGCTCACTCGGACCAGTTGAAAGTTCCAAAATAACATCCACTCCAGGGATACAAATTCAGGATACGCAGAAGACTGCTGTTTTATTATAGGCGTTTGTCATATATTGTATTATCTTAGTTGCGCAGTGTATAAACTGGAACATTGAGATAAAAAGTGCCGACGCAAAGTAAGCGATCTAATTCTTTAGCTATAAACTGTGTCATAGGGTTCAAAATGGCCGCGCCCTATGTTGGGCGTGTCGGACCTCTCTCTTGCCCCGTATAGCAATCAAATTATGTGCTAAAGTAGGATTAAAAGTTCATATAAACATAGGTCCGAAAACGTTTCGTTTTCGAGATACAGGGTGTTACAAATGAAGTCCTGATGGCACATTTTTGTAAATATTTTCTAAAATTTCTTTAGTAACCGGTTTTCCAAAGCACAAAAAAAAATAAATTTTCTGATTTTACAGGCCTACTAATTATTGTTTATACTTTCGAATAACTTATCATGAAATTTTCAATTGCTTTTTTCTTTAAAATGGTGCGTCCTAGCGAGATGCAACAATTATAGCTTTATTATAAAGAAAACATTGGTTTTCTAAATTTTATAGTCAAAAATGTTAAAAAGTGTCAATAAAAAAAACTTAGAGCAATTTTACCCTAAGCCCCCCTTAATTTACCCACCTATGAAGATGATCAAAAACTGGTTTGTTAATTATTCAAAACACCAGCCTTCTGAAATTATCATTGCTGACAATAATAAAATGTATAGTGAAGGTGTAGGTGACATTAATGTTGTTCTTAGTAATAGTGATACAAAAACTATAACTAATGTATTGTATGTTCCAAATATTGCAGCAAATTTGTTATCTGTGAGTAAAATAGCACAAAAAGATTATATCTTAGTATTTGATGATATTATGTGTCGTGTTTATGATAAGTCAGATGTAAATATTGTTAATGTTATCGATGTTTTGTGGAAGCTAAACCTTTAAAAGTAAATAAAATGTTTAGAAAGACTTTTGGGTTTTTTATTAATCAAACTTAACTCTATTATCCCATTTCTATAACAACCACTTATATTAAAGTAAGTGTATAAGTGTAAAGACTAAATAAATTATATAATGATTACTTCAACACCTTCCCTCATTAAATAGATTTTTCATTTCAGTTTAGTCCTAAATCATGACATAACATCTGTAGTCTTGGTCTAAATAGTGGTTTGGTCATCATATCTGCTAGTTGGAATTCAGTGGCAACTCTTTGTACTTCAATTGATCCTTCCATGACCAGTTCCCTTATGAAAAAGTGCCTCGTCTTGATGTGTTTAGTTCTTCTGTGGTATTCTGGATTATTGGCTAGTTTGATGGCTGCTTCATTATCAACCATCACTTTTGGTGTTTCAGTCAGTCTTGTAACGTCTTCAAACAAGCGTTTGAGCCAAATTAGCTCTCTGGCAGCTTCGCTGGCAGCAACTATTTCCGCCTCTGTAGTGGATATGGCGACTGATGACTGTCTCTGACTAATCCAGGATATCAAACATCCTGCGTACCTACAGATTACCCCTGTAGTTGAGCGACCTGTAGTTTTGTCTCCTCCATGATCTGCGTCACTAAAGGCTTCAAAGACACCTCGTTTTGACTGACTTTTGTATATTATTCCGTAATCTTGGGTTCCTTGGAGATATCGAAATATTCTTTTTAGTTTAGTGCAGTCTTCGTTCGTTGGGTTATCTAGAGTCCTTGAGATTACTCCTACAGCGTATGCTATGTCTGGTCTTGATCCTATCATTAGGTACATAAGGGCTCCAGTCGCTTGGCGATACGGGAAACCTTTTAATTCGTCGGCCTTCCCTGAATCTGCGCTCTCCTTAATGATGGGAGTCGAGACGGACTTGCATGTGCTCATTCCATATCGCTCCAGAATCTTCTTTGTATACGCTTTTTGACTTACAAAAATGGACCCGTCTTCCTTTCTATCTATTTCGAGTCCCAAAAAGAATGATGCTGGTTTTAATTTGATTTTAAACTGCTCTCTGAAGTTTTCTAAGAAGCTTTGTTTTAGATGTTCATTGTTGGAAGCGAGAAGTCCATCTTCTACATAGAGACCTATTAGCAGAAGACTTCTTCCTTCCCTTTTAATGAATAGACATGGGTCAGCTCTGCTTGTTGAAAAACCTTGCTCAACTAGGAAGTCTGTTAGTCTTTTATTCCAGCACCTGGGTGCTTGTTTAAGTCCGTAGAGGCTCTTTTTCAACCTGCAAACCCTGTCTGTCCCATCTTCGTAGCCAACTGGTTGCTACATGAAGACTTCTTCCTCTAGGTATCCATATAGGAATGCTGTGGTTACGTCTAATTGGGTCAGCGTCATGTCTTCACTTGCAGCTAGACTTAGTATGGCTCTTATTGTACTGTATTTTGCTACGGGGCTGAATGTTTGGTCGTAATCTACGCCCCTCTTTTGTGAATAACCTTTGATCACCAGTCTGGCTTTATACCTATCTACCGATCCATCTGAGTTCGTTTTCACTTTGAATGTCCATTTGCATGGAATTGCCTTCTTGTCATGTGGTAGTGTCTGCAGAGCCCAGGTATCGTTTTCTCTCAAAGACCTTATCTCGCTATCCATGGCCTCTCTCCAGTTTTCCTTCTCCTGGCTAGATATGGCTTCCAGATATGTAGATGGCTCATCAATACCTTGTATAAGGGCATAATTTTTGATAACAAAGTCGTCGAATTTAGTGGGTAGTTTTATTTTAGATCTATCTCTCAACTGCCTTCCTACTCCAGCTTCCTCTAAATAATCATCATCTTCTGATGTTACTGTTCTTTGATTATCATCTTCCTGCGCTATTTCGTCCTCTTCAACATCTGCAATATCGTTCAATGTGCTTTCTTTTCTGTATTCATCATCTGTTTGCGTAGTTCTTTCCTCAACTACTCTTTCTGATGAGGCAAAAGAAAAGTCATTTACCCTGCAGTTAAGAGGGCGTTCATAGAAAGTGACATCTCGTGACCTGACTAGTTTCTTATTTTCTTTACACCAGACTCTGTATCCATCGTCATTATCGTATCCAATTAATATTCCCTTAATTGCTTTCTTGTCTAACTTCTTCCTAGACTGTTTGGGAATATGTGCGTAACAAGTACTTCCTATGATACGTAGGTGCTTCAGGTTGGGCTTCTTGGTAAACCATACTTCATAGGGTGTCTTACCATCCTCTCCTGATTTTCCTGTCCTATTTAGTAGGTAGGCGGCTGTGGTTATAATCTCAGCCCAAAGATACTGAGGCAGTTCAGCTCCTGAATGCATTATGGTTCGTGCCATTTCAACGATCGACCTGTTGTCTCTTTCTGCACACCCGTTTTGTTCTGGTGTGAAGGGCATCACTAGTCTTTGTCTAACTCCGTTCTGATGGAGGATTTCTCTAATTTTTCCGTTGTCGAACTCTCCACCGTTGTCACTTAAAAGCTCTTTGACGACATGTCCAGTAGCCTTTGTCTCTGCAAGCATGATTTTGAGCTTCTCAGATACCTCGGATTTTTCTTTGATTGGAAAAATATATCTGAATCGGCTGTAATCGTCTTTGAAAAGAACGTAATATCGAAAATGAGTTTGTGAAGGTACAAAAGGTCCGCAAACATCGGTATGGATTCGCTCTCCTGGTACCGTTGACCTTTCTCTTACTCCAAATTTCTGTCGATGTGCTTTACCAAAGATACACCCTTCGCACAGTTCGCTATCCAGCGTGACTCTTATTCCAAGTTCTCTAGAGATTACTTCTTTCACGTGCTTTTTGTTCTGGTGACCTAATCTCTCGTGATATAACTGTAATAGATTATCAGTAGCGACAGAAGTTACTTGAACTGTAAGAGTACCATTTTTGACATGAAGCTTGAATAATCCTCCAAAGCGATTCCTGGTTCCCACGAGGAGTACTTTCTTATCTAAGATAAACCTACATTCTTCAGCTTTCGAGAGAAAGTTACTTTCTGGGTGTTTGTCTTGAGCAGATAAGACGGAAAACAAGTTTTTCTTAATCGAAGGTACGTACCATACGTCTGAAAGCTTGAGCTTTTTCCACTGGTCATTGACTTGTGCCTCGATCGATAAACTACCTTTCCCAATAGCTTCTACAGAGTCTCCATTAGCGGTTGTCACCTTGTGGTCTTCTCCGAAGTACTCGAACGATTCATACAAGTCACGTCTGTTAGTGATGTGATTTGTGGCCCCGTTGTCGACAAACCAGCTCTCTGAATCACATTCAGTGGTAAGAACGATATCGGAACAAGCATATAACGTTACGTTTGTATCAGTAGCATTTTCTAGTGCGTTTCCGTTGGCGGTCGTATTGGGTTTTGGTGGTTTTCCATCAGCTTTCCACTTTGTGCACTGTTTGACTCTATGTCCGGCTTTTTTGCAATAATGGCAGATTAAATTCTTGGTTGATTTGCGTGCGCTGAATCTTCTGGTGCTATTTTCTGCCACTAAAACTTCTTGGATAGTTTCACTTTTGTTTGATAATGCCTTTCCGTATGCACTTATTTGATATGTGAGATTATCAATAGTTTTATCGGACTTCGACATTAGCATCCAGCTGGATTTAAAAGGAAAGTATTCCTCTGGTAGTGTGGCCAGAATCTTGCAGATCAGTAGCATTTCGGGTAAGTCACAAGCGCAAGAACTGTTTAATGCTAGTTTATCGTTAACAATTTCTGATTGTAATTCATTCCACAGGTTTTTCAGCTTGGACATGTGAGTTATAATATCGTCTTCTAATTGTTTTCGGTAGTTGAAGAATTCCATGCACCTATCGTACATTTTATCCTCTGTTCTGGCATCAAATAGTCTGTGGAGTTCCAGCCATACGTCTCTTGCGGTAGAATATCTCATTACCTTCTGTAATGTTTCTTCCGTCATGTTCGTGGTAAGAGCTAGAAGTGCGGAATTGTCTGCCTTTACGAATATTTCGAGTTCCCTCTCAAATATTTGTTTTTGTGCTGGAGTATCATCGGAAGTCACAGGTTTTTTCAATTTACCTTCAAGGACATCTGTGGCGTGAGGGACTCCTCTCAGGAGTATACACATTTTATATTTCCAGGTGGACCAATTAC
This sequence comes from Psylliodes chrysocephalus, assembly GCA_927349885.1. Taxonomy (NCBI): domain Eukaryota; kingdom Metazoa; phylum Arthropoda; class Insecta; order Coleoptera; family Chrysomelidae; genus Psylliodes; species Psylliodes chrysocephalus. Next base: position 58,655,275 of record OV651821.1, read on the forward strand.
TTTTTCCTTCCAATAGTCCTACTTGGATTCGCAATGTTCCGGTTGCAACATCCATCTTTTTCTTTACAAATTTGCAGAACTTGGGTTTTTCTTGGAAAAATTAGTTCGCCTGGGTGCCTGGGCCCGTAACCTGTTAATGTTATCGATGTTTTGTGGAAGCTAAACCTTTAAAAGTAAATAAAATGTTTAGAAAGACTTTTGGGTTTTTTATTAATCAAACTTAACTCTATTATCCCATTTCTATAACAACCACTTATATTAAAGTAAGTGTATAAGTGTAAAGACTAAATAAATTATATAATGATTACTTCAACAAATATAATTGGTTCTTGTAAGTTTACAGCGACACAAGTTAAGGTGATTACAGCACCCCCTTATAATTTTCGGATAAGGATATCTCAAAAAGTAATTTTTTTAAAAAATTAAAATTTTGGAAAAATATATTAGACAATAATATCTAAAATATGCATATATTTTAAAATTTTAATTCCTTCCAGTTTACGAGAAAAAAAAATCAAAGGGCTTTAAATTTTGAAATATCATAATGAAAATAAATGCTTTCCTCAACAGCACTATTCTTAATATAATCCCTAAATTTAAGCTCTTAATCTCTTGTTAATGATTTTTTAAAATTCCCCGAAATTAGTGGCTAAAACGCCTTGTTAAGTGCTACTTTCTGGTTTAAACTGGTGTAAACTGGTGTAAATCATTGCAAGAAACGAATGATGACTCAGAGTGTACGATACGATAGTTACAGACGCGTTACACTAGAAAGAAGCACTTAACGAGGCGTTTTAGCCACTAATTTCGGCGAATTTTAAAAAATCAATAACAAGAGATTAAGAGCTTAAATTTGGGGATTATATTAAGAATAGTGCTGTTGAGAAATGCATTTATTTTCATTATGATATTTCAAAATTTAAAGCCCTTTGATTTTTTTTCTCGGAAACTGGAAGGAATTAAACTTTAAAAAATATGCATATTTTAGATATTATTGCCTAATTTATTTTGCCCAAATTTAAATTTTCTAAAAAAATTACTTTTTGAGATATCCTTGTCCGAAAATTATAAGGGGGTACTGTAATCACCTTAATGGTTTTTACAGATTGGATCAAAAGGAAGTATTATCGTCGTCTAAACTAAAGTCATCAGATAGAATTACTAGAAATAAAGATAATGCCTTGGTATCTAAAACTAGGTCATTAGAAACTTGGCATCGGCGTTTGGGGCATCTCAGTTTAAAAGGTATATTAATGCTTCGTGATTCGCTAGCTACCGGTGTTAATTTTGAAAATGGTAATTTGGGCTCATGTATTCCTTGTATTGAAGGAAAATAACATAATCTTGTTTTTCCTAAAGGGCAGGCTAAAAGAACGACTAATAAACTAGAACTGATCCACTCAAATTTGTGTGGACCCATGTCTAAAAAGTTGGAGCGGTTTCCGTTATTTTATTACTTTTACAGATGTTTTTTCTCGTAAAACTTTTATTTACTTTTTACAGAATAAGAATCAAAACAGTGTTTTAAGAACGTTTATTAATTTTAAAAGTTGGTCGAAAACCAAACTAATTTTAAAATAAAACGGTTTCGTAGTGATAATGGTACTGAATACTGTAATAAGAGTTTTACTGAATATTTTAAGCAATGTGGTATTGTTCATGAAACTACGGTACCTTATACACCACAACAAAGTGGTGTTTCTGAAAGATTAAACAGAACCATTATGGAGAAGGCGAAAGCCATGCTTCAAGATTCTGGATTAAACAGGAAATATTGGGCTGAAGCAGTTAATACTGCAGTGTACCTTAAGAATGCTTGTCCTACGACTGATATTAATGGGGCTACACCACAGGAAATATGGACTGAATCAAGTAGATTTGAGTCATCTCCGAGTTTTCGGTTGTAGAGCTTATGCTTTAACTCCTCATCAGCAGCGAAAAAAATTAGATCCTAAATCAAAACCTTATATAATGGTAGGATATTGTGCTCATAGTAAAACCTATAGATTAGCAGATATATCAAATCCTTTAATGTTCAGTCTGTTGAAAATATTGAGATGGTTAATTGTGATACACAGGAGCATGATATATCAGTTTCAAGGAAAGAATCCATTGATCCTGAACATGATAATTATTGTGAAATACCTGGTGATCACATATCAGTTTCAGGAGAAGAAATTGTTACTAATCCTGAAAATTCTTATGTTCCTAATTTTTCAGACCCAGATGATACTAGATTTAAAGAAAATGCTAGTTTACAACAACCTGCAAACGGGAGGCCTGTGCGTGAACGGTGTTTACCTTTTTGGACTGAAGATTATGAAATAAATTATTTTACCAATATGGCAATGTTAGGTAGAAATGAGCCTAACAGTTTTCATGGATGTTAACTCTAAGCTAGAGAAAGCTTTAAGTTGTAATACAAAATATCCATACCAAGATTTAATTGGCGGTATTATGTATCTTGCTGTCTGCACTCGTCCAAATATAGCTTATGTTTGTAGCAAATTAAGTCAGTACAACACTTGTTACGACAAAACACACTGGAAAGCTGCAAAACCAGTATTGAGATACTTGGTTGGAACATCTAATTATGGACTTTTATTTAGTCAAAGTGGCACTAATATAGAAATATCATGTGACGCTGATTGGGGCGGAGACAGCAATGACAGAAGGTCTTATACGGGACTTGTAATCAAATTTGGTAATTCTATAATAAATTGGGAATCTCGAAAACAACAAACTATAGCATGTTTAAGTACAGAAGCTGAATATTATAGTTTAGAAGGTGTAAAAGAAGCAAAGTTTGTACGAAATTTATTTTCAGAATTACGTTTTATAGTTTTTAGAAGATATTATCATTACTATTTTTACTGATGGTACTTTTAGCAAAATAAAAAGGAGAAAGCTGAAATTAAAGGATGAGGTAATACCATGTACATTCCCAAATCTCCCTTTATATTTGTATTACAAGAATAAAAAAATCTGTTAACTGTGTTTTATTTTACTCGTAAAACTATATATAGGTTCAATTCAAACAAATTTGGCCACAAAATTGTACTTATCAAATTTTAGCATTTAACAAATTTTTTCGAATTTGGATATTCCAATTTAATTTGTATTTTATATAGATAAAATTAAATAATTTATCAATTAAAACATTTAAAAAGTATTTAGAAATAAACACAAGATTATGCTCTGTGCTTAATTAAGCTACAAACAAGTTTATTTTTATTATTTTGACAAAATTATGTATAATTCCCATAAGAAACCACATATTTTGAACACCGTATGCGCCCATGTGGTTAATTATAAAAGTTCAATTAGCGAGCTTTTTTGGGACCGTATTTTGAGTATGCCGATTCGCCTCCTTATTTCTAGTCTTAATAGTAATTACTATGTTATTTACAGGTTCATTCTATCTCAAAAATACTGTCAATGGTACTCTACGATCTAATGAAAAGTAATATGAATTGTGATGTGCTAATAGAAATATCGATTTTTAACCGACTTCAAAAAACAAACAGGTTCTCAATTTGTCGGTATATTTTTTTTATGTACATCGATAATTCTTTAACACGGAGTCCGATTTTAATGATTCTTTTTTTGTTAGACGGGTGTACTTCAAGGGTGGTCCCATTTAAATTTGGTCAAAATCTAATAATTGGGTCCATGAGAAAATCCCTAAAATCTTAATGTTTTATGTATATGCTTTACCACCTTGTCCAATTTTTATGATTCTCTTTTTTATTAGTAAGGGAGTACCTCAGAGGTTGTCTCATATAAATTTGGTCAAGATGTGGTGATGGCATCTGCAGGATTTTGAAGTCGGTTTTTTAAAATTACTCTTAATTTATTCTTAAAATACGATTTGTGCAATATGTAAGGTTTTTCATTGTATTTTAACCGCTACTTATTTTCATTATTATTGCGAACACAAAAAAAGAGTTTTGAGTAAAATCTTTGCCGACTAAAAATGTAATGTAACTGACAGAATTGTGTATGCAGGGCGCTTCCAACAAAATATAATTTTATTTTTTTAATAGGACACCTTATATATTTTTGTAATTTTAAGTAGTCTTGCATTTCCTGATTACAAATATATAATATTTTAATTATTTAGTGAAATAAAGCAGTTTTTTGCATGCTCCCGTTGATAACAAGTGAGACAGAAATCGTGACATGTCAAATTCCCCCACTATCATGTGACGGTTTCTAAAAAAAATTATTCGCCAAAATAAACCGGTTAACGACAACCGTTAACGTTTAAGTAAACGAGGTAATATTGTGTATTTAAAAGATATCTAACCATAAACAAACTATGAAAAATCTAAAATTGAGGGGGACTGGCAATTTTTCTTTTAAATAACCAATTCAAATAGACTTTAGAGATAAAAAATAACGTACAAAATAAAACGCAGCTTCCAAAAATTCCAAATCAAAACGCTATTGCAAAACTCAAAATGTTTATTGTCACTATCAACCGTTTGTTCACCACCTCAAGAGGCCGGAAACAGATTCATTACGGCGTAGCAAACAATGACGCCAGTGAATGACGTCATAACACTTCCCCTCGAGCGGTTCACGTCGCAAAAATAATACTGGTAATCACCGGGAGTTTGCCAAATATTGGTGTTATTGCATTAAAAAAGGCATAGATGGCTATGAAAATGATGTTTCCAAGTGAAACAGTTGTTTGTTTATAAAAAGTTGTCAATAGGCCTTTCCATCACAATTTTTTTCTGTTTGTATGTGTCAATATTAGCCATCTTTTTTGTAATTTTTTTTATAAACGAGCATGTTAAAATGTCCACGTGAAAAAAATTGTAATCGATAGATATTAATTTAAGCATGTTCATTTAAAAAATGGAAGAAAGTAATGTCTTAATTGAAAAATAAATTTTTGCAATCAATTAATTAGGTTATCTGTACGGAAAGGAAAAACGAAACGGTAAAATTATGGAGTATGTAAAATTGACACACGGTATAAATCATTCAAAGGTAATACATTATTATTTTATAAATTTTCCAAAGACTTGCCTGCAATATCGTAAAAAAATATTAAATCATTAGGTAAAATACATTCTAATTTTTATATACAGAGTCATGATACTCCCATAGGACAATCGTGCTACCATACCCATTTTAACTTTTCTAATTATATATAGGGTGATCCTCCCATAGGACACTTGGGCTATCATACCCATTCTAACTTTTCTAATTATATACAGGATGATCCTCCCATAGGACACTCGGGCTAGCATACCTACTATAATTTTTCCAATTATATATAGGGTAATCCTCCCATAGGACACTCGGGCTACCATATCTATTCTAATTTTTCTAATTATATATAGGGCGATCCTCCCATAGGACACTCTTGGGTCAATATACCCATATTACTAATTTTCGTATCGTACACAAGGTAATGCGATAAACCCTTAATCATTCTTAATACATATCTATATTCATTTATTTATATTCATTTATTTCTATACCTTTACACAAGATCAATCCATATTTTTCGTTTCTACAAGAAATTTTTTTTTAAAGGAATGACAAAGGTACCTCTGGTCATAAAGAGAGGGCTAGCTTACTGATCTGGGATGTATCCGCCAGTAGGTCTAGACTGAGCCCAATGCTATAATTCCACATTTTTACTTTTTTCTTACATTTAGATAATTTATATATTCACAACTTTAGGGCATACTCAGTAAGTACGGACCCGTTTTTGTTCGTAATAAATAACACCCACAATTTATTTTTAATCTCTTCGTTGGGAGGAGAATGTTAAAAATACCTTTAACATAAGTATCAGAGGCCGCCCCTGTTGAGTCCACTTAAGAACCAATTCAGGGCAAGGTTGGCAAATCCAATAAGGTAAAAATAACTAACGCAGCAGTTATTATCCAATAGAAATGCACGAATTCAAAATCAATAATAATGATTAGGCAAAAAAAGACAGTTGGTTATATGTATGCGCGAAATGAATGCGCAAGCCGTAACGCTTTTTGGACCGCGGCACGTAGTCTGAGAGACTCGTCTCAACCTTTATAAAGTCTTCGCCCAACGCTTCAATGGCGTCCAAATAAATTATAAATGTTTTGAGTAAGATATATGTAAATATTGTAAATAATTAATGAATAATGTAGTGTGGTGTTCTTAATGAAAATAAACCGTGTTACTGCTGAAGTGTTTTTTTTCTATCGTTGATCTTTTAATCCAAAGCCAGCGGCTTGTGAACACATGGAAATACAGTCCTCCCTGGAATTATAACCGAGTGTAGCATGCAATAGGTTTAATATCCTGATGAAGGCGACACAACAGATGCATCTATTAATCTCGAACGTTTATAACAATAATTTCAACAAGTGTAAATTAAAAATTAAAAAAAACCGACTTCAAAAACGTGTAGATGCCATCACCACATCTTAACCAAATTTATATAGGATCACCCCTGAGGTACCCCCTCACTAACAAAAAAAGAATCATATAAAAATGGGACAAGGTGGTAAAGCATTATCGCTAAACATACATAAAAAATGAAGAGTTTGAGGATTTTCTCATGGACCAAATTTTTAGATTTTGACCAAATTTATATGGGACCACCCCTGATGTAGCCCCTTTCTAACAAAAAAGAATCATATAAATCGGACAAGGTAGTAAAGCATTATCGCTAAACATACATAAAAAATGAAGAGTTTGAGGATTTTCTCATGGACCCAATTATTAGATTTTAACTAAATTCATATGGGACCACCCCTGAAGTAGCCCCTTTCTAACAAAAAAAGAATCATTGAAATCGGACATCGTGTTAAAGAATAATCGCTGAACATACATAAAAAAAAAAAAAAATATCGCTACGAATTGATAACCTCCTCCTTTTTTGAAGTCGGTTAAAAATAGAAAGCATTTTAAAGAAATCTATATTTTTAAAAAATTTGCACAATGAACACATAAATTGTATTGATTTCAGAAAAGTTTAGGTTAATGTTGACTAAAATTTTTCAACTATAAACCATACACCAAGTTCTTAATGAATTAGGTGAATAAGGTGAATTTAAAAGAAATGAGCCGAGAATACCGATCAAGGAGAAGCGACAGTAGCTGTCGGTGCCTTTGATATCGGATGGACCTTTTTCACAGCATGACTTTGATTGATACACAACTTAGCACGCTGAGAAAACATGCTTATTTTCTACACTGAGCGAAATAGTTTGGCAAATTATCTGAAATCATTGCTATAGTCCATGCGCAAATGTTGTAATGTGATTTAATTACATTGAAGTAGTTAGGGTTAATAGCAATTAATAATCATAATATTTACTGTTCGTAGTCCTTTGAAAAAGTAAATAAACTTAATCCTTGGCCTGTTTTGGACGAACAAGAACGGTATGCACAAAAATATCCAGATACAGACATTCTATTACAACATAAAGAAACACCAAAAAATATCACTCAACAGCTCACAGACTAAACACAACTTGGACTGACTTTGACAGATTATATGATTTTGAGTGATACACAACTTAGTTTCGCACATGCGCGTATCAAAACGGTACCCTGAAAACACCAAGCTGTCGCTTCTCCATGATCGGTATTCTCGGAAATGAGTATATGATTGCTGATTTGAAGGATAAAGCTTTAGCTGTCAAAAATAAATTCGTTCCCTTTTGTCATCACTGTAAGAAGGAAGGACATATTAGGCCCAATGACATATATAGTATAATAGACTGCTCATCCATATACAAACAAGGCGACGAAAAACGGGTCATATTGCAGTTGTTTATATTTCCTTGCAGAGTGCTCATCAGGCAGAATCGGTCTGGCTCAAATGAGTTTAGAATTCATTTCATTAAAAAAAATTATTGCCTGAATGGTTACTTCAAGACAGGAACTTGCATTAGGTTAGGTTAGGAAAGTGAACTTCAAAGAAAGGTTTGGATAATTTTATTGAAAATGGGAAAGGGAAAGGCAGTTATTACTATTAATAGGTATGCGAGTTTGCTCTCACCACTTTACAAAATTGGATTTCATCCATCCAGGTTTGTAATTTTTTAATAGAATTTTTATTATTATTAATTTATATTTTTATATTTCTAATATGAGTTGTTTGATCTGGTAATTTATGTTCTGTAGGTCTAAACAAGAAGAAACAAATGCTTGTGTCTACTGCAGTACCTGTAGTTTAAATTTGTCTAACTTAAGCCGTTACATTGATAGAAAGAAAAGGAATCCAGCAAAAACAAGAGTTATGGCTACTGTCAATAATAATATAATAATCATGTTGCCAGTACTAGTAGAATGTCAAGTGTTGAGTTATCTTCTTCAGCCAATGAATACACGTATGTATAATTTAAAATGTATGGTTAATTATTATAAGCTTAATGTGTTTTTGCAGGTAATGAACATATCTGCTAGTGAAGCAGACAATGAAGATATGTGTGCTGCCGAAGAGCTTTGCTTAATTTACAAAACTTTTTTGTAAAGCAGAAAATTGGGATCGATTGTACAACACAAGTGAAGAGGAGTGATATTTAGTTGAACCTTTTTCAAACAGAATTGTTAGTGCTAGAGAACTATCTACTTTAACAGGATTGCAATCCTTTCAGTTATTAGAAACCATTGTGAAATTAGTGGCAGAGTTGTTTCTAAAGAATAAGAAATAGAGAACAGTTATGTTTGTGAAGGATCAAGATATATTTAATTTTATGAAGTTGAAAACTAGTATGCGAGATATATCGTATCTATGTTATTGGGAGTTAATGAAACTTTTTGTCATTTAATTTTTCAGGAGTGTTTAATTAAACGGGCAAAAGTTCTTCAGTATGGTATAATATTTGGCATTCAAACAGTAAGAGTACTACTTTGATTGTACCTAAATCCCACTACAGCAAGCCAAATGTCTTTGTTGTAGGCTAAAAAGTTATTCAAAGTACAAAATGAGGCATAATATTAAAATAATGACTGAAGTGTCATCTGCGGTCTTATTACTTACATAAGTAAAGCGGTTCCCGGAATTTTGTTCCAAGTAATTTTGTTTGAAAACATTTCGTTTGAAAGTTATTTAGTCTGAAAACATTTTGTTCGAAAGTTATTTAGTTCGAATATCTAATTTGAAAAAATATCCTTCCTAGACAAATGTAGTGAATTTCGAACATGACTTTGTAAAGTCGAAAGTTCTCGTTTATTTTTAACAATTATTTATACACACTATGATATGTGCCTATTTTTTTAGCTCTATAAGTCAAATTTATAGGAAAATAGAGCTTTTGATATAATGTACTTAAAAATTGCTCCGTTTGATCTGTTAAATGTTTGTTGAACTAAAACTAATTGAAAAAAGATGAATTATATTTTTATTGAAATTTAATTTTTGTCAAAGTTGGTTTAAAAAAGCTTTAATAGTTCCAGGCCGCACAGGTTAAGTAAATTAGTTTTGTCATTTTATGTAAAAAATTATTGCGAAACTACTCGCGATGGCTTCAGGCCGTGCAGGTTAGGTAAATTAGTTAAATTTTTATGTTATGTAAAGAATGTTTGCGAAGTTACTCGCGATATCTCCAAGCAGTGCCGGGTTAGGTAAATTGGTTAAGTTTTGTTTTCTCATTTTATGTAAAAAAAAATCCAAGCTACCTGCAATGGCTCCAGGCCGTGCAGGTCAGGTAAATTAGTTAGTTTTTTATTACTTTAATCAGAATACTAGGAAAATATTTTTATTTTCATTAATATATTATATATTTAGATTCAACCATTTGAGATCAAGAAATGTTTTAAATCATGTTTTTCAAAAGTCCGCATTGCATTTTTTGAAACAAATATTTGAACAAAATGATTACGATTAAAAAAAATGTAAGAAAATTACTTTTGAGTGAAATGTTTTAGAGGTAATTTACTTTCGAACAAAGTGTGTTCTAACTAAATAACTTTCGAACAATATGTGTTCGAACTAAATAACTTTTGAGCAAAATTCCTTCGAACAAAAATTTTCGTACAAAATTCCGCGATCCAAGTAATATGGTGGTAGAACTACATATAAAGAAATTGTTAAATAAAGTTCAAAACTTGAACTGTGTGAATCATTTCTCGATAGTATAATGGTTGACAAAGGCTTTCTTATTGGAAAAATAACAGACTGAAGGTAATTATACAGCCTCATTATCTCAAAAATAAAAAAAATAAATTCAGCCATCAAGAGGCTTTACTAAATGCCAAAATTGCTAGAGCTAGATTTCATATAGAAAGAACCAGTCAAAGAATAGAAGTTTTTGAAATTTTATGTAAAACTTTTCCAGTTTCATTATTACATCAAATTGACAATATAATGACAATTATTTATGCTGTCGTTAATTTGAGTCCAATTTTTAGTGATGAGAAATTCTGGAGTTTTTTTATAAAAACGATATGTAACAATTAAAATACCTTATATTTGTAAATATTTCGATTGTTTTATTTTTTAAACCTTTTACAAAAAATTGTTTCTTGAAAGTTCATTTGATTATGTATTTATATTTTGTACTAAAAAAAAAGGTAATAAAAATACATTTATATTTTAATTGTTCTTTATTTCACAAATTTGGGGTAACAGATGGTCAAAATATTTATTTTGTAACTTTGTTATAAAATGCTTGAGGTAAACTCATTATCAAATTTAACAGTTATAATTAAGATTTTTATATTTGCTGGAATATAATGTAAAATCACATTTCTGCAAATTCAAAACAGCCAAGCCCAGTTGTATTATTTCTTTAAAATAACTTCATTCTTCTCATTTATAGTTAAATATGTACATTATTTGTTAAATTCTGCTGCAGAGGTTTCTCTTTCCTAAAAAGTACGATTTTGAAGTGTATTTAAGTATATAATAATAAATATCTTGTTAAAAAAAAATATTTATTTATGAAGAGGAAGAAAAAGTAAACCAGCTCCAAGAAACACCTGATCTTGTCTTTGAAGAATTTATGGGTGTACTGTATATGGAGGTAACGGAAAATCAAGACATGGTATTACAACAGAGCAACAACAAGACCTGCTCACGGTTCCCAAAGATTATTTGCTGGTCCGTAGCACTTATGCCAACATCTACGACGCTCGAGGTCTGGCATCTATATTCCGGAAGAAGTTTGGTCGATTGCCAGAACTTTAAGATCAGTTACTAGCCCCTGGAAAAGCATTGAAACTTTAAGATGGATCGCGTTATCTTTTCCATTTGGTAACAAAGAACACCTTCCGAGATCGATCCACCTATCAGGATGCATGGGAAGCATTACTCAGTCTGAGGGAGCATGTACTGGAGTCCAATATACAGAAACTAGCTATGCCAAAGATGGAGAGCAACCAGCTGAATTGGAGGATCATTAAAAACATGGTGGAAGTAATCTTTCAAGATACTCAGGTTGAAATACTGGTCTGCAGTCATTCTCCTAGCGTTCAGGTTATAACGAAGATTGCCTTGTTACTTCCATGCAACTGGAAATTGTATAAGAGGATCCAGTTGCAAATACAACCATTCAATTTTAGTTCCAGGAGAAACTATTTCTTAAGGAAGGGGCAATGTCATGATATAATAATAATAATAATAATACTCTCCCTAATACGATCCGACCCTGTATACGCACGCAATCAACTGACCGAAGCAACGCTGACGTGTGGAAACAGCCGGACTGCTCTCGAATATCTGCCACTGATTCACTCGAAACATCTGGAATGGCGGGGACTACTGTTTAGTCATCTTCGCGAAGTCTCTAGCATTTTCCAGTAGCGGAGTTAGACTAATATAAATAGAGGACGTATCAGCGCCGAGTTAGTTTAATATAGAACGTTGTATTGAAAAGTAAAAGTGTAAGAAATAAATTAGAATTGTTAGTTAGTGTTCAAATATTATATAAATTAAATAGTACGTCTGAAATAAATTGTAAATAGTGTGTTTTTAAATAAATAAACTTTAAATAAATTAGACTTTCGTCACATTATTATTGTACTCTTCACACATTAGTCTGTGAATCATAGGTTTACTTTGTCCGTCCGTCCGTCAGATGTCACGTTAAAGATAAGTATAAAAAACGAAAAATGATACCAACTTAAAAATTTCAGGAAAAATCACGCTCTGTAATAGAACGAAGCCCAAATCTGAATGAAAATTAGGGAGTTAAGGGAGATTAAAATAAAAAAATCCGAACTCAAAACCGAACAATAATATCACCTTACCGGCTTATAACCGACAAAGACAAAGATAAAAAAATAATATAAACTTAAAATTTTTGCAAAATTAAGCTCTAAAAAGCCTATTGATTTTAAAAAACCCCATTAAAATAGGGGTCAAGAGGGATTGAAATAACAAAACATGAAATTTCTAGTAAAAATCAAGGTCTAAAAGGGAATTAATAAATAAATAAAAATGGGAAGGTAAGGGGGTTGAAATATTAAAAAACTCCTAACTCAGAAACAAAAAAACGATATCAATTTGAAATCTTCAGGTTTAAGGGGGTCTAAACCGTGACGAGTAATAGAAAAATTGGAGGAAAAGTATAAAATTTAAATTTTTCAGCATTTTCGTAGGCAATGAGTGTATATAGAAAAATGTTTCGAGTTAGGTGTATGTGTAAAATGTATATATTAACTTAACCTCTAAATATTTACAGAGGTGCTACAATAGGTTGTATAAAATTAACGAAAAAAGCCTGTAATAACTAGATAGAAAAGTCATCTGTTGGACATATCAGATTTTTTTATGAAATAAAAAACTTTTTTTGTGAAGAAACACTCCAAAAGGGGCGTTTATTGATATTACAATCTGATCAAGAGTTGATCAATGAGTAATTTTGTTATAACCTAACTTAACCAGGGTAGAAATCTTAAAAACTAAAGTTCTACTCGCTAGTATACCTTAGGGTCTGATAACTTAATTACACTAAACTAACGTGTAACACTAAACCGCACAATTCTTTGCTTTGTTATTAACACAATCACTTGGCTAACTCAAAAGGTTTTACTCTCTTGAGTCTTCTTGTAAGGTTCGTGTTGTCAAGAAGCTGGATCGCCTCAACATTCATATGTTGGTGGAGCCGTTGTTCGTGACTCCTAGCGAATCTGGTGATAGTCTGGTCAACAGTGTCCATCTAAAGGTCTCGATGAAGGTCGCTGTTTCTAATGTACCAAGGAGTATCGAAAATGTTCCTCAATAATTTGTTCTGGAATCTCTGGATTATTAGAATATTACTGTAGCTGGCACAACTCCAGAGCTGAATGCCATAGGTCCAAATTGGTTTGAGAACTTGTTTATATAATAGTATTTTGTTATGTGTAGATAGGCTGGAATGCCTACCAAGTAACCAGTACATTTTCTTGAATTTTATATCTAACTCTTGTCTTTTCTTTTTAACATGGACCTTCCAGCGAAGTCTTGCATCTAATGTAATACCTAGATATTTTGCCGAGTTAGCATAAGGTACCTGAGCTTTATTTATGTTAATTGGTATTCTTTGACCATTTTTGTTAGTAAAATTAATATTAACAGATTTGGTTTCGTTTAGTTTAATACGCCACCTTTTGGTCCATTTATTTATTTGATTAACTGATGTTTGTAGTTTATTTGCAGCTTCTTCATGATCTTTGCCTATTGCTAGGATGACAGTATCATCTGCAAATGTAGCTATTGTGTCTTGTTCTAGTTGGGGTATGTCACAAGTGTATAACAGATACAAAGTGGGTCCCAAGACGCTTCCCTGTGGTACTCCTGCTTTAATTTCTTTCAATTCAGAGTATGGTTCATCTTGTTTTACTCTAAAGAATCTATCTGAAATTTATGAATCCAATAGCTCTGATTATGGCTGCGGAAGTAGCACATTCAGTTTTAAGCCACCATGCCATACTTTATCAAAAGCCTGCGCAACATCGAGGAAGATGGCTAAACAGACTTCTTTGTTTTCTAATGCTTCTTGAATCGCATTTGAGATTCTATGAACCTGATCTATAGTTGAATGGTTTTCTCTAAAGCCGAACTGGTAATCTGGAATAAGTTTTCTGTCTTCAATTATGGTTTTCAGTCTTTTTATTAGTATTTTTTCAAATAATATCAATATTATAGGCAATAGAGATATTGGCCTATATGACGAAATTTCGTTCGGAGGCTTCCCTGGTTTGGGGATCATAATGACTTCAGCTACTTTCCACAATCTAGGGACATAGTTTGAATGAGGCAATAAATAGGTGTGTAAGTTTAATTATGGCTTTCTTCGGAAGTTGTTTTAAGATTTCTCCTGTAATTAAATCATAGCCAGGAGCTTTCTTAGGATTAATATTTGTTTCTATATCTTCTGCAGTTTCCTTTGGAGAGGTTGGTCTGATAATTGAGTCATCTCTCAGAGGAGCCCAGTTCGGTAATTCTTCTCCTTCATTTGGTTTGAAGGTGTTTTCTAAGTGTTAAGCGAATCTATTAACTTTTTGTATATTATTTATAGCCCAGCTACCATCTGTATTCCTGATTGGAGCATTCTGCACAGTGGGCCTTTTTAATTGCTTTGTGGCTTTCCATAGAGAATAATCAGTGGATTTATCGTTTGTCAACTCACTAAGGTACTCACAAATACATTCATTTTTGATTCGTTTTATCTCTCTTTTTAACTGATGGGTTGCGTTGTTAAGATTGGTTTTATCTGATGGAGCTCTGGTCTGATGCCATGTCCTTAGTTTTCTTTTTGCAGAGATTAGGTCCCTTATTTCTTTAGGATAGTTATATCCTGTTGTTCGCTGCATAATAGGTGGCGTATTATCCCATGCTGCTTGTTGTATGTTGGACACAAGTAGTTATACTTCTTCATCTAGCTGTGCTTTTGATCTTAACGGAACTGAAAAATTGATTTGCCAGTCTGTTCTCCTATTTATTAGTCTAGGCGTGCTTTCCTTTTGGATAATGGTTTCACTAAGAGTGAGAAGAATGGGCGAATGATCTGAATTCATGTTCCATGCCTCATCAACTTAGGTCGGGTATTTTGTTTCCATCTGTGGGCCAATAAGTTGGTTTGCCAGTTGAATGCGAGTCACATTTTACCCGTGTCATTGCTTCTTTTAGGTTTTTACCCTTAGATGTATTAGTCTGGAGCCCCAATGGGTGTGTTTTGCATAAAAGTCACCTCCAATGATAAATCTAGGTTCTTGACTATTGAGGAAATCTAGGTATTGTTCTTTCTTAATGGTCTGTCTTGGAGGACAATATACAGAAGTGACCATAACATCAGAAGTTTTAGATTTTATCATTACTGAAGTAGCCTGAAATTCTTCAGTCCTGTATCCCGCTTCTTGATGATGCTTAATTGCTTCTCTAATTATTACTTCCCTCCCCTTCTTGCTGCATTTCGGAGATGAATGGTATGATAAACCTTATATCCCTTAAATTTAATAAAGGACTCATTGGTAAAGTGAGTCTCTGAAATTAAACATATGTCTATGCTTTCTATATCTAGGATCGCTTGAAATTCTTGTTGGTGCTGCAGCAGTCCATTAGCATTCCATTCCATTATTATTAGGCTATTACTCATTATATTTTCTCTTAGGTATAGCTCCTTTGCTACTATATTCTAAAGCCGGGATCCAACGGCGCGTGGAGCGGCACTCCTCGGCGCGTGGAATGGCAATCCTGGGTTGTGAGTTGAGTCTCAACGGTCGGACCGTTCCCACGGCGCATGAGGATCGCGCAGATGTGGACACGCGCCTATTGCAGTCTGTTTTACGAAGGCAGTGTTGGCGATAAAAAATTCATAATTTTGATTAATTGCATGAAAAGATGAACCGTGAGCTGACGCGTATCTTTGCTGCCTCAGCCTTTTATTTTATGTTAGGGGTTTACAGGATGGCAAGATAACAAAAAATAAAATGAAAACAAAGAAGATGGTGGAGAGTGTCTTTGTATAGAAATCGAGATAGGTAAGTACATTATAGAATATTTTGCAACAAGTGTTTAAAACTGATGTTCACAAGCGTTATATACTATAATTTTTCTACGACTGCAATTTGGTTCAGAAACCAAAAAAATGGAGTCTTATTTTACATACATTTGGAAAAGGCTTGGAATAATAGACATAGTCTGACAGTCATAAAAAATAAACTTTGGAATAATTTGTAATTTTAATGTTTTTGCTGCAAATAATATAGTTTTCTTTTAATCATTTGTAGGTACAGTGCCACAGACATGTTAGAAGATTTACGCCAAGAACCCTCAGGCTCTTTTAAAAACTTTTGTCGAAAAGTTTCCGAAAGATTCCCATTAATGTATTTTTTTTTAATCTGCGATTGAACATTTTACGCTCATTTGCTCTTCAATTCGCCTCCAGGCCTCATGAACTAAGTTCCTGTTTTTATGGTTTGGATCCCGTGGGTTCCAAATAATCGGCTCGGCTTCATAAAATGATAAAAATTCTAACACCACTTCGTTAGACCACTCCATGCTGAAAGTTACCACGGCACTGGTAGTACCACGCTCCTAGCCGCGCCGTTGGAGCTGTAAGCACGTGTGGCGCGCCAACGTCCGCGCCCCTTTGAACCGTGTTGATTTACCGACAGACGACGGGACTCATCGCGCCGACCGAAGATTGGCAAGCTTGCCCTATCCAACGGAGCGGGAACTGGCAAGTTTGGCGCGTGGAGTGCCGTTCCACGCGCCGTTGGATCCCGGCTTAACCTAGTAATTCGTTCATCCATTTTGTTAAAAACAATAAAACGGTATAAGACGGTATATTGTATGTTATAGTATGGGCCCTGGGCAAAGATTTGCACTGAAAATATTTTTCATATCTAAAATTGTTGACCTTGAGCTCCACTGTATGCAAGTGCGCCGCACAAATGTAATTGGTCGCAGACGTGTTCATGCAATTGATTTGTTCTCCATCAAATTAGTATTGATTTGTCACGTACAGGTTACAGTGCTTTGTTGTTTGTTATTTTTAACGATAAGTGAAGACAATGTAGACAATTTGAGCTCACCAGAATAAGTATTTTGGTTAGATATTTTATGTCGTTTGAATTTTAAATATAGTAAATTATAAGCAGTGTTTTTTATAAACGAGAATATCATTTTATTTTTACTGAAATTTTAAAGATAGTATACAGCATACAGCTCAAGCAGCGTAAAATGCAATGTTGCCAAATTGATATATTTTTCTTGAAGCATATTTGTTATTTAGTAAAAAACATTTATTTGCCGGCCTAGTGGTGAGCGAAGAAAACGAAAACGAGAAAAGAATATTGATCGAAAAAACCGTTGACGCAGGCTGAATTAGGAAGCTATTGGGAGAACTGCAGTAATAGTGAATGGAATTTGTATTAGCAAACCTCGTAACTCCATTTTTTCCAACTCACATTTTTATGCCAACTTGTAGAAAAAAAAAAACCTCTATTACATATTTCATACCTCATAAATTCAGAATCTAGAATCCAAAATAACAAATGTTAGCATATTATTCTACGCAACGAAAAAAATTACGATGATATCGTAAAATTATCTTTCATCTAGTTGATTTATGCATTTGGAATGGATGTTACATAAATAAGAAGATTGCAAATAGAAATATTCCACTTTTACAGAATAGAGAAAAAGTTATTATGAGTTTAATTGGTGAAATAGAAACCAATACTGCAAAACAGTCCAATATTTCCGATGAAAATTGTCATTACTTGGAACCCAATTCTCCGACACCAAAGGACAAATGCCCGATGTGGAGATACCGGCAGTGTAAGAAAAGGAAAACAAAATACTTTTGCACCTCTCTTAAGCTAGCAGGACCAACTGGGCAGAATCGATTAAAATCTATTACATTACTTAGTACCAATTTTGTACTAATTTGTACCACAATAAAAATTTTGTACCATATGCCGTTTTCAAAAAAAAAAAACGTGGCGCTGCTAGGTTAATATTAAGCTAGCAGGACCACATTAAAAAAATAAAACAAAGGTAGAATTAAAACGAACTGAATTTGTACCAAATTGTACCACCAATCAATTTTTTGTACTATGTACGGTTTATAAAAAAACACTTGGTGCTTCTAGTTTAATATTAAGCTAGCAGGACCACATTAAAAAATAAAATAAAAAATAAAACAAAAGTAGAATTAAAAAGAACTAAATTTGTACCAATTTGTATCACCAATAAATTTTTCGTACTATGTACCGTTTACAAAAAAACACAAGGTGCTTCTAGTTCAATATTAGGCTAGCAGGACCACATTGAAAAATACAAAGGTACAATAAAAAGGGATTGATTTTGTACCGATATGTACCATTAAAATAACCTAATTTATTTAATCAAACTGCCTGAAACAACTTTCAAATTATTCCAAATCTGTTATAATTAAAAATAAAGAGACTTTTTCCAGAAAAAGAATCTATTGCAATTTTTGAATAAAACACAACATAACTTGTACCGTTAAAATATAAATTTTCAGAATATGCACCCCTGCCGTTCCTTAGAAACATCCTAAATTCATATTTCTTTTAAACAGCAAAATCAATCGTTACTTCTGCAATAAAAGTACGTTAAAATGTAAATTGTTAGATTTTGTACCCTTGCCGTTCCTATAGAAACTAACCTAAATTCATATAAGGCTCAAGAGTAGAATCGGTAGTTACTCCTGCAATAAAAGTAACATAATTTGTACCACTAAAATATGAAATTTCAGATTTTGTACTCCTGCCGTTCCTATAGAAACTAACCTAAATTCATATTAGGCTTAAGAGTAAAGTACTCTTTTGCAAGAGCAGAATCAATAGTTACTACTGCAATGAAAGTAACATAATTTGTACCACTAAAATATAAAATTTCAGATTTTGTACCCCTGCCGTTCCTATAGAAATTACCCTAAATTCATATAAGGCTCAAGAGTAAAGTACCCTTTTGCACGAGCAGAATCAATGGTTACTCCTGCAATAAAAGTAACATAATTTGTGCCACAAAAATATAAAATTTCAGATTTTGTACCCCTGCCGTTCCTATAGAAAATAACCTAAATTCATATTAGGCTCAAGGGTAAAGTACCCTTTTGCACGAGCAGAATCAATAGTTACTCCTGCAATAAAAGTAACATAATTTGTACCACTATTTGCATGAGCAAAATCAGTAGTTACTCCTGCAATAAAAGTAATATAATTTGTTCCACTAAAATATGAAATTTCAGATTTTGTACCCCTGCCGTTCCTATAGAAACTAACCTAAATTCATATTAGGCTCAAGGGTAAAGTACCCTTTTGCACGAGCAGAATCAATAGTTACTCCTGCAATAAAAGTAACATAATTTGTACCACTAAAATATAAAATTTCAGATTTTGTACCCCTGCCGTTCCTATAGAAACTAACCTAAATTCATATTAGGCTCAAGAGTAAAGTACCCTTTTGCACGAGCAAAATCAGTAGTTACTCCTGAAATGAAAGTAACATAATTTGTACCACTAAAATATGAAATTTCAGATTGTGTACCCCTGCCGTTCCTATAGAAACTAACCTAAATTCATATTAGGCTCAAGGGTAAAGTACCCTTTTGCACGAGCAGAATCAATAGTTACTCCTGCAATAAAAGTAACATAATTTGTACCACTAAAATATAAAATTTCAGATTTTGTACCTCTGCCGTTCCTATAGAAACTAACCTAAATTCATATTAGGCTCAAGAGTAAAGTACCCTTTTGCACGAGCAGAATCAGTAGTTACTACTGCAATAAAAGTAACATAATTTGTACCACTAAAATATAAAATTTCAGATTTTGTACCCCTGCCGTTCCTATAGAAATTAACCTAAATTCATATTAGGCTCAAGAGTAAAGTACCCTTTTGCACGAGCAGAATCAGTAGTTACTCCTGCAATGAAAGTAACATAATTTGTACTACTAAAATATCAAATTTCAGATTGTGTACCCCTGCCGTTTCTATAGACATTAACCTAAACTCATATTAGGCTCAAGAGTAAAGTACCCTTTTTATAGGAACGGCAGGGGTACAAAATTTTATTTTTCATATTTTAATGGTACACATTATTTACTTTCTTTGCAAAAGTAACTATTGATTCTGCTCGTGCCACACTAAGCATGAGGAAAACCAGAACCACAATATTGCACCCACAATCCGATGGAATGATAGAGCGAATGAATAAGATCATTGACAAATATCTGTCAAAAGTGGTTTTACATGATCAACGAGATTGGGATCAGTATTTTTCGCTCTTTCCAATGGCTAAATAAATCCGCTGTCAATGAATCAACAGGCCAAACACCAGCAAAGATTCTGTTTGGACGTGTGATGAGACTACCTTGCGACCTCGAGTTTGGATGCCGACCTGGAGAAGATGTAGCAGGTGAAGATTATGTGATCCAGTTATAAAGAAGAATGGACGATATGCATAAATTGGTCCGCTCGCATCTTCAAATTGCCAGCGATAGAATGAAGAAGCAATGCGATACCCAAGCCACAAAAGGATGTTTCAAGGAAGACGACAAGTCTGGCTCCATAACCCAAAAAGACAAAAGGGTTATTCTTCGAAGCTTCAAAGGTCTTGGAAAGGTCCGTACTTCATCAAGAAAAAAATCAATGATGTCATTTACCGTATAAGTAAGATTCCGAACGGCAAACCAAAGGTCACCATGAAGAGGAAGAAAAAGTAAACCAGCTCCAAGAAACACCTGATCTTGTCTTTGAAGAATTTATGGGTGCATATGGAGGTAACAGAAAATCAAGACATGGTATTACAACAGAGCAACAACAAGACCTGCTCACGGTTCCTAAAGATTATTTGCTGGTCCGTAGCACTTCCGCCAACATCTACGACGCTCGAGGTCTGGCATCTGTATTCCGGAAGAAGTTTGGTCGATTGCCAGAACTTTAAGATCAGTTACCAGCCCCTGGAAAAGCATTGAAACTTTAAGATGGATCGCGTTATATTTTCCATTTGGTAACAAAGAACACCTTCTGAGATCGATCCACCTATCATGATGTATGGGAAGCATTACTCAGTGTGAGGGAGCATGTACTAGAGTCCAATGTACAGAAACTAGCTATGCTAAAGATAGAAAGCAACCAGCTGAATTGGAAGTAATTGGTGGAAGTAATCTTCCAAGATATCTAGGTTGAAATACTGGTCTGCAGCCATTCTCCCAGCATTCAGGTTATATCGAAGACCATCTCTTGTTACTTCCATGCAACTGGAATTTGTAAAAGAGGATCCAGTTGCAGATACAATCATGCAGTTTTAGTTCCAGGAGCAACTATTTCTTAAAGAGGGGACAATGTCATGGGAATGTGTAAGCCGTCTCTGTAGAGTGCGACCTTCAGCCTGCCACTCGACTCATAGTCGAAACAACGCTGACGTATAGAGACATACGCTCCGCTTCTCGAATATACCAGAAAAAGGTATACATGGCCGTTAAGTCATAGAGATGGAATTTTCGGGTGACATTCGAAAGCGTCTAGAAACTTCGAGTACAGAGTGTGCTTTGTATAAATAGTGCAAGTTCGTCGACGGACGAGTAGTTTAGAATAAAGTATTGGACTGAAAAAATAAATTGTAATAAATAAATTAGAATTGTGAGTTAGTGCCTAAGTAATATATCTATAAATTAATTAGTACGTCATAAATAAATTTTAAATAGTGGTTTTAAATAAATAAACTATAAATAAATTAAATAAACGTCACATTATTAATAAATGAGTTTATCATAACTTTTTCATCTGGTATGCCGGTATTAATTTTACGAGCACAAGTATGATATATTTCGGGAATCATCTTGAAATTTAGAATCTAAAAAAATAAAATATACAGGAAGTGCCATTAAAAAAAATGTCGAAAACATTTACCCTGTATATTTCATTGTTTGGGAAGGTTAGGTGGGGTGTCATGGTCGCATTCCATATTTAATATGTGATAATTTACCTCATGTGTTATTATGGTATGTTTTATATTTTCCAGTGGGTTTCAGTTGTCGGAGATATGCACTCATTCTGATACAAAAAGCCAAGAATATTTTCAAAGCTATACGACTAAAATATTATACTTAAATTTTATAGTCAAATATTTTCCGTGTAATTTTGCATCAATTACCCTTGCCATCTTATACGTTTTACGCATGATAACTATAACACTTTTAAGATAAACTTTGACATTCATTGATTTTGTTTTAAAGATTAAATATAGCTTTGGTAATTCCCAAAAGTGACCCATATGCGATATTAAAATAATTCCTAATTATTTAAATTAATCTGTACAGATGCTGTTTGTACTCACTTATGATAATGTTAAGAAAGTGTCTTTTTTTCATTATTATTTTTGTTTGTTTTTCGAAAAGTTTCGAATTTGAATTTGTGGTGTTTGCAAATAATGCAGGTGTAGCAAGTTCTAGAATAGTGAAAAGGGTAAGTAAATAGCTGTTTTGACTTATTTGCCACAAGGTTCAATAATTTTTTCTTGAGTCATCATACTTCCTAGTTATTTTAAAGTTTTTCCTTTAATGTCCGTCCCTCTATTATTAACTTCCTGTTACAATTATGTTCTCTGCTACCATTTATTCTTTTTAAGTAGAGAAAGGCTAAAGTAATTTAGGGTCATATTCCTTCGCGAAGGGATAGAGCTTAAATGAAAGGCAGGTAGGTAAATAATTTTTTATTGATCAAGAAGATTTTTATTTTTTGGATGATAATAGTCAACAAGTGCTTTTTAAGTCAAACTTATTTCTCCGCCTCCGAAAAATATGGACGAGGTGTAATTCGATTCGAAATAGCGTGTAGATGGTTTTTGAAAAAATTCAAGAGCCGCTTGCAAAAATTGCAAAAGTTATAAACAATTAACTAAAAACTATTTGACATTTTCCAAATTTAAAAGAAGATTCAAAAAGAAGAGGAAATTTCTCCAAAAAAAGTCTTATCACCCAATATTTATGCAATATATTTAACCCTAATTTGAGGGTGATTGCAACTAACTAATTATGGTCTATGAATTAAACACAATATGTTGATTTTACAACCATTTAATTCCAACTGGTATTTCAACTGCGGTACAAAATATAAAAATGTCTCTACAAGATAAGAAATTAAATTTACAGGGTGTAACAATTTGAACCTATAAAATAATATGAAATAATTATATTAGATATTCCACATCTCCCCCTCAAAAAAAAATAGAAGTATTAACCTTAAATTCAATATTTACAATCTACCAAGTTAATTATAATTTAAACGATTCACTGGTTTGACCACCCTTTTGGGCCTACTACTAGCACCTAAACTACTATTTACATCACTATGTACATCATTATTTACACTAGAAACTTCATTTGAATCATCTGCTTGAGACACTAATGGAAGTGAAGATTCCACGATATGAAATTTTTTCATTTGATTCAAATGACGTTTCCATTCTGTGTCTTGCAATTCTGGAATTTTAACAATATATGTAACTTTCCCATTTTTTTTAACAACAATGGCTTTTATCCATTCCACCTTATTTTTTCTTCGATACTCGCGCACAGTCACCTGTTCACCTGGCTCGAACACTAAAAACCTTTTACCACTAGAATAAAGTTTTTGTTTTTCTTGTACCTTTGATATATGATTTCTCAAATTGGTTTGATCACCAGGTAAAAGTATATCAAAACGAGTGCGTAAATTTCTTTTTAACATTAATTTCGCCGGACTTACATTTGTTGTACAATGTGGGGTTGAACGATAATCAAATAAAAAATTATTGAGCGCTAAATTAATGTTAATATTAGAGCTTTTCCCAAGTGCATTTTTCAGGGCATTTTTATTTGTCTTAACGGCGTTCTCTGCTGCCCCATTAGAGGAAGGATGGTAAGGAGGCCTAGTAATATGCAAAACATGATTATTTTTTAGAAAGTTTTCAAATTCTAATGAACAAAATGAAGTACCGTTATCAGTTACGATTTTATTGGGTAAACCGAATCGGGCGAAACAAGATCGTAATATCTCTATTGTTTGCGATGACGTTATTGAAGTCATACGAAAAACTTCAATCCACTTGCTATGAGCATCTAAAATTATTAAAAAATAATTACTTAAAAAAGGATCCATAAAATCTAAATGAAGTCTTTCCCATGGCTGTTCAGGCCAAGGCCAAGATTGAACAATGGTTTTTTCTGGAGAATTTTTATTTTTTAAACAATTTTCGCAAGTTTTGCATATTTCTTCAATTTTTTTACCTAAATTGGGCCACCAGAAATACGACCGCGCCAAGCTTTTCATTTTTACCACACCCATATGTGTAGAGTGCAAACTTTCCAAAATATTTGCTTGTAATTTAACAGGTATTACAATCCTGCTGTTCCAAATTAAACAGTCATTTTCAATCGATAATTCATTTTTAATTTTATAAAAATATTTAAAATCATCATTCTTTTCAAATTTTTTATTTAAAGGCCAACCGTTTTCTACGAATTCAACAACAGTTGATAATATTTTATCTTTTACCGTTGCTTGCCGTATTTTCTCGAAATTTATCGGAATATTTTCGTTCATAAAAAAAATGTCTATATAATTGAAATCTACATTTTCCACGGAATCCTCTTCCACTGGTTGAGGAAGTCGGGACAAAACATCTGCAGGATTATTTTCACTTTTTACTACTTCAATGTCGTATTGATAACTCGACAAAATTATTGCCCATCTGCGCAACCTATTTGCGGAATATTCCGGTATTTTTTTATTTGGATGAAAAATATAGGACAAAGGCTTATTATCGGTTACTAAAGTAAATTTTTTTCCGAATAAATAGTTATGAAATTTGCATAACCCAAAAATAACCTAGCGCCTCTTTTTTTAAAATACCAAATTTTTTCTCTCTATCTATTAAGGTTCGCGATGCATAAGCTATCACTTTTTCTGTGCCGTCAGGCATACTATGGGAAATTAATGCTTCTACTCCATAATCACTTGCATCAGTAACTAATCGTAAAGGTAGTTCAGGATCGAAATGCACTAAAACCGGTGCTGACGCTAAAATTTTCTTAACATTTTCAAAAGATTGCTGACATTGAACAGACCAACACCAAGTTGACTTTTTTTTTAATAAATTATAAAGTGGATGCAATAATGTAGATAAATTTTTTACAAATTTTCCATAATAATTTATTAAACCTAAAAATGATTGTAAAGAAATAACATTAGTGGGGGGTTGTGCATTCATTATTGCTGAATTTGTCTCTGACGTATGTAAACCCTCCTTGTCAATATCATATCCTAGATAGGTAATTTTTTCTTTAAAAAAATCACATTTCTTTACCGATCATTTTAATCCTGCTTCTTGTAAACGAGAAAGGACGGTTCCTAAACGGTTTAAATGTTCATCCCGGGTTTTTCCCGTAATCAGGATGTCATCTAAAAAACAGACAACGCCCTCCAACCCTTGTAACAACGATTCTATTATTTTTTCAAATTTTGCAGGTATACTTGCAATGCCAAATGGTGCTCTATTATACCGAAACAACCCTTTATGAGTCGAAATTGTTACCAATTCTTTTGATTCATCATCCAAACATATTTGTTGATAAGCATTTGACAAGTCAAGTTTCGTGAAATGAACACCTCCAGTTAATTTACTAAATAAATCATCAATTTTAGGTAAGGGGTAAGAATCAAGTTCTATAAAAGGATTCAAGGTTACTTTAAAATCGCCACATAAACGAACCGAACCATCTTTTTTTAATACCGGAACTATAGGAGTTCCCCATAACGAAAAAATCTACCGGTTCAATAATCCCCAACTCCATCAGTCTATCAAGTTCTTTTTCCACCTTTTCTCTCATCATAAAAGGTAAAGGACGTGCCCTGAAAAATTTGGGACTAACTGAAATATCAGATTTCAATTTAATTGAAATTAATCCTTTGTTAAATTTACCTAATCCTGATGAAAATAATGTTTCAAATTTATCAACTAAATAATTAACTTCCACTGGAATGGCAAGTTCATTTAAATTAAAAATAGTTAAATCAAAAAGATTAAAGAAATCTCTTCCTAACAAGGGTGGTCCACCATTTTTTATGACAAAGAAATTTAAAGTACCATATTTTCCCTTGAACAGGATTTTACAAGTAATAAAACCTAAATGTATAATTTTATCCCCGTTATATACATGGAAAACCTTTGTAGTTTGCTGCAAAAATTTATTGCTAAAATTTTTAGAATAAAAATTATCTGAAATTACAGAATAACTAGCTCCTGTGTCCAAACTAAAAGTAAACATTTTTTGTTCTACCGATAAATCTATTAAAACCAAATCTGACTTTTCTTCTAAATTAAATAAATTAAACAAACAATAATCTTCGGAATCTAAAAAATTATTTTTATCACGATTGTTCGATTTATTGGAATTATTTTTATTTGGACACATCGGAGCCAGGTGACCTTTTTTGTTACAAATATGACAATGGCATTCACGATAAGAACACTTATCTAATTGATGGTTTTTGCGTCCACAAACGGAACACCTAAAATTTGTTGACGATCCTACCGGGTGACCTCTGCTTCTTCCTGCTGCGCTGCGACCATATCGCTGACCAGACGAAGGATGAGCATGCGTAGGATGCTTAAACTTAGAAGTGCTTGCGCTGGTGAAATGAATTTCTGTTTCCCTTTTTGTCGCTGTTTCGAAAAAAGTTTGATTTGCCGACTTGGACGAAGCTATTTTCAAAACTTTGAAAAATTTCACAGTGGCCTTTTCTTCAAAAAGACGATCTTTCACTGAACCTTTTTCGTAGTTAATTATAAATTGATTCACTAACGATTTCTCAATTTCTGCGCACCACCAAATTCACACACGGACACTAAACTACGCAAACGCGCTGCCCATTCTTTAGGACTTTCTTGGGCTTGCGGGATCCAAAAAATTTTTCGCGGTTAGCAAAAATTGATGTAACTGACTTAAAATGTTCATCTAATAAAGTTAATAACTCACTAAATTTTTTCTCTTCCGGTTCTTCCGGAATACACATATTATGTAAAAGTTTATATGCTTCTTCATTTAATAAGCTCAAAATTATTGCACGTATACGATTATCATCTTTGATATCATTGGCAGAAAAATAGTTCATAAGTCTTTTTTTATATACTGACCAGTCTTACCGGGCACGAATTTTTGTATGTTGCCGGTAAATGGCACTATCACTGTGTCCGGCATTTCAGGTACAGAAAAAAAAATTTATGCCGAAGACTTGACTACACAATAATATCACTAACCAACTAACAAAAAATCTCTCGCCGCCACTTTGCAATATATTTAACCCTAATTTGAGGGTGATTGCAACTAACTAATTATGGTCTATGAATTAAACACAATATGTTCATTCTACAACCATTTAATTCCAACTGGTATTTCAACTGCGGTACAAAATATAAAAATGTCTCTACAAGATAAGAAATTAAATTTACAGGGTGTAACAATTTGAACCTATAAAATAATATGAAATAATTATATTAGATATTCCACAATTTATAATTTTCCCAGAGGGTTGAAAATAGGACCGAAAACGGAGACTCTGGTTTTCGCAAGCTTCGCCCACTGTGGACCTTTAATGAATAAATATTATTTAAGGAGGTCCTATCGCCACCATTAAGAAGCATTAAATATTCTAGAACTCGTCATAATATGACAGCATCTCACTATAGCCTATAATTTTTGTTAATTATTATATTAATACTTATCATTATTGACAAAGTGCTAGAGGTTAGAATTATTTGGGTCTCAATGCAAATATAATTGTGTTATCATTTAGAAGCATTATATATTCTATAACTTGTCATAATATGCTAGCATCTCACTATGGTCTATAATTTATGTTTGTTATTTAAACAGTAAATTATTGAAGACTTGCTAGAGGCTAGAACTCTTCGGGTTTAAAGTCAGAAAGAGTCAAGTTATCATATAGAAGCATTGTATATTCTAGAACTATTTACATGAAATCAGAGCGTTCAAGAATATCACACGCTCACTCGGTACATCCTTATTCTACTTTATTTTGCTAATGTGAAGTCAGTGTCATCTTAAATGAATTTCTAAGTTCTCCAGCTTCAATTATAAAGCGTGAAAGCTACTTATTTTTCTTTCCATTGCTTATAGAGCCATCTTCAAAAAAATTAGGCTTCGACCAATTTCTATTTGTCAATTTAATATAGTGTCGTAAAATATTGATAGTCTTTAAAACAGCTTCAGCATAATACCGGTTTGAGTTATGTGTTTAATAATCGACTTCAAAAAAGGGGGAGATTCTCAATTCGTCAGAATATTTTTTTAATTTTTTTTTCAGTATGTTCAGCCATAATTATTTACTACATTGTCGGATTTCTATGAATCTTTTTTTGTTAGAAAGGGGGTATTTCAGGGATAATCCCATATAAATTTAGTCAAGATGTAATAATTATTGGGTTCATGAAAAAATCATCAAATTCTTAATTTTGTATGTATGTTCAACGACAATTCTATACCACATTGTGCAATTTTTATGATTTTTTTTTGTTAGAAAGAGGGTACCTCAGAAGTGGTCTCATATTAGAGTAAGATCTCAAAGCGATAAGACATAACTTATTTTATAAAAGATGAAACTTTAAGTTCTCAGTAGTGTCTCATGTACTTTGTATACCTGCGTGTTTGTGAAGTTTGCCCAGTGACACCTGGGCAGGTACCAGGTGAGAAAGGTGACTAAAAATAAGAGTTACTTAACTTAAATTTATATGGCTGATTTTTATATATATTTAATAGAATATCATTTTCAAGTAGTATCGCAAGTATCAGACATTTTCCATGGACCAAAACTTTTGTCAGACGCTGTAAAGCTCCACCAAAAATAAATGAACTTTACTTATTTTTTAATGTCTGATTTTTGAATATGTTATCGAGATAACTATTACAAAATTATATTTAATCAGTCAGACAAATTGGAATGAGCAAAAATTCCCTAAACACAAAAATTATTCGGCCGTGAGTACGAGCGCGAGAGCACTATGCGCATGCGTGTCAGAGTGAAGAATTTAAATATTCCAAAAAGTACTTACTGCTTTCGATAAAATATTTTTGTATCTCTATTTAAATAAAATGAATTTCAACATTAGGGTAATAATTAATAATTATTAAAGTAAAACAATTTATTGCATATATTCGGTAAATTAATTTTTTTTCGGAGTAATTGTGTTTCATAAAAAATTATTTTTATTTTTTTTTTACCAAAGATAACAGTTTTTACATTTTTAAGAATAAATTATTTTAGTAAAAAAGAAAATAACTATAGTTAGTAAGTGAAAGTATTTGATTGTTCTTAATCATCGTTATGATCATCAAAATAATCATTAGAATTTTCATAATTGAACCAGTCATATTGTCCATTCGAGTCATCATTCTCATCGTCATCATTTATGTTGTTGTCGTTGCTGTCAGCTTCTTCTGTAAAAAACAAAAGAATTACAAAACATAAAACTACAAATATAAAACAAAAAATAAATTGTATACCTAAAGTTAAAGTACAGTACCTGGATCTTAAAGTGCTTCACTGACGTCTCCTGGTAATTGGTCACCATCAAACCAATGAAGGTGATACTGGTTTTCTTCTAACGTCCAGCCATTATTTTCAGAAGTAAAGATGGTTGGTTGTTTTTCATTTGAATTATTCGATATGCTAGCAATGTAAGCTCGGAGATATTGTTGAAATAATTCAGTTTTGTATGGTGGTAAATTGCTAGCATCAAATTTTTTTAAAATTTTTGGATTAAATTCTTCGTTTACATCAGAAACGGTATAATTATTTAAAAACAGCTGAAGTCGGGCAGCATCAACGTCAAGTGTGCCAGAAACATTATAAATTTAGCAGATAAATTTTTGTACTTTGTTAAAAATATCCTGTTGTATGTGTGCATCGGTAAATGACTAGGGGCTTCCAAATTGCATAAAAGCAAGCTGATATTCATGCTTCTTCATCAATATATTAGAAGGTCTTTGTTTATCTTTTTTGAAAAAGGAAGGTTTAAAGTCACACCCAGGCAATGCATGAAATCCTGGTAAACTTTTACACAAAGATGGGCTCAAATGCTCGTAATTTTTTTTTAAATTAATGTATCTCTGGTTATTTATGGTGCCTGCGTATAACCATACATTGGAGTCATCATTTTACAAATTATCCATATGTCCTAACATAATTATTGCAATATCAGTGTCAGAACATCTAATAACAAAATTTGCTTGAGCATCAATGTTACAAACATGAAAAACTATTTTGTGTCAGCTTCTTCATGCTCTGGACAGGATAAACTGTCATCTACACCTGATACAACTTTGTTGTTATCAACGATGTAAGAATGACATTGTTTAGAATTTATAAATATCCGTTTATTCTCAACAAAGGAATCATTTCATCAGATGCCCAGTGTTGAATAAAGAAATCAACGAGGGACTGTTTAAAATTGATGTTTTTCAGTTCTTTAAAAAAATCTGAAGGTCTAACTTGATCAGGAGCAGCAATATTTAAATCCAGTTGAGTTTATTCTTGGCGAAGAAATCTTTCATAATATTTAATCGAAGGAGAGAAATATTGATCAAAAATAACGTCGTATCTTATCGCTTTCAGTTGCGTTACCATTTGAAGCATTTTTTTTTGATATAGCTCCAAAAGTTTTCTGGACATTTTTCATGGTATGTAGCAAAATGAAACCGTCAATTAATAAAACATCTATTTGAGCAGGTGGATTGTGCTCTAAACCTTTCTCCAAAGATTTCATCAAGGTGGATTTCTGGGTTTTACAAATGGACGTCTCACTCGCTCTGCAACGCATGCATAATGCTCTCGCGCTCGTACTCACGGCCGAATAATTTTTGTGTTTAGGGGATTTTTGGTCATTCCAATTTGTCTGACTGATTAAATACAATTTTGTAATAGTTATCTCGATAACATATTCAAAAATCAGACATTAAAAAATAAGTGAAGTTCATTGATTTTTGGTGGAGCTTTAAAGCGTCTAACAAAAGTTTTGGTCCATGGAAAATGTCTGATACTTGCGATACTACTTGAAAATGATATTCTATTAAATATATATAAAAATCAGCCATATAAATTTAAGTTAAGTAACTCTTATTTTTAGTCACCTTTCTCACCTGGTACCTGCCCAGGTGTCACTGGGAAAACTTCACAAACACGCAGGTATACAAAGTACATGAGACACTACTGAGAACTTAAAGTTTCATCTTTTAGAAAAGAAGTTATGTCTTATCGCTCTGGGATCTTGGACTATATAAATTTGGTCAAGATCTGGTGTTGGGAACTATGATACAATCAGTAAACTCAAATTGTAAAGACATCTGCACCATTATAAAGTCGGTTTTCTAAATTTTTATTTCAATTCAACTAGACATCCTCCCAATATTGCTAAGTAAATTGTTACCTATTAACTATTAACAAAGTGTAGGTTTGATTGATTTTTGTAAAAATTGCACATTATTTGCCAAAAATAACTATTATCTCTTCAGAAGAAGTTGTCCAGTCGTATTTATTTATACGAGGGTTGTCCCAAAAGTATAGCGCGCTCTAGCGGGCGTTGTCGACAACGTAGACAGCTGATCAGAGCGTCAGTGTAACTACTTTTATTAATAGGTAATATTAGAAAAAAAAGTTATTCTTCATAAAAAGTCGAGCATAGTCTAACACCTAAAATACAACCATCAGATATTAAATTTTATTAGTTGTATACGAGGTTTGTCAAAAACAAAGCTACTTTACTCTTCATCAAAATTTATATTTTTTGATAAACCTCGTGTACGGCTTAAAATATCTGATGGTTGCATTTTAAGTTTTGGACCATGCAGAACTTTTTATTAAGAATAAATGTTTTCACAGAACCAATAATAAATAAGTTTTCCACTTAAACTTATAGAACTTAACATTCCCGTACGAAATAATTCATTAATTATAATAATTTTATACATTTCTTTAGGAAAGTCCGCAACTAGATATTCCGAAAATCAAGGAATTCTACGTAACTACGAAAGTAGCAAATCGTTTTGCCGAAACTAGCGTCGTGAGTAAAGTTGAAAATTCGGACAGTTATACGAAGCAAACGGCCTTTTCTGTGGTTTTGCCCGAGAGAGCATTTATCTCTGGATTTTACATGGAAATCGATGGCAAACAATACAAAGGATACGTCAAAGAAAAGAATGAAGCTAGAAAACTCTTCGGCAATGTAAGTTTATAAACCATATTTAAATAACTATACTCGAAGGCAAAAATCGACTCACTAGCTGAAGTCGCATTTCCTGTTTCAGTCTAAAAAATATGAAAATAAAAACTAGGGTGTAATTAGAGGTAGGGGTGGCAACACCAAATATTAAAAAACCTACTCAAATAGCAAACCCGTAATGGATAAGTTATCGTAAGTCAAATTATTATTAACCTTTTTTGTATCTGTATACAGATATAAGGAAAGTATAGGAATCATGATTTTTTTCGACCTCGAGTTTTCGACGGATTTTTACGTTTTGAGGTCCCCTAAATGTGTGTGTGTGTGTGTGTGTGTGTGTGTGTGTGTGTGTGTGTGTGTGTGTGTGTGTGTGTGTGTGTGTGTGTGTGTGTGTGTGTGTGTGTGTGTGTGTGTGTGTGTGTGTGTGTGTGTGTGTGTGTGTGTGTGTGTGTGTGTGTGTGTGTGTGTGTGTGTGTGTGTGTGTGTGTGTGTGTGTGTGTGTGTGTGTGTGTGTGTGTGTGTGTGTGTGTGTGTGTGTGTGTGTGTGTGTGTGTGTGTGTGTGTGTGTGTGTGTGTGTGTGTGTGTGTGTGTGTGTGTGTGTGTGTGTGTGTGTGTGTGTGTGTGTGTGTGTGTGTGTGTGTGTGTGTGTGTGTGTGTGTGTGTGTGTGTGTGTGTGTGTGTGTGTGTGTGTGTGTGTGTGTGTGTGTGTGTGTGTGTGTGTGTGTGTGTGTGTGTGTGTGTGTGTGTGTGTGTGTGTGTGTGTGTGTGTGTGTGTGTGTGTGTGTGTGTGTGTGTGTGTGTGTGTGTGTGTGTGTGTGTGTGTGTGTGTGTGTGTGTGTGTGTGTGTGTGTGTGTGTGTGTGTGTGTGTGTGTGTGTGTGTGTGTGTGTGTGTGTGTGTGTGTGTGTGTGTGTGTGTGTGTGTGTGTGTGTGTGTGTGTGTGTGTGTGTGTGTGTGTGTGTGTGTGTGTGTGTGTGTGTGTGTGTGTGTGTGTGTGTGTGTGTGTGTGTGTGTGTGTGTGTGTGTGTGTGTGTGTGTGTGTGTGTGTGTGTGTGTGTGTGTGTGTGTGTGTGTGTGTGTGTGTGTGTGTGTGTGTGTGTGTGTGTGTGTGTGTGTGTGTGTGTGTGTGTGTGTGTGTGTGTGTGTGTGTGTGTGTGTGTGTGTGTGTGTGTGTGTGTGTGTGTGTGTGTGTGTGTGTGTGTGTGTGTGTGTGTGTGTGTGTGTGTGTGTGTGTGTGTGTGTGTGTGTGTGTGTGTGTGTGTGTGTGTGTGTGTGTGTGTGTGTGTGTGTGTGTGTGTGTGTGTGTGTGTGTGTGTGTGTGTGTGTGTGTGTGTGTGTGTGTGTGTGTGTGTGTGTGTGTGTGTGTGTGTGTGTGTGTGTGTGTGTGTGTGTGTGTGTGTGTGTGTGTGTGTGTGTGTGTGTGTGTGTGTGTGTGTGTGTGTGTGTGTGTGTGTGTGTGTGTGTGTGTGTGTGTGTGTGTGTGTGTGTGTGTGTGTGTGTGTGTGTGTGTGTGTGTGTGTGTGTGTGTGTGTGTGTGTGTGTGTGTGTGTGTGTGTGTGTGTGTGTGTGTGTGTGTGTGTGTGTGTGTGTGTGTGTGTGTGTGTGTGTGTGTGTGTGTGTGTGTGTGTGTGTGTGTGTGTGTGTGTGTGTGTGTGTGTGTGTGTGTGTGTGTGTGTGTGTGTGTGTGTGTGTGTGTGTGTGTGTGTGTGTGTGTGTGTGTGTGTGTGTGTGTGTGTGTGTGTGTGTGTGTGTGTGTGTGTGTGTGTCGCATAACTCATAAACCGATACACAGAAAAACACCAAATTTTAAACTTAAGCTTTATTCCATGTCTAATGAACTGATTAGATTTTGGGCAGAGTTGGAACATCTGGGGGTACTTTATAGGTGGTTATTTTCATATTTTATGGAATATATCTGTTATTTACGTTTGGAGAATAAAATTATTCAAATAAAAGTTACTTCTAATATAATTATCTATAATTTTTGTTCTATACAAAATTTTCCTAAAATGGTCCGTATTCGAGAAACTTGACAAAATGTAAAAAAAATAATTTTTTATAAAAATTGTTCAAATAAAAGTTGTTTATAATATAATTCTCTATAATTTTTATTCCATACATAATTTCTCTAAAATAGACCGTATTCGAATTTGGAAGAAAACTCAAAAAAAAAAAAATTATTTCGGCCTGACGTGAAACGATTAGATTTTGGACAAAGTCGGAACATCTAGGGGGGTACTTTATGGGAGGCCGTGTCTATATTTTATGGAATATATCTGTTATTTATGTTTGGAGAAGAAAATTGTTAAAATAAAAGTTACTTCTAATATTATTATCTATATATTTTACTCTATGTCAAAATTTCCTGAAATGGTCCGTATTCGAGAAATTTGACAAAATGTGCAAAATTCTGATTTTTATGAAAATTGTTGAACTAAAAGTTGTTTGCGATATCGATCTCTATAATTTTTGTTTATACATGATCTTTCTAAAATGGACCGTAATGGAAAAGTGCTAAATTGAAATTTTTCAGTATTTTCGTTTTTAATGAATATCTATAGAAAAATGTTTCGAGGTAAATGTATGTGGACAATGTATATATTTAGTTTATCCTCTAAACATTTATAGATATGCTGCAAAAGGTTGTACAAAATAACCGGAAAAAGCCTATAATAACTAGATAGGAAAGTCATGTGTTGGACACATCAGATTTTTTCACCTCGAGTTGTTTCTTTCGTCAATTTAAATTTTCATTTTTCACTCCATAATTATCCATTTAGGTGAGACTGAAGAGCAAGTATCTACTTCGAAATCAGTCGCTGGATAAAGGTTTTTCAACAAATACCAAATCAGTTTACATACTGTCGGGATTCTGCGCAGTCTAGAATTCGTGTTCCAACAAACCTTATACTCAAAACTGTACAAAAACATAATGTTGCAACACAACCAAAACTAATCACAAACCGATTTGTGAACTGTCAAATCAGTTGCTGGGTCTGAATATAAACGAATTATCAAATCATCTATCGTCTCTGACACCTTCGATTTGTATTGGTCAATCGAATTAGTCTTCATAGTTTTTGTTCAATATCATTTATTTTATGGTTTATTAGGTCTGTTCTTGTTCTCAAAATGACCGGACCGTGTGCGTAAAGGCAAAACATTGTCGGAAAACCAGAACAAATAAAATTTTTAAATGGAATTGTACACTTTTGTTTATTCTATATTATAATAATGCAGTTCCTTTTGAAAGCTAAGCTTCAAATAATAATTGCATGCAGTGGCGGCTTGTAATAATTTTAAATGGGTGTTCACTTTTTCCAATAATTTTATCATTTGTAAGTTCGGATCAAAACTTTGTACAAGGGTGAATATCGCTGTTTTTTTTATTATTTGAGTTTGTAATAAGTGTAGTTATTATTATCAACATCATACTATTTTCAAACACTACAACTATTAATAAATGAATGTTTTAGTTAGTGTAATATTTGTTGAACACGCAGAATGTACTACATCTAGTACAATTGTGAATTGTACTAGACTGGCAACACTGGTTTGGCAACCTTGTTTGTTAGCGGCGCGCCAATTAATATGTTCTTTGACAGATTGAAGAATCTGTTGGCGTGTTTTATTCTCTTTTTAGCTATATGCATTTACCATACCGTCTCACTCCTGTTAGGCTCACTCATCATTATCAAAAAATATAGACTAACACGTATGAAAATAAAAATATTAAAATTAAATTTATATTATGTAATTTTAAAATAATGTGTTTTTATGAAATTTAACTGGGTGTTCAACGCACAAATGAACCAATGGAGAAACCGCCCCTGATTGCATGTAATGTTTATCATTATCATCCTCATCACAGTTTAACGGAATAAAAAAAAGGTAGAATAATATTAAAAAATGATTAATTCTAAAATTGCATTAATTTACAACCAGAACACTGGACTGGGAGATACGAAGTAGTCCGAGAAAAACCAGACCCCCTTTTATCTACTGCGCATGAGCCCGCCAGTTGTGGATCGTTATTTCTTAAAACCAGAACAGACCTAT
The DNA here is from genome assembly GCA_927349885.1 of Psylliodes chrysocephalus. NCBI lineage: Eukaryota > Metazoa > Arthropoda > Insecta > Coleoptera > Chrysomelidae > Psylliodes > Psylliodes chrysocephalus. Next base: position 58,691,529 of record OV651821.1, read on the forward strand.
TATTGTTATAGTACGTCTGTTTAATTTATTAAAAATGTGTTTCATCATAACCGAGTTAAGTCCCAATTACCAACATATTGTCAATTATTAAAGTCTAGAGAAAAAAGAGTGCAGTAATTTAATTTGCAGAACGTAGTACAGGTTCAAGAGGTATAAATTGTATTTATACCTCATCCTTCAATGATTATTTGTAGTTAAAATAAAAATTTTAATACATCTGATTGGCCTACATTCGAAATAAAAGGGAAGTGCTGTAAAAGTGGAGATATAATGACGTTCATTTGTACTATATACATTTGGTTTTGGTACTGTGATTGTGAACTTCTATCTGAATTAGGGTGTGGTTCAAAGCCCAGTTGTACTGAAGCTCTAGGATTATTGTACCCCTTACAGTTTCTATCCCATCATATTGATTTTCTAGATGAATTCAAGAATATGTCTGATGGGTGCTTTCGCGATTTCTTCAGGTTCCGGATATTGTACTCCGAAGTAACATTCCCGTTCCTATTTAAGGTTCCGACAGTGGCATAGTATGTGAATAGGAGTTTCGTCCTCCTCTTCACATATTCTACATAGGGAGTCATCAGATATCACTAAGAGATTTAGGTATCTTCCAAGATTGTGAACTTAATATAGCAAGGCTTTAACAAATTCTAATTAACTAGGTACTTTGCATAATTGCCCTAAATTTCAATTTGTGGTATAGGCACCCAAACAAGTATCAAATAAAAGTTATATAAATTTGGAAAAACACATAATTTCAAAATATGTTTGAATATACAAGGTGTTAAGGTTCTGCCTGGGAAGTAAAAATATATATTTCTTAAATGGGACCCCCTATACTTTTATTTTAGAATAATAAGGTAATACTGCATTGGAACCTAAAATGTTTGTTAAAAATATTACAGGTTTGCCAAGCAATTAATTTTATTGTGAAAGTATAAAAGCCCAATTAAAATTATCAGAATTTAGGTAGCTTACCAATGATTTGTAAATTATTTAAAATACAGACTTAAAAGATACCAAAGTAACGAATAGAGATGATAGAACTGGTTCATTGTATACAGAGTGTTTTGAAACATCTCGTAAATACGTCTCATTTTAAATTCAATTTATTTAATTTTTTAAATGCAATACCCTGTTTATAATTTTAGCATTAAATTCATTATGAATTTACCTATCCAATGATACCATCACATTAGCCTATTATGCGTAATTGATCGATAGCTGTTTTATTATTGAAGATACGAAGAAATGTTTATTACGAACATATTTTACAATTATTCCTAAATTTACAGGGTAGTCCATAAATGAGGGGTGGACCAAACTTAAAACTGTTTTAAACCAAACACCCTGTACAACAGATTTAATCGTCAAATATTTTTAATAAATCTAGAGTTAATAAAAATGTTTTGCAGTTTTATTCGTTTGGTATGTTGTACATAGGGTGAGACAAAACGCGAGGTTACGATTTTCCCATTTTTTTTTTAAGTGGAATACCCTGTATGGTATACCACCAATTTAATTAACTAATTAATTTCTTTAATTTTTATTTTGTTTGTCATTCCTTAGGGGGCGTCCATTAATTACGTAAGGTGTTCAAGGGGGGAGCGGATCAAGCTAAATCTTTCCAAATCTCACTTGGGTCTTTGTAAATCTGACGAAATTTTTTTCTAGTAGAAAACGGTGTAAAATTGCGTGAAAGTAAAGTTAAATTAAAGTAAAGAATGTTTCTAGAAATTTTATATTACGGCAATATTCTCAAATACTAGTCTTTGGTAGTCTTAAATAAAAGTAATAGAACATATTGTGTTTTTGTTCTTTTTAATAATGCAACGCATTTACACCCAAAACACAAATTTTGAAAAATCTCACGTGAGATAGGGGAGGGGGAGGGAGTTGAGGAAAATATTACGAAATCTCCTCAGGGGGGGAGGGGGGAGGGGGGAGGGTCGAAAAATCCTCAAAAATACCTCACGTAATTAATGGACGCCCCTTATATCAAAATGAATTGTTTTTTTATTTTATTTACGATGGTTAATATTAGTCCTTTGAGGTGGGAGTTTAATTGAATTTAATTTTAGTTCCAAATGAATTTGAAAATTTATAAAAGATGAAGACCTAAAATTTGGTAGATATTTTTTAAATAAATCAGAGCAGTTGCTGACGCTAATACCAATAATTTAACTTTTAAAACAATCAAAATATGCAAATTGTTAAGTCTTCACATATTTAGTATATGTAAGTTTAAATTGAATATTATCATCCAGTATGAAACGTAATATTTCACTTATATTTATTATTCTCATTACTTATACGTCGCCAAGACGGTATTGCCTTAATTGGTCAAAGACCACATCCATTCAAACGGTCGAACACCAGCAGGTATGCGCACTTGAGGCGAGTTCGGTCAGTCAGGGGCTGGAGCGGGACAAATTTTAGGGTGCTTTTAAATGACATTTAAGCGTGTTAAACTGTCACTAATCGGACTAAACCGAACGCTAAAAGAGTCGTTTGGAGTTAAAAGTGTTAAAGGAGTTAAAGGAACGTGGCAAACCGAACGCAATGTTGGATATACACATTCCATTCACATTCCACTGTTAGTACTATGATACAATCCATCAGAGGGAGTTACTATAATTCTTCGTTTTTTCAGTAACGTCAGTTGTCTTGACATACCAAAATTTATCATTTGTCCTTTGTGGCCGACTGGCTTGAATTGTTTGCGATTTTTTTATTGGAAAATTGAAAAGTACATTTATTTTATTAGTTTTTAATCGTGTGATTCTTGGTTTTTATGTGTGTTTTTTGGGTTTTTGCTAGTGTTAGAACTTGTATTTATGCTTTGTTAATATTTAAGACATTTATTATTTGTTTTTAAATCTGCCTTAACTTTTCAAGTAGATATGTAAATAAAATTCCACATTTAGCATTCATTATAATTGTAACTTTGAATTAAAAATACTATTAAAATAAACAATATAACACAAAAATAGGATTATAATTAAATAAATTATAAAATTTGGCTTTAATTACTTAGGGCCCATTCCACCGTTGTGTTAACGAAGTTTAAATTACAAACGAAGATTAAAATTACATTTTTACATTACAATGTCATTTTAATCTTCGTTTAGTAATTTAGGCTTAGTTTAACACAACGGTGGAATCGGCCCTTTTGTAAACAAATGAAAATGACGTAACCTCAATGTTTGTTTTCTTGACTGAGGACTTTGGTTTATTCTGCTTCTACACGAAACGTGCGTATTTAAATAAAGCTTACAGCCAATGATCGTTTTCTAATCTTTATGGTATTTTACAATGTAAGCCGTTTAGCTACATTATGCGTCCACAATCCGTCAGATAGCGCTCAATTCATAGTCTGATGATTTAACATTGAGTTGCCATTCTATTCTTCCCTTACCTATGGAACATCACTATCGCCGCAAAACTCGTAGAGTACAGTCGAGTATTCGAGCATTGTGATAATTCGGTACAAACCCGCAAGTTACATTTCCGAACATTCAAATAAAGAAATAAACGAGTCAAATCAACTTAGTTTTTAAAGGAAAATTTTACCTTAAAATTTTTATAAATATGAGAGTGAGATAACGAATAAAGTGAACCAAATTCGTACCTGAGCAACTGTTAAATCCACTTTATCACCTGTACGAGCAAAAAATCAATTTGAATAGATAAAAATAGAGAACAAAAAACTTTTATTTCGAATTAAATAAATTTCTTCGAGAAAAGAGAATTATTAAATCCCAAGATCTATCAATAATACTTATCTCAAAATATCAAATTATAAATTATTCATCCAGTAGAATCCGAGATCGAAGACCAATGAATAGGTTATGGTTAAACTAACGGTATGTTACGCGCCTAAGAAAATTTAAAGCTTCGCCAATCAGGTCCTACCTTTTATTTCCTTGGCTTCCTGACGCAGACTTCTCTTCCTAGGCGCGTCCACCCTAAGCTGCAGGGGTCATGGACTGTATTAGGGGCTGGTATTTGAATGTTTGGAAATGTAACTACTAAAAACCAATTACAATTACGTTGAACCCAATTCTCAAATCGATGTAATAACGAAGACAATTGAGAAAAAAATACAAGCCGAAATTTCAAATTATTTACGCGGTAATACCATTGTCTACCTTCTTTACCGATTATTTTAGTTCACGCATCCGTTGATAGTTTGAAGAACAAGCCAGTCGACTTGTTTCCATCGCGGATTTCAAACATTCTATATTATATAGTTTTGATCATTTAAAGCCAAACGGAAGATGAAATCTGAACCTATTCAAGAGTACCTGTAATTAAAATAATGACAACATTGACAAATCACTTTGCACTCTGTATGTATTTGTGATTACATCGTATTTCAGATTTTCTTGTTTTATTTCATGGAGCTATAAATTGGTATAATTTTCTTAATTATTATTAATTAGGATTAGGATTTGTATGTAAAGGGACTAATTTTTTTTAAAATAAAATATAATTTGTTCCATTTTAAAACATAATAATGATGTCATAGTTTCGTGATAAAGATAACACACTGCATAAATGGCTTAAATGGCAAAAGTGGCGCGGCAAAGTTATTTGGTATAATTTTCCTAAAAACTCTTCGAGAACAAATAGAATTATTGGGGTGGGTGGCTCAGTGGTAGAGTCTCTGCCTGCGGATCCAAGGGTCCCAGGTTCGAATCCCACCATTGGCCGAGATTTTTTCATTTATTTTAATTATTTTAAATTAATTCTATACCTTGGTAGGAGTCCCCACTCGACCATTCACTGTTGGGTACTAATTAACAGTGCTGTTCCTAAAGTGGCGCTCGGAAACAGTAACAAAGCCTACACAGAATAGGAGGCTAATAACCGTAGCAGTTGATGCCGATGACACAAAAAAAAAATTAGGATTTGCATTTAAAGAGACTAATTTTTTTACATAAAATATCATTTGTTATTCAAAAAAATATAACTAAAGTCATAGTTTCATAAATAGCTTTAAAAGAAGAATAGTTTTCGTCGTAAAATCATCAAACTCGTGAGATAAAATCCGTTTGAGAATAGAATGCCAAACAAAATAAAAAAATTAATTTATTAATTCGTGGTATAACATACAGGATTTTGAATTCAAAAAAATTTAGATTATCATAACCTCGAGCTTAGACACACCCTGTATATATCATAGTATATGAATGAAAATGCAAAACATTTTTAGGAACATCTAATAAAATTGTAAAGCGATGTGAAAACAATCAAATCTGTTATGTGTAACCACCATATGATCATAAAAATTTCTCCAAATATCTCCAATAATAAAAAAGCAATCGCACTGATATATAGGTATATTAGACTAAGATGTTGGTTGAAAAGGTGAAATTATAATGTATTTAATGCTAAAATAATATACAGGGTGATGAATTTTAAAAAAATTGAGTAAATTGGACTTAAAATGAGCCATATTTAAAACACTCCATAAAATGAACGTTAATATTCGTTAGCTTGGTCCTAATGAGTCTGTATTTTAAATAACTTTAAAATAAAAAAAATAAAATGAATAAAACTCAAAGCCCCAATATCACATAAAATACCAACGACCGTTGTCTTTCCTTCGGATATAATTCAATACCTGTTGCGGTATTAGCCAAATGAGTAGTTGTTTTCTGAAGGGGAAACGGTCGTTGGTATGTTATGTGATACTGGCTTTGAGTTTTATTTATTTTATTTTACGTCTATCACATTTGAGTTTGATTTATTTTCGTATTTAACTTTAAAATTATTGCTAACCTACATAAATATGATAATTTTGTTCGTGGCCTTCATAATTCTCTAATTTTACAAAAAAAAAATTAATTGCTTCGCAACCCTGTAATACTTTTTAAAAATTTTCTATGGTTAAATACAGTACTTTCATGCCATTTTTAAACTTAAATAAAATATAGGGTATTCCATTTATAAAATATATATTTTTACTTTTCAGAAAAAAGTGTATATCCAAAATTATTTTTATATTATATGTTTTAATAACTTTTATTTAGTGTTAATTTAAGTTTAAGTCTCGTGCTTTCGTCGTAAATATAATATTTATCATGTGTATGACTTAATTTTTTGGAAATATTCACCTCTTAGTTGCTACAAGAACATCTAGAAATATGTATTTACTAAACTCAGGACATGTTTTATTATGTGGTTTAAAGGACATTGAAGGTACCAAACGCTTATTATTGATGAACTTATTTAAAAATCTTACTAGACTTATTCTTATACTATGAAGTGAATTATGTAGTACTTTGTATACATGTAAATGATAATAAAACCGTCACAAATCATATTACAGTTTGATTCTAAACAAAGTTTTGCAAAATTTCAATATTTTGAATTTGTAGATATCTATTTATCATAAAAAACAAAATTTTACGACTTGCACTTGGAAAATAATGAATACTTCAGTTTTGTTTTTGACATTAACACCATATAGATTGCAATTTGCTGGGGAATTTTTCGCAGATTTCATTTTTAATATAAACACTATCACATACTATAAGAAATAAACCAATTTAAAGCTAAAAAGTAAAAAAAAACTCGAATTGTAATTGATACAAATTAAAATATAAACAATGAACACGAACGCCAATGTTGCTAAATGATGAACTGATTTTAAAACAAAATTAATAAATGAACTGAAATTTATAAAAAATCAATATAATTAATCGGTATTATAAAAAAATCCTTAAATAAATATGGAGTGTGATTACATATTACTATACACAAATTTTGATTCTTAAATAAAAGGTCTTATCCACTTCTTCAAGAGCTAAAATCCGACGACGTAGCGAAATTTTGCTACTTCTGGCAACAAACGATATCCTACTTATAGGGACCTTCTACAAATTTCCTCCTAACTTAGCTTGAATGGCGAATACCGATAGGCCAGAGCGTGTAGTTGACATTAAAGCTTGAGCAGCGAAAGTACTAAAGATGTCTCTCTCATTAATATATGGATTTTACCAGACGTCTTACAAGACGTCTTCATATCGTCCTGGGACATTGAGACGTCCTGTGCTATCTGGGATATTTCAGAGTGAAAAGTGTGTTCAGAGCTGATGCTGGATGGTAACGCGATTTATCGCTGTGGCATCGCGACGCGCGACACTCGACGCTCCTACTCTGAACGCAAAGTATTTTAAAATATGAGTTTTTTGTCTGAATAAATTCAAATTGAAAATATATACGTTTACATTAAGTACTGAATTAACTAACATTGTGACGATATTTTACCATTGTCATGAAAAGAGAGACATCTGAAGATGTAACGATGTTCTTTAAACCATTTTAGAAGCATTTTTTGTTTTGTGATACCGTTGAGCAAATAATAAGGCAGTTACAATGGTACAACTAAAATGAGCCATTATTACGTGTTAAATGAGAGGAAATTCAGAGAGGTGACATTTCGCGACAGGAGCGCACAGCGGTTATTTTAGTATTTAAGTTGTGACTTTTTTTTTTTTTTTTCGTAATAGATTCCTACAATTTTTGTTGAAAAGTAGCGATAATTAAAATTTTACGCTTTCCTCAAATTTTTCCATTTGGTCCATTTTTAACCGACAAAAAAGGAGGAGGTTCTTAATTAGTCGTAATATTTTTTTACTATATGTTCAGCGATAATTTTTTAACACGGTATCCGATTTTAATAATTCTTCTTTTGTTAGAAAAGGGGTACTTCAATTTGGTCAAAATTTAATAACACTGGCCGACCAGATTTTTGTAACACAGGTCAGACTTTTATTTTTAAAATGAAAATACCCTTCTAAAACCGACTTCAAAAAAGAAGGAGGTTATCAATTTGTCCGATTTTAATGATTCTTTTTTTGTCAGAAAGGGGGTATTTCAGGGGTGGTCCCATATAAATTTAGTCAAAATCTAATAATTGGGTCCATGAGAAAATCCTCAAACTCTTCATTTTTTATGTATGTTCAGCGATAATTTTTTAACACGGTGTCCGATTTCAATAATTCTTTTTTTGTTAGAAAGGGGCTACTTTAGGGATGGTCCCATATAAATTTGGTCAAAATATAATAATTGGATCCATGAGAAAATCCTCAAACTCTTCATTTTTTATGTATGTTTAGCGATAATGCTTTGCCACCTTGTCCGATTTATACGATTCTTTTTTTGTTAGTAAGGGGGTACCTCAGGGGTGGTCCCATATAAATTTGTTTAAGATATGGTGATGGCATCTGCACGTTTTTGAAGTCGGTTTTTTTAAATTTTTAATTTGTAATACTTGTAGCTTTATGTATTTGGCATATCGTCTCACTCGTGTTAGGCTCACTCATCATAATGCGCCACAGACACAGTATACTTAAATATACTGTGACACAGAGACGCGATTAGCCAGAGGACAATGATGTACAAAAAAATATAGATTAACACGTATGAAAATAAAAATATTAAAATTAAATTTATATTTTTATGTTATTTATGTAATGTTAAAATAATGTGTTTTTATGAAATTTAACTGGGTGTTCACTGCACAAATGAACCAATGGAGAAACCGCCCCTGTCCAGAACTCTTCCAGAACCGTCGGAGCATGCACATTAGCTATTCGCTGTTTTGGTTTTGCCAGAACTAGTTCCGAACTTGTAAGTTCTATGTTTTGGTATTTCTTGGGAATGGTTCCATAACTATTCTCGAAGAGTAACTTCGGTTCAGGCCCAACGCGAGATCTGTTTCAGAATTGATATTTTTGCGCTTGCGCTTTTTCAATTAGTTTTGTTTTTGGGATCCTGGCCATGTTTTGTGTTGGAATTATTACAAGAAATTTTCGAATGACTAATGAGAATTGAGCAGTTGATTAGTTGATGTTGGATCATAAGATTTTTTATAAATAAATTAATTTATCTACGTTTTACAATATTATATGGCCTCTTTCTAACTCAGAAACTAACCCTGTGTTATTTCTTCTTTTTTATTTATAATTTACTTTTTGACATTTAATTGTTCTGGTAGTGTTTTGGTTTCGAGTACAAATGGAATGGTTACAGAACTGTTCAGTATTAAATACCATTGCACAATAGTTGTGCGCATGGTTCTGAAACAATTCTAGGACGTGAACCAAAACAAATCTTTAGTTAGGAGGTAGAATATTGATTTATTATTAAGTGGTCGTGGACAAAAATATATAATCGAAACCATTTTAAACTTAGAGAGAAAGCCCACTCATGCGACACGTCGCGCGCGACTAATCGCGAGGCACTGCGTGCGGCAATACTTTAGATGTTTTTAAATGACTCAAAGCCCATTAACGCGATTCTGTCGCATGGTCGCACGCGGCTGATAATTAGAAATAACAAGCCCGCAATTTTCCTGCCGCACGCGGCCAGCGTTATCATGGATTCATATGGAGCATCACTCATACAAACGTCAAGTCGCGTGCGAAATGCCAGTTGAGAGTTGGAGTTTCCTGTTAACTTTTCGACAGTTCCAGTGAAAAAATGTCCGACAGTTGTATTGATATAGATGAATTTATATCCGATATTCAAGACCGACCGGGAATCTGCGCTAATAGTTCGTCAAATGACACTACTCTCATTTTGAAATATTTGAAGAACTTATCTTCGTGTTGACGTAAATCCTTATGTAATAAATTAAATGCGCCATTTACATAAGGATCTAGATAGAAGAATAGATGAACCCAGTACCTACGTCGTTTCAATTTTTTCCGCCGACGAACAGAATAAAACAACACCGTTACTACTTCTTCCACATCTATTTTGATACTGAACGTCTGCGTCGCTGCTTGTCGTCTGTTAAAAATCGCACCTAAAAAATCGCATGCGGCAGGTCGCGCGCGACATGTCGCGTGAGTGGGCTTTCCCTCTTAGAGGGTCAGGTGGTTAGACCGTATTTTAATATCTTATAAGAAGAATTAAGTAACAATGTTTAAAGGAATACAGATGGAGACTTAGATTACATTAATTAAAACATAAGATAATAAAACAAAAGAATCGGGAGTCAGCGAATAGAGAAGAGCGGCATAGAAAACAAAAAATACAGAAATCTTAGGAGATTAAATGAAAAAAAATTATGTTAATCTTTAATAATATAGTACTAATAAAGTGTTTTTTTTTTTGTTTCAGTCTTTGTCAACAGGTCAAAATGCCGGTCATGTTTCAGTAAGCGCACGTGAATCCAATAGGTTCACGGTAAACATCAATGTGGAACCGCTCAGTAAAGTGTCTTTTTCCTTGAACTACGAAGAACTGCTACAAAGAGAAAATAGTCAATACGAAATAATTACAAATATTCAACCGGGGCAAATAGTGAAAAAACTAAAAGTAGAAGTAAGTATGACAGTGTAGTTAAAAAATTGCGAATGAGATACCTAAAGGCCAAGAGCTCAAATTTGAGAACATGAAATTTAAAGTTCGCAGGTAATTTTTCATGGTATAGTTTATTGTTCCCTTTTTTAGACGATCTGAAAACGTCACACATGGGTACACTTAATTACACGAATCTCTAATAGAACCAGGCAAAATTTTTAATTTGTTATTCATTTAAGGGTATATAATCTCAATTATTAGAATTTTAATAATTACTGTAACGGGTCACAGTGTATTTAAAAAATCGCGATATCGCTCAACTTTACGTTTCTCTAAATTGACTTGTATATTTTTAAGGAATAACATGTAGGTAGATATTCAAAGATGTTTTCTGAATACAGATGTGAAAGTAATTTAACTTCAAATGTCTAAAATCCTCATATTTTATTACTAATTTTATGACGTGAAAATTCGAAATTTTGTTCTATTCATAATAGTCCGAAAAACTCAACTTTTCGTCTGCAGACCATATTGGGAGATTATAATAAGACCTTAGATTAAAGAGACCAGATATGTAACATACAACAGTGTTTAACCTGCGTGAAAGTTGCCAATTTCTAAGAAAAGGTTAAAGGAGTGGGGGAACTGGGAGGAGACCAGAGCTCTGTCGCAGGGGCGGCCTTGGTTTATTAGCATCATCATGAACTATTAGAGTTTCTTAAAATATGTTTATTGGAATGTTGTATTATGAAATAAAATTAATGTGATTTTTTTTAATATCGAACAGATGCAACGACATTTTATGTAGAGAGGACAAAAGTTATTTTATAGAATAATTAGCGTTTATTTACTACGAACTTTTTTGCAAGAGACTACAATAAAATGTTGAAATAGAATATTGTTAATCGAGCAAGGAATGATACTTGCCAACGAGTATTATACTCGCAGCATTTGTCGTAGGCAAATATTGTAAATTTAGAATATATATATATAGTCAGGAAGAAGGAATCCTAAACGACCTTGGAATCGCGATGGTATCTAATTTTGACAGTGAACTAGACGAATATGGGGACAAGTGTTTCCGGTCTACCAGTGTCATAAATGGGTGTAAAAAAGAAAATAATAAATTCTTATTTGCATATTATCTAAATTTACCGATTTATCTCATTTTAATGAATTGCTATTTTCTTGCAAGAAGTTTGCATTTTTAGTTATTAACCTTCATTATGTGAATAAATTTTGCTTTAAAATTGCATGTTGGGTGGGATAAATATAGGAAAATATTTTTCGGATAATTTATAGAGGGATTTCATTTGAAAAATCAAAGCAATATGTATTAAAAAAAATATTGACTTTTTTACGTCTTTATTATGACAATGTCTTTATTATTATTATTATTATTATTATTATTATTCAGGTTTGAAAAATAAATATGTTTTGTAGATATGCGTTAAATAAATTAAATATCCTATACTTATATTTAGGTCAAACACCGCTGTGATATTTCTTTCTTAGATGTTTTTGTTGGAGTACATATAAAACTTTCTAATATCGAAGAGAATTTCTGATCGTTTTATTTCATAATATTATTAGTAATATTTTTTGCAGGACAATTTTGCATAAGCAGGTTAAATACCTTTCCAAGAAAGGATCCTATAACGTTATAATGATTCTATGAGTGGGTGAGGTTTTATGGGTTTTACTCACCTATAAGTCAAATGGCACCATCAATTATCTTTAAGTCGCCCCGGAGCGCCACAGCAAATAATAATAGCCGTCCCTTTCCCCGCACAAGCTCAGCTTTTGGGGTTAAAATTCACTCGTAAGGGGGTGAATTAGGGAGAGAATTATTATTATTTTTATTATGAGTGCAAAATAGATTTTTAAATGTACATTCAACGTATTATTTGTATGCTCAGTCCAGTTATGATGATAGTTAATTTGTACTCTAAGATATTTAATATCATTTGTAAAACTTATATGAAACTACTGAACGTTACCTTTTAGTGTTTCTATAGGAAGAAGCCTTTTTTTGTAACTGTATAATGGAACAACATAAGTTTTATCAAAGGTTTGTAAGTCTTTATAATTAAACCGTTCGAAAAATTTTATAAGATCTATTTCTATTAATAATTTTAATCAATTCCAGTTCTCTGCATTTTACAAAATAACTATGTCGTCTGAAAAACATACAATATTTCCATCTGTATTTAAACGAAAAATTATTTAAAATAAAATTAAACAAGATAGGACCTAAGACTATCTTGAGGAATGCGATATGCTACTTATTTCCTCACTTGAGATATTATTAATTCTATTTGTGTTCGTTTTTGTAAATAACTTTGTAATAAATTATATAGGGTGCATCACATTTATACAATAAACTTCTATTATACGAAAATAAAGGCACATGATATAGTTAGTAAATAATTTATTTACTTATATACTTCAACCGGACCACTTTTATTGTTGGAACAGCTGTTGGTAGAAGTCTTATTCTTGGTTTTGAGGTTAGATCAAAACAATCTGCTTTAAAATGGCGTGAACACAAAAAATTAAGATATTTTAGCTCACAATTTGTTTGTTGCATGAACTGAAGTCATAACTTTGTTTTTTTGAGAATCTTTAGGAAATCTGAAAATTGAACAATTTATTTATTTTAACAACCACATAAATATTGCATAAAATAATTATTTAAATAAAAGTATGTATACAAACCATGAAACTACGGCTATGAGCACAGTTGATCGCAGGCGCACCATATTTGTTTACACATTTAAAACATTAAAAATTTTAAAAATCTTTAATGTGTTTGAAAATTGAGAGAAGAAAATACTTGCTTATGAAATGTAGATTATTCCTTTCTACTTTTAGCTGTGCTGCTATATCCATAAGACGAACAACTGGCCATATTGACTTGTTTGTCTTTTAACGCGGAAAATTTAAAATTAGCAGTAATACTAAATAAATACCAAAACAGTAAACACTTTTTAAAAATGTCTACAAAACATGATAAAAGTTTAAATTAACACATAAAACATCCAAATTATTAACAAATTTTAATCTCTAAAATTATAAACCAATTTTAGAAACCATTTATCATATGATGATGAGTCATCCATAGTACAACATACACTTTCGTCAGATCGATTAGATTAACGCGGACATGGCATGCTCCTTCCTAACTATATATGTTCTAAGATTGTAAATCAAACTATTAGGAAATGAGCATTCCTTGTAAGTTGAATATTATGTTTTTTCTACGGCCATTACGTAATAATAAAAATTAGTCGATATGAGAAAATGTTGTAACCTCAGATAAAGGTAGATATATTAAAGCGTTTTACTTTACGAATAATAAATACAAAGGATGTGTCACATTAATCGAAAATAATCGAATAATTAAAAAATAGATAAATCGATGTTTCTAAAAAAAAATCCGAATTATCGATTATTTAAAGTATTCGAATATTTTCGATTAATCGATTATTCTGAAATAATCGATTTTCTTCTTGTATTTCTTTTAAAATCGATTTACTGATTATATTTGAAAAAAGAAAATAGTCGAATATTCGAAAATTAAAAAACCTATAAATCAATTTTTCTAAAAAATTACTGAATTGTCGATCATTTTCAATTAACCGAGTTCCTATTTTCTTTAAAATCGATTTATCGATTTTATTTGAATAATCGAAAATAATCGAATATTCGAGAATAATCGATTAATTAAAAAAACCGATAAATTGAATTTCCCAAGAAATTACCAATTTATCGATTATTTAAAATATTCGAATATTTTTGATCAATCAATTATTTTCAAATCTCTCTGTTTTTTGTTAGACGATTTTTTTGTATTCTTTGAGTTTTGTGGTTCTTGACTTATTAAAGGATTTCCTAGCCATCTTCTTGAGGTGATTCAACACGTGACACTACCAAGCGGTAGTCGTCTGATCGTGTTGGACCAGCCTCAGAGGACAGCATTTCTTATAGAAATTGATTATTGGGTTTTGGATAGTGTTCGAGTTCTTCTCCAAAGCATTGTTACTGTTTGGTGTTTCAGTGTCTATCTCTCTCAGAGCCTCTTGGAGAAGATGGGCAAAGGTTTTCCGTCTTCCTAGGGTTACGAGGTAGCGTAAAGATCTGACATCGAAATCTTATCAGACTATCAGACACTTGCCAGTTTAGAATTGATTTATAGATACCAGTTGTGGATAAAGTGATATATATATATATATATATATATATATATATATATATATATATATATATATATATATTTTGTTATGATTTACACTGACACTTCATAACCTCACAAGTTACAAAAAATTTCATAAACTTATCTTACCTCGGCTAGCTTTTTAATATAATTTTTTTTTATATACAGAGCAGATTCTCTTTGTCCCAGTGGTGTCGGTTCCAGAAATAAAATACTTTATAAACTTAATTTATTTAGTTTATTTAATTATTTAATTTATTTTACTTAGTTTATTTAGTTTATTTGGTTTATTTAGTTTATTTAGTTTATTTAGTTTATTTAGTTTATTTAGTTTATTTAGTTTATTTAGTTTATTTAGTTTATTTAGTTTATTTAGTTTATTTAGTTTATTTAGTTTATTTAGTTTATTTAGTTTATTTAGTTTATTTAGTTTATTTAGTTTATTTAGTTTATTTAGTTTATTTAGTTTATTTAGTTTATTTAGTTTATTTAGTTTATTTAGTTTATTTAGTTTATTTAGTTTATTTAGTTTATTTAGTTTATTTAGTTTATTTAGTTTATTTAGTTTATTTAGTTTATTTAGTTTATTTAGTTTATTTAGTTTATTTAGTTTATTTAGTTTATTTAGTTTATTTAGTTTATTTAGTTTATTTAGTTTATTTAGTTTATTTAGTTTATTTAGTTTATTTAGTTTATTTAGTTTATTTAGTTTATTTAGTTTATTTAGTTTATTTAGTTTATTTAGTTTATTTAGTTTATTTAGTTTATTTAGTTTATTTAGTTTATTTAGTTTATTTAGTTTATTTAGTTTATTTAGTTTATTTAGTTTATTTAGTTTATTTAGTTTATTTAGTTTATTTAGTTTATTTAGTTTATTTAGTTTATTTAGTTTATTTAGTTTATTTAGTTTATTTAGTTTATTTAGTTTATTTAGTTTATTTAGTTTTATTTAGTTTATTTAGTTTATTTAGTTTATTTAGTTTATTTAGTTTATTTAGTTTATTTAGTTAGTTTTTAGTTTATTTAGTTTATTTAGTTTATTTAGTTTATTTAGTTTATTTAGTTTATTTAGTTTATTTAGTTTATTTAGTTTATTTAGTTTATTTAGTTTATTTTTATTTAGTTTATTTAGTTTATTTAGTTTATTTAGTTTATTTAGTTTATTTAGTTTATTTAGTTTATTTAGTTTATTTAGTTTATTTAGTTTATTTAGTTTATTTAGTTTATTTAGTTTATTTAGTTTATTTAGTTTATTTAGTTTATTTAGTTTATTTAGTTTATTTAGTTTATTTAGTTTATTTAGTTTATTTAGTTTATTTAGTTTATTTAGTTTATTTAGTTTATTTAGTTTATTTAGTTTATTTAGTTTATTTAGTTTATTTAGTTTATTTAGTTTATTTAGTTTATTTAGTTTATTTAGTTTATTTAGTTTATTTAGTTTATTTAGTTTATTTAGTTTATTTAGTTTATTTAGTTTATTTAGTTTATTTAGTTTATTTAGTTTATTTAGTTTATTTAGTTTATTTAGTTTATTTAGTTTATTTAGTTTATTTAGTTTATTTAGTTTATTTAGTTTATTTAGTTTATTTAGTTTATTTAGTTTATTTAGTTTATTTAGTTTATTTAGTTTATTTAGTTTATTTAGTTTATTTAGTTTATTTAGTTTATTTAGTTTATTTAGTTTATTTAGTTTATTTAGTTTATTTAGTTTATTTAGTTTATTTAGTTTATTTAGTTTATTTAGTTTATTTAGTTTATTTAGTTTATTTAGTTTATTTAGTTTATTTAGTTTATTTAGTTTATTTAGTTTATTTAGTTTATTTAGTTTATTTAGTTTATTTAGTTTATTTAGTTTATTTAGTTTATTTAGTTTATTTAGTTTATTTAGTTTATTTAGTTTATTTAGTTTATTTAGTTTATTTAGTTTATTTAGTTTATTTAGTTTATTTAGTTTATTTAGTTTATTTAGTTTATTTAGTTTATTTAGTTTATTTAGTTTATTTAGTTTATTTAGTTTATTTAGTTTATTTAGTTTATTTAGTTTATTTAGTTTATTTAGTTTATTTAGTTTATTTAGTTTATTTAGTTTATTTAGTTTATTTAGTTTATTTAGTTTATTTAGTTTATTTAGTTTATTTAGTTTATTTAGTTTATTTAGTTTATTTAGTTTATTTAGTTTATTTAGTTTATTTAGTTTATTTAGTTTATTTAGTTTATTTAGTTTATTTAGTTTATTTAGTTTATTTAGTTTATTTAGTTTATTTAGTTTATTTAGTTTATTTAGTTTATTTAGTTTATTTAGTTTATTTAGTTTATTTAGTTTATTTAGTTTATTTAGTTTATTTAGTTTATTTAGTTTATTTAGTTTATTTAGTTTATTTAGTTTATTTAGTTTATTTAGTTTATTTAGTTTATTTAGTTTATTTAGTTTATTTAGTTTATTTAGTTTATTTAGTTTATTTAGTTTATTTAGTTTATTTAGTTTATTTAGTTTATTTAGTTTATTTAGTTTATTTAGTTTATTTAGTTTATTTAGTTTATTTAGTTTATTTAGTTTATTTAGTTTATTTAGTTTATTTAGTTTATTTAGTTTATTTAGTTTATTTAGTTTATTTAGTTTATTTAGTTTATTTAGTTTATTTAGTTTATTTAGTTTATTTAGTTTATTTAGTTTATTTAGTTTATTTAGTTTATTTAGTTTATTTAGTTTATTTAGTTTATTTAGTTTATTTAGTTTATTTAGTTTATTTAGTTTATTTAGTTTATTTAGTTTATTTAGTTTATTTAGTTTATTTAGTTTATTTAGTTTATTTAGTTTATTTAGTTTATTTAGTTTATTTAGTTTATTTAGTTTATTTAGTTTATTTAGTTTATTTAGTTTATTTAGTTTATTTAGTTTATTTAGTTTATTTAGTTTATTTAGTTTATTTAGTTTATTTAGTTTATTTAGTTTATTTAGTTTATTTAGTTTATTTAGTTTATTTAGTTTATTTAGTTTATTTAGTTTATTTAGTTTATTTAGTTTATTTAGTTTATTTAGTTTATTTAGTTTATTTAGTTTATTTAGTTTATTTAGTTTATTTAGTTTATTTAGTTTATTTAGTTTATTTAGTTTATTTAGTTTATTTAGTTTATTTAGTTTATTTAGTTTATTTAGTTTATTTAGTTTATTTAGTTTATTTAGTTTATTTAGTTTATTTAGTTTATTTAGTTTATTTAGTTTATTTAGTTTATTTAGTTTATTTAGTTTATTTAGTTTATTTAGTTTATTTAGTTTATTTAGTTTATTTAGTTTATTTAGTTTATTTAGTTTATTTAGTTTATTTAGTTTATTTAGTTTATTTAGTTTATTTAGTTTATTTAGTTTATTTAGTTTATTTAGTTTATTTAGTTTATTTAGTTTATTTAGTTTATTTAGTTTATTTAGTTTATTTAGTTTATTTAGTTTATTTAGTTTATTTAGTTTATTTAGTTTATTTAGTTTATTTAGTTTATTTAGTTTATTTAGTTTATTTAGTTTATTTAGTTTATTTAGTTTATTTAGTTTATTTAGTTTATTTAGTTTATTTAGTTTATTTAGTTTATTTAGTTTATTTAGTTTATTTAGTTTATTTAGTTTATTTAGTTTATTTAGTTTATTTAGTTTATTTAGTTTATTTAGTTTATTTAGTTTATTTAGTTTATTTAGTTTATTTAGTTTATTTAGTTTATTTAGTTTATTTAGTTTATTTAGTTTATTTAGTTTATTTAGTTTATTTAGTTTATTTAGTTTATTTAGTTTATTTAGTTTATTTAGTTTATTTAGTTTATTTAGTTTATTTAGTTTATTTAGTTTATTTAGTTTATTTAGTTTATTTAGTTTATTTAGTTTATTTAGTTTATTTAGTTTATTTAGTTTATTTAGTTTATTTAGTTTATTTAGTTTATTTAGTTTATTTAGTTTATTTAGTTTATTTAGTTTATTTAGTTTATTTAGTTTATTTAGTTTATTTAGTTTATTTAGTTTATTTAGTTTATTTAGTTTATTTAGTTTATTTAGTTTATTTAGTTTATTTAGTTTATTTAGTTTATTTAGTTTATTTAGTTTATTTAGTTTATTTAGTTTATTTAGTTTATTTAGTTTATTTAGTTTATTTAGTTTATTTAGTTTATTTAGTTTATTTAGTTTATTTAGTTTATTTATTTAGATAACCCTAGATAAATTTGATACCTGTATGTTTTTATACTGAGCAATTAAAATTTTAAATAAACAAACTCTTACAAAGTTTAATTATTTAATTTTTACAAACAAATAATATGGGCACATTGAATAAATGTCCGGTATCTCAATACCTGGACTATATAAAAATAATTATCATCTACCCTACTACACCTAGCTCAATTCTTCTCCAAAATATATTATATGAACCAAAAATCACCAATTATTATTATTTAATCTGAATATACTTTGGTGACTTATAATAAATGACTAAAAACTAACTATAATTATAATGACAACCTTAATTTCTAAAACACAACTAGTTATGAATGTTTATTCATAACGAATGTTCAATCGTTAACAAAAAAAATAAACTGTTTATAAATACCGTGTTCTCTGTCTGAAGGTATCACTATTCTGTCCTATCCACTTGTCTCCGATCACCTTCTGTTTCTTCTATCATACATTTTATTACCTTTTTATATTTTACATTCAATAGTTTGTTTATTTAATTTCTTTGTATATATCTTTTTAATTTACAACTCTATTTTAACCTTTTCATACTTTTCATTTTTAAAATTCCAAAATTGACAACCTTTTCCCAAAAATCCCAATCTTTCAAATTGACTTTTCTCCACCACCTTTTTTTTTTTACTTAGTCTTCTTCACTTAAGACTTTATACATTATACATTATTTTGTTATACAGGGTTATCAAAAATTGTTTACATTATTTTTATTTATTACTATAATATTATTATTATTATTATACTGATGAAGACCAATAGTCAGAAACACGTGTCTACGGTTTGCCCTTCAGGCTTTTTTCTCTCTTTTTTTTGCGGTATTTCCCAATAACCCCTTTTTTCTATATATATATATATATATATATATATATATATATATATATATATATATATATATTAGTGTTTTACAGCGATAGTTTAAAAATGTTAGTTTAGTACTTTTATTTAAAATACAAAGATTTTTGGTAATTATATAATGATAAAAAGCAGTTTTATAAATTTATTTCCAGTCATACCCGATTATTTATTTATCCATTTTGATTGAATTGTTGTAGTACATAATTTTTAAATATTAATATTGTTTTGCAAACCTATCAGGAATCTAAATATTAGTATGTTGCGTTACTTTTTGTACATTCTATATATAAATTTCGACTTATATCTTAACATTTAAAATTTCTTAATTAAAAAAAATGTTTAGATAACATGTATATTATTTCAATTTATTGTCTACTACTTGCCTATTTATTTACCCCTATAATTTTAAATATCTCTCTTGGTCAAAATGATCTTTTGAATTTAAAAATGTTTATACGTCGTAATTTAAAAAAAGGTGTATCGATGTACGTTTTAAATGGGACGACGAAGTATCCATCGAATGACGTCACAGTTAACCCAACACAAATTGAACTATTTCAGCTATCCATTTGTTGATACTAGTCTTTAAATTTGGTTAGCTGGCGTCATTTGTCAACCAAATAAATTCACTTGTTTTCAACTTTTGGATAATATAAAGTAATAATAAAATTATGTTTAAAAGTTTTCGAAAATTACTTTGTTTATTACTTTATAGATGATGTTATGTTAATATTTAATTTTTATGTCCTACAACAATTCAATCAAAATGGTTAAATAAATCGTCGGATGTGATTGGAAATAAATTATGGAAATACTTTTTAAAGTGCACGAAAATGTTCTTCATCGTTGATTTTAATTGGATACTTGGCAACAACTCGAATATTTAACTTGACAGAGCGTGACAGATATAATTCTAATTTCTAATGAATAAGTTTACAGATATAATCACTTAATGATCCTCATAAGCCTTTGTGTAAAATTAAAAAAAAAAAACGTTAATTTGATTTTCCGGTGGTATTTTTAAAAAATACTCTCTTTCCTAAAGCCTAAAATGTAAGTTCTATAAAATTTTTAAGAAAAGTTTGTCTTCGTAATATTTACCAAAATTTCAAATCGCTAATCTAGTTATTCTTTTACGGAATTTAAATATTGCTGTCAGCTAGCAAAATATTAGCTTGAGGAGTTCCTAGCGAATCACAACTATACAGGGTGTCCCGAAATTAGGCGGTCATATTTTAATAGCGTAATCTACATCCTAAAATAGGAGTAAAAGTTTATATAAACATAGGTCCAAAAACGTTTCTTTTCCGAGATACAGGGTGTTAAAAGTGAAGTCATGATGACACACTTTTGTAAATTTGGTAAAAATGCTTACCTTTTTACGTTCTATATAATGGACTAAACCCTAGTTTTTGATCGTTGATAATTTTTAACATTTTTGACTATAAAATTTGGAAAACCAATATTTTCTTTATAATAAAGAATTTTTTGTTGCATCTCGCTAGGACGCCATTTTCAAGAGAAAATCATTTGAAAATTTCATGATGAGTGATGTAATCTTATTCAATAGTGTAAACAATAATTGGCCTGTGGAATCAGAAATTTTACTATTTTTAAACTTTGGAAAACCGGTGACTAAAGAAATTTTAGAAAATATTTACAAAAATGTGCCATCAGGTCTTCACTTGTAACACCCTGTATCTCGAAAATGAAACGTTTTCGGACCTATGTTTATATGAACTTTTACTCCTATTTTAGGACGTAGATTACGCTGTTAAAATTTGACCGTCTGATTTCGGGACACCCTGTATATTCATGACGCAACAAATTGAAAATATACATATACGAAATGTTTTATTTGGTCAAAAATTTATTTAAATAATTTTTAAATGTAAATTGACAAGATCGAGCCAAAATTGGATTTTCAAATTAGACATACACAGGATTAATACATTTCCAAGAACTCACTACTAAAGACGGATTGGCCTTATAGTTTTCACAAATTTT
Organism: Psylliodes chrysocephalus; assembly: GCA_927349885.1. Taxonomy (NCBI): domain Eukaryota; kingdom Metazoa; phylum Arthropoda; class Insecta; order Coleoptera; family Chrysomelidae; genus Psylliodes; species Psylliodes chrysocephalus. Next base: position 58,713,158 of record OV651821.1, read on the forward strand.
CTTCCATTGCATTTCAGAAGGACTGTAGATGGATTTAGATCGAATATTCCCTTTAACAATCTCGAGTTCGTTGATCAGCATTCTATTTCTTTTAACAGCCTCTTCGTAAGTAAAAGTATTTTTGATGCAGACCTCAGAATTTTTAAATTTTAAACCATCGCATAATATGTCTTGATGGGTTTTTTTCAACTTTGTATCGATTTTGTCTTCATCTTTGTCGTATTTTAGTAATACTTCATGGATTTCTGCTATAGGCATTGTTTACAGAAACTTTCAATGACTTGATTCGTGTTTATTGACAAGTAAATATCGGACCGGTTTCTATGGAAACGTCACTGTCAACAATACGAACCAAGTTGGTGTTCTACTTATTCACCCTTATACATTATACAGATCTATAAAAAATTATCTTCACTCCAAAAAATATATACAGTATACAGTGTCCAACATAAATATATATGCATACAAATAGAATTTTTTTGATTGTTACTTTGCAGTTGTACCAAAATTTAAATATTTATTTTCGTTTAATTGTGTATCTGTTATGAAACCAAACAGTGCATGCCTACAAAATATAGATTCGCTGATTCTATTATATTACCTGTTTATATTACCAAACTTTTTTTTACAAAATATCCATGTTTTATCCAAATAAAAAATATTTTTTCTTCTCTTCTTAATTTTCTAATTTTCCTAAAATATTGCCGTCTCCAATAAATAATTTCATTTTTCTCTATAAGCGCAGCTTTTCTATCGTTCTTCTCTCAAACGAAGTCTAATTCATGTAAAGTTTTCCACAATTTGTCTCTTTGGCAAAGTTTCGTTTCCATTAATGTCTACTAAAAGTTTATCCACAGTAGGTATCTTTTATTGTAAATAAAACGAATTTATTTTTCTTGGGATCAGTTGTTTCATAGTATCGTCTAATTGAATGGGTTTTCTCCCAGTTAACGTGTCAAGAAACGTGTTGTTTAAGGAGGTCCTTTCGCCACCAATGTTAAATAAAAAATAATAGATTATGACTAAAATTAATTTTTTTCTAATAGTAGATGTCCTTATTTATCTAATAGTGAACTTTTAACTATACCTTACCGTGCAAATTTTTGAGAATTTTTTTTTTAAAATGTGTGTGTTTGTACAGTGTCTTATGAGAAAGTAAGACTTCAACAACAATTTTCGAATTATAATTAATTTTACTATTATTTATTGATTAGATGGAGTAGAAAAAAAACTAAAACTAAGGTTTTTGAAATATTTAGGTTTTGTTTTTTACAATAAAATATATAGGTTACCGTGGAATTTATTGAGAAATTATTATTAAAAATCACAAAAAAATTTCAACTAGGTTACTTGAAAATTTTTTGTGATTTTATAATATTAATTTCTCAATAAGTTCCACGGTTTACTATATATATTTTATTGTATAAAACAAAATCTTAATATTTCAAAAACCTTATTTTTAGTTTTTTTCTACTCCATCTAATCAATAAATAATAGTATAATTCGAGAATTGTTGTTGAGGACTTACTTTCTCGTGAGGCACTGTACAAAAACTCTCATTTTTAAAAAAAAAATTCCTAAAAATTTGCAAGGTAAGGTATAGTTAAAAGTTCAGTATAAGATAAATAAGGACTTCAACTATTAGACAAAATTTAATTTTAGTCATAATCTAATAACTTTTTTTTTAAATTTGAGGCGAGAGGTGTGGCGAAAGGACCTCCTTAACCAGGTTTCGGTTAGTATTATAGCATCATATTGTGACGTAACGGATCTGTAGTTAATATAGAAATCTGTAATTTTTCCTCGTAAGCTCCGACAATTTTGGTAATAAATACTAAGTGACTTTTTATAAGTTCTCAATGGCATATTAATATTAGTGGCTGTACGTCTTGCGCGCGAAACGTATCTTGATTGGTATTTTATATTTAATATTGAGGAATTAAAGGAATTAAAGGTACTGATGTAAACCGAACAATTTCTAACCAAGACAGCATGATCAACATTGACTATCAATAGCCTCAAAGACGCTACAAGAATCATAACCGACAAAAACGTGATCAATTTTAATTTATCTTTCATAAGTACCTACCTATATCAACCTGAATAGTCCAATTAAATAAGGAAAAAAAGCCCCTTCGAGCTTACATTAATTTGTAATTGGATGAAACAAAGTGGAACTTATGTATTTTGATGTGATTTTTCCGAAAAAAAGCAAAAAAAGATGTAGCTGTCGAACAATTTTTTTTTAAATTAGGAAAAACCGGGTTTTCCGGAATTTTCCATGGTAAAAATAGTAATTATCTGGGCAAGTATCATTCCGATAGTAAAAGTAAGTGCACCAATCGAAAGAGGAGGCAAAAATAGTTCGGAAATTCATTGCAAAGATAGTTTTAATGGCGAATTTCTCACCGCCAGAAGTGCTTTTACCAAAAAGTTGTTTTTTCGTTTCTTTGATCAGAACCATGGACATGAAATTTGCGATGAATTTGTGGCAAAATTATAAATGTTAGACATATGTGCCCTCGAGAGAAGTTGCGTATTTTTTTGTTGGCTCTCAAATAAAATAAGTCTCGCGGCGAAATCTGCCATAATTTTTCGGGAATTCGCAGGAAACCGGAAGGCGTAGTTTTTTAAATTTTTTCCCATATGTTTTTCTCCGGGTTTTCCGAAAACATCTAACAAAAAAATATATTTGAAAAAACTAACTTCGCCATTGGAAAGAGCACAAAAAATACACAAAAAGGTATATTTTAAAAATGTTAGGAAATTAATCCTAAGCCTGAGTGTAAGTTCCAACTTGGTGATCAGCTTGTTTTTTGTTCTCTAACATCTGGTTTTAAGTTATTTACAAGAAAACTTGAAATGAGAGGAGATATATATGCATGACAAAAATAAGTATTTTCTAGTTATGTTCCGAATGAGACGGGTTTGGGTGGCGAAATTTTTTCTTGATTTCTCGTACCTTTTTCTTAAATAACTCGAAAACTAATTATCTGAATAGAAAACTGTTTCCATCAGATGAAAAAAAAAAAGACGAAAAATTGTGGCATATACATTTTTTCTAGCCTCCACTGTTTTCTGAGCGCATGTGTGCAAAGATCGGTAATTCTCGCGAGAATTGAAGCTACTCGAATTTTCTCGAGAAAAGGGGCATTTCCTGGCAATTGGGAGAAAAAGTAAGCTTGCTTCTCATTAAACTTACTGATTCTTATATATTTTCAGTCTGTAAAGTGCCCAAATTACGGAAAACATCGACAGTGTGCTTGTTTTTTATCGAAAAAAAAAAGGGAAAATGTTTGATTTAAGAGAAAATCACTCGTTTTACGAGAAATTTTCTAAACACAAAAAATGCGTAGTTTTCGGTTATATTTCGAATGTTATAGGTTGCATTGCAAATCTGCAATAGTTCACGAAAACGTGGCCAATTTTTTTTTTTTTAAATGTTTGCCCAATTTATTCTATTTCTTTGAATGAATCGACAAGCGTTGTTCGACTCAACTAAATTTCTCACCATTTAAAAGAACACATAGAATATCAGGAAAACTCTCGCCTTTATCTCAACGAGAATCTAAACATTGACTTCTGGGATGAATGTCAATAGAAATAATTTTTTATACATTTTTCTAGTATTGTTGGGCACTCAATGCGCGCAAATGGAATGCAAGATTTCGGTCTCGGTTTCTTGTGAATCCCAAATAAAGAGGATTAACTAACTGGCAGCACTGGAGGGGATTGGAGGCCGGGTTAGGATGGTTGCATTTATAACAATAGCCAAAAGCAGTATTATTAAACATAGTTATACTTATGTATTTCATCACAATTACATAAGAAAAGTCATAGTTGGCTATTACATTTATTTACAATTACAGCAACTTACATTTTGCACAAAACTCAAGAAATGTCTTATAACAAGTCAGTAAAATACAATTTAATAAAAAGGCCTAATAAATTTAGGTATGTAAGAAATTTAAAACTGGAAATCGCAAAAAAATCAAGTTACAGAAATGCAGTGTATACACGAGTTTTGGATCCCGCGGAGCGCGTATAATGGGACTTTTGTCGGGAGAATTCTACAACTTAGAAGAAACATACACACTTTAAACTTTGTGTACACATTTAAAGGACATGAAATTTGGATTTGCTCAATTTTCAGACCAAAAAACTAAAAATCATCAATTTTAGGCAACTTTTCTCAAAAACCGTGTTTTTTGGTCGTCACTCAATGAACAGTGGTCAAAAAAATGGACAAAATATTTTTGCAGAATTTTCCGTAATGTAATCGTATTCTAGACACATTAAAGTACTCAAAAAAAAAAGTTTTGAGCCATTGGGTGCATTTTTGGCATTTGTGTGCCACTTCAAACTTTCAAAAAACAATTTATTTTTTTTTTAGGGAAAAAAATTTGTATAATTGTTTGATATCTTGGCCAATTATAGTCCGATTTCGGTGAAATTCACACAAACATAAGATTTCACAATCAAAAGTAAGCTTTGTAAGTGGCATTGAAAAAATTCAAATAGTTTGGCCGTTATAGGCAAACAATGAAATTTAGGCTCGAGGTACACTTTGCCCTTCCGCCATATGCCCAATTTTGGGATTTCTCTTGCCCCCTTCTGGGAATCAATAGTCATATCTCTTGAGTTCAAAACGCATTTAAGTTTTTTCAAATATCTTAATTTTTACCAAAGTTATGAAGAATTTAGTGTTTGAATATTTAACAAAGTCAATTTTTCGACCTTCGCCGCCTCAAAATACTAAACAAATTTCAATCGTCCATACCGCGAGAACGGTACATCGGATCAAAATTTCTCAAGATACATGAAAATTAGCATTTTTTGCTAAGCTTTCAAATGTCGTAAACTGAGTTTTGAAAATATTGATTTATTTCCGACATGCGCCTGCGCAAAATTGAAACATTGACAAAATCCAGTTTTTAGTAATGTTTTCAAACTAAATTTAAAATATTATTATTCGAGAAATTATCATGCAGGGTTTTTACATTAGCACCCATGTTAAAAATATTCTTTTTTAATTCTCTTACATTGACTTTCTCTTGAACCTCACATTTTCTGTAACAACCATCGCAAATATATACCAGATTTTCTAACTTATTTAATTATTATAGGTCAGTATCAATGAAAGCCTACCATTGCGATTTGTGAGAACCCCATATCTACGATCAGGAAACAATGCTGTGCTATCATACAAAGCTACTTTGGATCCTCATGCTAAAGTGAAGATAGCTAACACTTCGGCATATGTAGTCTTTGAACCAGATGTATTTAGACAGTATGAATTTGCGTGTGCTGGTTTAGGAAATAAGGAATATGACGGGTTTGCTGGACAGTTTGTCGTCAAATATGATGTTAATAGAACCAACGAAGGTGGAGAGGTAAGTACATACTGATTGTTTATTGTAAAAATTTATACTCGAAATTAAAATAAAAGATAATTTCTCACGGTTTAAGTTACAGTTCTAAATCGGATACTCGGTTTGTGTTAAACATCTCGAGGGTTGTCTTTTATATTTTGCATAGACCTGAAATAAAGCAATAGATATATTTTAAGTACTTTATTAGTTTTAGAAGTATTCTCTACGAATATTAATACACTTTTGCATTCGCTTAAACCAACTCTTACAGCAGTTGTTCCACTCCTTTATTGGTAAACAAACAGTCCGTGCTTGATTTTTTAAAAAGTAAACAAATCGTTAGGACTTAAATCGGGACCGTACGGAGGATGGTCCTACAATTCGACATTTTCTTGTTCTAAAATTGCAATTGTACAAATCTTCTAATAAATGAGAGCGTCGAGTAATCGTAAAGGATATGTTCGATGGTCCATCTTCTTGTTCGCACTCTCTGCAGAGTGTAGATTCTGACAGCCCCATGATATGGAGATGCTTCCGTACTTGGCAATGACCAGTTAGAATGCCTGTGACTAGGCGCAGATTCTGTCTAGTCAAGTATTTGTTTGCTGCATTGTTGTCAGGATAACTTAGGAGCTCTCTGGCCACTCTGCAGTTTCTTGTTTCATTCCATCTTTTTTTAAATTTCACAAGGGAATGTTCTTTAATTAGGTCTGTCACTACCGATTTTGTCAGGCCAATAGAAGAGCCAAGACCAAAAAGTATTTGATTGGCTGCTTTCTTGGCTACTAAATCAGCAAGATGGTTACCTTTCGATCTGGCGTGACCTTTGATCCATCTTAAGGTAACCACATTGTTGATGAATACTTCGACGAAAGCTTCCTGATATTCTAGTACTAACCCTGAGTTAATTCGTAGTCTGTTTAGGGTGAGTAGTGCTTGTCTGCTATAGATGAGCATGTTCCTTCCAGTGATATTGTTTCTAGTTATTTCTTTTGCTACTATGAGAATCTCTGTTAGCTCTATTTGAACTGCACTGGCACTATTGCTTTTATGTTTAAGAATCTGGAGTATTGGTTTTTAAAAGTTCAGCGATTACTTTTGACAAACAAATGGTTGTAAACCAATTAGCAGTAAAAATTTTTTGATTTTACAGAGAGATTGTTGCTTTTGAGATAAATACCATCTTTTTAGACGGATGACTTTTGTCATATTTTCTTCACCTTGAAACACCCCAACATACGATTGGCGTTTATTTTCGGGTTTACATGAGTACATCCACAACTCATCACTAATGACGATGCTATGCTATGCTGTGTTGAATTGGCTAGAGTTTTTCGACACCATTTCATCCTAGCTTTTTACTGTTCTTCGGTCAACAGATATCCAAAGATAAACTAATTTTTTTACCACACAAATCTTAATGCAAAATTATTTGAATTGAGTTGTTTAAAATCCCCAATAATGCCTCAATCTAGCGATATGTTACATGTTGATTTTCTTTTGGCACAGGTCTAAGTTTTTCTGGGTGACTGCCTTTTTTGTTGCCTATCCTTAGCTCGTTGTTAAGACTATGAAGACTAGAGAGAAGGAGGCGAATCACTAATGGCCAAATTTCAAATTTCCGTCCTTCTTTTTATAAAGTTCGCCAAATTGACTGTGGTTGGCAGGTTGCCACAAAATTGTACTTACCAAATTTTACCATTTAACAAACCTTTTCGAATTTGGTCATACCTACCTAATTTGTATTTTATATAGATCAAAGTAAATAAATTATCAATTACAACATGCAAGACTTATTTAGAAATAAATACAACAGTATGTTATGTGTTTTATTTAACAAACAAGTTTATTTTTATTATTTTCGTAAGATTATGGAAAATTCCCATAAGAATCCATGCATTTTAATAGCGTTAGCAGCACCAGCGCTTATGCGGTGAATTATAAAAGTTCAATTAGCGTTCGTTTTCTGGGACCGTTTTTCAAGTATGCCGATTCGCCTCCTTATCTCTATTCTTCGTAGTTAAGACTGAGCCATTCACGTTTGAATTATCCATACCAACAAGAAATTATCTACTGACGTGGTGCTTCATTGCTAAAAACCAAAATCGACGAGGCATTCTTGTTGCGATAATTTTTTTGGAATATTATAAAAAATGAATTGATCGAGAATGTTCTTGATTTATTTCCATAGTTTGAATAACTTGTGAAGTTTGACAATTCGCTGTAGCTACAATACTTTACGTATCGCACTGAAACTTTGAATTTACGTTAATTAAATATAGAGATTTATTTTTAAAGACATTTGATCCGTTGCGCCCTCTATGTCTCTGTATGCAAAACTAAAAAGACATCCCTCGTAATTAGGCATTCCAAACAAAAGAACTGTCGGTGGGAGCGTGGTATATTTAAGGGGTTGAGGCATACGATCTATCCAAAATACGTAAAATTATGAATAATGAATTGAATTTAAATATTCTATGTCGAACATAATGAAAATATATATAAAAAAAACGGCTTATAAATTTTCCATATATTGGCAAACTTGGCGACTACTATTTCGAATGCAACTTCCTTAGATATACGAACACTTCCCACTGAAAGCTCTTGTTTGGCAGGTCCCTGGAATGCCTAATAGCGCCTGTTTGTTATTACTTGATGTATTTTTTACCAACAATTAGAATTTTGCATTTTATAACTTAAATATGTGATTTTAGACAATTTACCAGGATGGATTCCTATTGAATTATTTCGCCCCAAAAAGTTTCGATCCCCTGCCTAAGCACATCGTCTTCTTACTTGATACCAGCGGTAGTATGGCGGGTCCAAAGATAAAACAACTGATCGATGCCATGATAAAAATTTTACCGCAGTTAAATGAAGGGGATATATTTAACATTGTGCAGTATTCCACGGAAGTGTATGTATGGGAAACAGATTCCAGAGGGAACAATGCCTTTGATGGTATGGATCCAGAATATTTGAGTTATGGAAATTTAGCAAAAGTTTTAGAGGTACCAACTTATTTTAAAACGATCTTTTTTATTTAGTCCGGTTAAATTACTAACGCTCCCTATTTATTTTTTCCCTGCTGTATTTCCGTAACGTGTGGGTTAACCCACGGCACGTAGGCCTAACTAGATCCATTGTGTGTCCTCCTAAGTAGATAGGCACCTCTAAGCTCGTGAGCCAGCCTACAGCTTTAATGTAGTTAACAACTTCGCCAAGAGTTGCTTCTCTTTTATCGGCCGGTGTTAGCCAATTCTCGGCGAACACAAATGTATTAAATGAGCGTCAAGCAATCGTAGAGAATATGCTCGATAATCTCATCTTCTTGTTCGCACTCCCCGCAGAGTGCGTATTCTGACAGCCCCATAATATGGAGAGGCGTCCGTACTTGGCAATGACTAGTCAGAATGCCTGTGATAAGGCGCAGCTTCTGTCTAGTCATAGTCAAGTATTTGTTGGCTGTAGTATTGTCAAGATAAATTAAAAGCTTTTTGGCAAGTCTGCAGCTTTTTGTTTCATCCAATATTTCCTTGAATTTCACACGGAGAATGTTCTTTAATTAGGTTTGTCACTACCAATGTTGCCAGTCCAATAAAAGAGCCAGTTCCAAAAGGTATTTGGTTGGCTGCCGTCTTTCGATGTGGCGTTATCTTTAATTAATCTTAAGTTGGTCACATTAGTGAGAGATATTTCGGCCAAAGCGTCGTAACAATCTAGTACTAACTCTGTGTAAATTCGTAGTCTGTCCAGGGTGAGTAGTGCTTGTCTACTATCTGTATAGATGAGTATGTTCTTTCCAAATATATTATTTCTGGTGATTTCTTTTGACCTACACTGAAACTACTGCTCACAGCCCATTTTATGTTTAGGTTAAAGGATCTGGAATATATTCCACATCCTGGGCCTTGTTTTGTTTTAGAACCTGAATCGTACCTGCCACTTCTGGCTCTTTTATTGGTTCTGATATACCTTTATATGGATTATGGAAGATATATATCTCGGTGAGATAGAGTGCATGTTCGTTTGAAGCAGTATGAGCGTATCGAGCGCCTTCTGCCAAAAACGACGTCTTGCCCCACCATATCTTACATCAGGTTCTATTCTAACAGTGAGAAGGCTTGTCATTGTCATCAGAACAATCTCCTTGATCGAGGGGAGTGAGACTAAGGATGACTTTCATGGCACTGGTCGGTGAGGTTTTCATATCTCCTGTAATGTTGAGACATGCTGTTCTTTGAATTTGTTCTCTTTCTCCCTTTTTCAATACTTTTCTCAACGTTTCCGATTACTCTAAGCCAAAAACGTATATATTTTGTCTGGACATCCCTGCAAATATATATGTGCTGACATGGGGTAAAACACAATAAGCCAATAGGCTTCAGTGTTATTTGGAGACATAGTCAGACGAGCCCAGGAGAAAAAAAATATGTGCTGACACGATAATTCCGATCTACTTGTGGTTTCGACTTGTTTTATGTTATTATTAATGTGGATCTTAAGCGAGTAACAAGGAAAATGACTTTTACACGAGTATTATCGAATTCCATAATTCTGCTCGTGTCTGAATTGTTTCAATTGGACCAAAAAGGTAAAGATCTCAAATATTAATTTACATGTAAAGTTTCTAAATACATTTACAACGGCGAGCTTAAGTGAAATAGTTTTTCATGGGCAGCCTTACGGGATAAAGGGGCCAAATATTTTTACTTAGACATATTTAAAGAATAAAGTGTCCAAATATTCTTAGATATGCAGATTTAATCGTTGAAATATGTTTAGAAAGGCAGGTTTAAATAATACAAGGCCCAATTATATTTAGGTAAGTATTAAAGGGACCAAATATTTTTACATGGACAGGCTTAGGGCATAAATGGGCCAAATATTACATCGACATGCGTAAGGAGTAGGAGTAAATATGTTTACATGAATATATTTTACAAGGACAGGTATATGGGGTAAACGGGTCAAATATTTTTGCATGGCAGGCTTAAGGCCTAAAGAGACTAAAATTTAAGGCAACTGTAATCAATTAGTAAACCACAATTAAAAGAAAACAGAATGAATTTTGAAAACTAGTAATGGACAGTTTTTTTACGTGGTTAAGCTTAAGAGTTCATGACTTACAAACCTGTAACGTTTTTCTTTCGTTAAAAATTAAATCGTGTACCCCAATGTCAATAAAGTGGAAACCTCCAATTTAGCGACTCTTAAATTAGCTTTTAAGTAAATAAAAACTTCATAAAACAGTAACAAAGTCTACACAGAACACGAGGCTAGTAACCTTGGTATTCAATATAAGGATCTAATGATTTTTGTAGGTTACAAAACAAGTCCAACGTAGGACCAATTTTCTAATCTACAATAATCGTTAAGTGCCATTGACAATTTTTAACTTAATAATGCAACAAAAATTCAAATTTATCCTCTTTTACTCCCTTTAAAAAACCCATAGGTCTATCGAAGATGATTTTTCAGGGTTTTGTTATATTTTTTAGAACACAAACTTTCCTCCAGGCCACGTAGCTACTAAAGAAAACATCAGAAAAGTACAAACATTAATTGAAAATTTATATGAAAATGGTGTAACAAACATAATGGGCGCTTTGGAAATTGGACTGTTAATTATCCAAAAGTCTCAATTACAATATCCGAACAAATATACCCCAATTATGGTATTTTTAACTGATGGACTACCCAATGTTGGTATTAGTTCGACGGATGAAATCATAAAAAAGGTATATTATGTAATTTTAATGTAATTTTTTTTTGTATAAAATTAATACTTTTTTATCTGGAATGTTGGCAATTCTATGTTGAACAAAATATTTGTTATAACATTACAAAAAAATCTATAAATTAGATATAGCCAAGAATGTAAATTTTTTAACAAAAATCGGGATATTTGGCCTCTGGCAACTCTATATGCTCCGTGCAGTCATCACTGGTATTCAGTGGTGCTGCGGTGCTAGATATTAATGAAATAAGTAGAAACACAATATAAAACATTTATTAACTATCATGAATTTAGAAGATTTTGGATGAACGCTCGGATCCGTCAAGTTTTGATATTAGGGGGAAATATTTTCTTGCCAGTTTCACTCCCTGAACGGAAACCGTTTAGCAGCGGTGAAACTTCCCCCTAAAATCTTATTTTGTAGGTATTTTTACCTAGATTATAACCCTCGAGTTTTAAATCGCTAGTCTCATCACTTATCCATTGTCGCAGATTTTCCAGTGATGTTGGCTGGGTGGCATACATTTTAAATTTTAAGTGGCTCCATAAAAAAATCTAGCGGGCTTAAATACGGAAACCGTGAGGGCTACTCAATACTTCCTCTTCTTCCGATCCATTGACCTGGAAACTTTTGATCCAAATACTGACGAACAATCATAGCAAAATGAGGTGGCACACCGTCTTGCTGGAATATTAAGTTGTTTGCTATACACCGATCTTCATTCTCAATCAACTCTAGTAATGCTGGATGAATGTCGTTTTCTAATAATTCCAGATACATTTCTGCGGTTAGAGTTCCAGGTAAAAAAAGGGGCCAATTATACGGTTCCCAAAAATTACAGTTCAAATATTTAGTTTTTCCGAATGTTGCTTATGCAGTTCATGAAATATTCTGGAATTTGATTCGGACCAATAATTACAGTTTTGACGACTTACCGTACTATTTAGGAAAACAGTGTATTCGTCAGAAAAACACAGGTTGAAAAGAAATTTCTGCATTTATAGCTCGTTCAGTCACAATTTCACAAAATTGTAATCACCTATCAAAATCGTCTTAGTTAAGTTCTTATACCAGATGCATTTTTTAGGAATGATACTTGTGTTTTTTCAATATCTTCTGAATGCTACGTTTCTTAATACCAGAAGTTATCGCCAACTGTCTTGTGCTCAATGTGGGTTCTTGAACAACATGCCCTAAAATCGCCACCTCTGTATCATTTACTACAGCATTTTCCATTTCACGTTATTTGTTAGTTACTGACCTTGTTGTCCAAAATTTTTGGACTAACTCCAAAATATACTTGATGATGGACTTGTCGATTTTGATTTTTAAACAGTTGGGCAATTCTATTAGCACATCCATTGTTCTCAAAAGAAGTGAAATTATTTGCTCTATAACTCTATAACGAAATAAACTACAACTTATTACTTTACGGCGACCAAAGAATGTCATCTGATAACAATAAAACTAGAATTGTTACAAAAAATTTCTTTTTTTTTTAATAACAATGTAAAGAATATGTTAAACCTGTTATGTACTTTTAGTTAGCCACTGTATGGGCTACGTAGAGAGTAGCAAAGTAAAACTCGGGGGGTTATAATCTAGGTAATTATACATTTAAAATAAGATATCATTCGACCTCTCTTTGCATTTAAAATTTTAGGGTTGAGTCTCATCCCCGCTAGAGGGTTTCCGTTCAGGAGGTAAAACTGATAAAAAATGTTACTCGCGAGCACTACTAGAGAGCTGTGGCGCACAACGAGGTTCATTCATTTTTATGTTGGCCGGCAATTAAACCCCGGAAAAAGTGTCTGCCTTTTTGGAATTAATTTTTTTTATATTTAATTAAGACGCTATTAAAATTTCAGCGTGAATCAAACACTTCAAATTATATTTAAAACAAATCAACTTCGGGGTTGATTTATTAATTATAAACCCTCTCAAAAGTGTCTGCCTAAATTACTAGTATTTTTAGAATTAACTAAACTTTCAATTGTTGTTTGTTGGCCTCTGAATCAAATACTTTTTTTGGGTCATATTTTACGACCCCTTTCTATTATGCGCAGTACCTGGTGTCCCGGAGTGGGTCTAGCCAACACAGGTATATCTGCTTTTTCATCCAAATGATTTAAAATTACAAAATTTCAAAGTGTATCAAACACTTAATGGAATGTGTGTTACTAGCTCTTGGACTATTAAGTAAGGACATAAATTGCAAACAAACCTTTGGTAAGTGAAAGGTGGTAAACTTCGAACCGCGCCGTCCTTGTTGTATTGTTAGGGGATCCAGTGACACTTTTTTTGGTACCTATTTGGGCAAAGCTAAATTACACATTTTTCGTTCATTTTGGTCTTGTAGAAAATGACAGACAATACTTTGCTGCAGACGCACTGTCGGTGGAGCGCCAGCAAAGACGTTGTAAAAAATGATGTCATTTATTTTATTATATAGTTAATTTGACATAAACTTTGTAACTCAGTTGGTTAGCGCTAGTTATGTAAGAGGAGTTGCTTATCATAATATAAAACTAAACTGCTAACGTTGTATTAACTATTATCATGTGAAACATAATATATTTTTTCATTCCAGTTTTGATTCTAACCGAATACAGACCAAAATAATAAAGTCCGTATTTTCAAACTATGTAGTTAATTTTTGTTATTTTGCAGTTAAATTAATTTAACTGGCGCAGTTAGTAGTGTCAACACAGAAGTTTCGTGAAAAGCCACGACATCGGGTTCGATTTTGCGAAATTTACTCTAGTTTAACTCTTTGGTATTGAGAGCTTTTGTTGTGGGAATCTGCCCTCTGAGGCTGCAGAACTAGAATCATTAGAAGTCTAAATACTGAGTACTCCTGTTATACTTACTCTTACATTACACTTAGTTTTGCGAATTTTAGAATAGGTTGAGTTAATAATATAATAATAACAATAACTGAAATAGAATAGATTATACAGATTTTTGTATAAACGATATAGATTATTTATTAGAAAAAAAAATATGGTCCATGGAAATCAAATAAATGTTGATATGTTAAAATTACATGTTAATTCGATTCCCATGCTTGATGGGTATGAAAATAATTTAACAAAATTTGTAAATAGTTGTGATTAAGTAGTAAATACATATGCAAATATAAATGATCTCACAATTTAAAGTTATACTGTTCAGGTAATAAAGACGAAATTTTTAGTTAGCTCGCGAAATGCATTAAATAAATATTTGGAACTCTACTAGAAAATCATTAAGGTGAGCGAGAATGTGTATGTATCGGACGGTTGCATCAGAAATACGGATTTGGAGAACATAATATTTTCCATTACTTTAAATAAGTCAACGCAAACAAGTTAACGAACGTATCGCATGATGGACGGAAATTCATAAAGGATTGTTGAAATAACTAAATCCGTCCACTCGATGAGTGCTGATGACGTGCGGGTATGAAAACAGATAGGATGCGGTAGTCTTTTAAATGAACTGTACAAAAAAATGGAAAGCCGATCCGAATAAAAATGTCTACAAGAAAATTACGATTTTTCTTCTAAAACTGCTAGTGATTTACTCACCATTGTGAAAACGGTGACCGGAAAAAAGCGCAAAGGAAATAAGCGCACAGGAAATATGCGCACAGAATAAAGCGCACAGACATATAAGCGCACAGGAAATAACCGCACGAGGAAATATGCGTACATGGAAAAAACCGCACACGGAAAAAAGCTCACGGGTATAAAAGCGCACATGGAAAAAAGCGCACATGGAAAAAAACGCAAAGTGCATGTAGTTTATATTTATATTTTGTTACAATTTTTTGTTGTTTGATTAAAACTTTAATTATCGTTGTTTACAGTAGTTACCATAATTTTTGCTGATAATTCAGGAATCTACTCAGTTATTTATTCGGAATTATTATAAGTACGATACAAAGAATAGATCTGTACCTTGGTTTGTTATATTCCAGGTGAAAAATATTAGACAAGTTTAAAAAAATTCTTAAAATACTTTCACAATAAAGTTAATACGGTTTATAATATTTATATCTCCATTATGGATTGTCGAGGACAGACTAATTCCACCAAATCCGCTTTTAAAAAATCATAACGATCAGTTTCGCCGCGAGGAAATTATGCTGATGGGGGTGTATATTTTACTTATCTCATACAGTGTGTATCTTAATTAAAACGAACTATTTGCAAGTGGTAATTTTTTTTACTGGAGATTATAAAATTAAGATAGGTACTTATTATTTCATTTATTAGTTGCTTTTTTGTTAATAATTTTTAATTCAGTATAAATCCCATGCCGTCAATCTCTTTTTTTATAAGTTGCCACATTGCAGTTTCAAGTAACTTGTAGACTTTCGTCTTTTAACAAGCAGAAGTTAACGGAAACAGACATTTCATTTGCATATGCATGGATGTTAAACAGTTTGGCAGCTCATTTTTCCCATTTAAGTTGGCGAAATTTACGAGATTTTTCGAAAATAATTAAAGGGTCACTAAACGGCATTTACATGAATTGATAGTCGAACCGTTTTAAATAAAGACACGAAGTAAACTCAAACTGTGCCTAATATTTTAACATTTAAAATCTTCTTAGAATAATGTCAGGTACTCATGGATTATATCATTAATATCTATTTATTATAGACCGTTACATTAATTAGACAAAAGTTTTGCAAATTTAACAATCTTCTTTGAATATTGTAAGGTAATTAGGGATTATATCATTAATATCTATTTATTATTGACCTTAACCTGAATTAAACTAAACTTCAAAATTTAAGAATCTTCGTAGAATAACGTTAGGTTTTTGGAATTCTGTCATAATAACTTTATTTCATAATATTTTATAATAAATTACGTATATAAGTAAGTTACTAGTATACTCGCAACAGTTAAGCAGTGAATCTCCGATCACGTCGTGGATGGGTGACCGCTGGGAGGTTCCACCATGGGCCGTGTCACTATGGGACTCATCCGACTAGCGGTTAACCACCGACGACGTGGAATGAATGACAATGAATCAGGGAGTGAATTGTTGAATGAGAAAGTAGTAGGATCTTCAAATGGTGGTACAATAAGCCGCAGGCTGCAGTGCCGCCAGGATATAGACGAATTAGGGTGTAGCACGGGAGATCCGAAGGGTGTAAAACTAAAAAAAAAAAAAAAGTTACTAGTAAGACTGGTTTTATTTTTGTTTCGCGCTAATTTTAAAATTCAGGCAAGTGTACTATATTTTTTATTGATAAATAGAATTGGTTTTTGGTTCGAAATATTTTTGGAGTTCTATTATGATTTTTGATCATTGTTTTCATTTATAATGTTATAATTGTTAACGATTTGTAATAATTATATAATTATATTTGTAATGATTTTGCATTTTTTGTAAAATGGCGAGTTTTATAGGTACACATATTTTATCTTTAAAACCTAAATATTTTTGCAATTCCATGTTGATTTTATTTTAATTTTATAATCGCCAACTATTTGTACTAATATATTCATGGATTTGTGTTTATATTTTTTTTATATAATAATGTAGGTACAAACGTAAAATGCATATAGGTTTTTAGTGTAATATATTTTTATTCCATATTAATACATTAAAAACAAAAAAATGAATAATGTAACAAAAGATAAACGCACTTTAATAGACGTACTACTGTAAGTTGGCTATTCTCCTTAAGTAAGATACTTTGTTATCTGTTTCTTGATACTTTTCTACAGAACTGGCTACAAGCGCGTACAGTTGTCTGTATTTCTTTTTGGTGGGCTCCAGTCTGTTAGCTTGGGAGTTCACCAATGTAAGTTTGTGGCATGCTAAATCTCTTCTCAATCCATCGAAGAGCATCCATATGCTCGGATGACTGCAATGAAATATGGAATTAAGGGCATTGTGAAACCCTTCACAACAATTGGTCGTTCTTGGCGTTTCATCAAGAGCGGCATCGTAATGGTTCCATATTCTCGGATGGAATTGTGGACTTCTTCCGGCGGCACCTTGTATATAAGTTGAAAAAAATATGTAAGGATGTCGTTAAATCTCTCTTCATCAGGAAAAGTTTCTGCAAGGCTATTAAAATTATCTCGTACATCTTCTAACGGCACAAACGATAATGCTGCCAAGGATTTTAGTTTAAATTTTGAGTCGATGTTCGATTCGAATTCCGATTTTAAACCAACTGCATTAACTTTTCTTATAAGGCTTTGACACAAATGGAAATAACATCCCTTAATTTCGGCTTCTGGAAAAGTTCGCCCTGCAGCATTCATGCAGGCTTTCTCGAAATCTAAAAGTATCTTCTGGGGCGCCATGCTTGGAACTAACCCTTTTACAATTTAAAACATCTGTAGGTATGTTGCTTCATTCTTAGTTTGTAACAATATGTACACACATGGTGGATACGAATTTCCTACTTTGGCATGCAAAGTATACAGTTGATAAAACATCGTTGGTGCTTTATCAAATGTTCCGTCGCCGAATAGAGTGGCTTGGTTTAATTCGCACAATAACTCGCGATCTCCCAAAATTAAAATTCTGTTTGGATCTTCGACTCCAGAGTCATGCAGCACTAAGTCCGAGTATTTGTCAGGAATTGCAAAATGCATCGTAGATGGATTTGGCAAGTGCTTTTCTGCTCGATAATTTCGAAGTGTTCTGGCAAGAGACGATTGTTTTGGAATATAAGCAAGTGCATCATTGCTTACTCCTGATAATTTATCTCCAATAACATTGCGAGATGTAGCATTCACCGCTGTCATGGCTTCTCGCATTTGGCTTCTGGCGATATTTGCTTCTGCTTTTTGGGGACATAAGTCATGACAATGACTGCCTGGATATTGTACAATGTCCTTGTCATTCGTTTTTATTAAGGAATGGCACTTAGTTTGTCGATTTTCACGGCACCTCCATGTATCTATCCCATTTGTTGTGCGAAACTGTATATATTCAAAACCATTGTAAATAAGAACTCGCTTGCCTTTTTGACCAGACGAAAAGTCCATTTCGTTTATTACAAAAATTCAACTTAACTTGTTCAAGAATTAGAGCACAATAAATATAACCTTAAATTCCGTAGTCTATTTATAAGCGCCTTTACTTACCTGCCTTAATTCTGCAAATAATAAATTCCAAGAAATATAATAATGTCACAACGCCGAATAAATGAAATAATAAGTACCTATGTAAATTTTATAATCTCTAGTAAAAATAAATGACCACTTGTAAATAATCGATTATTAAAAAATAATTTAACAATCTCGGGGCGATCACTTCCGTCACAAGGCTAGTACCTGCTATAAGTACCCATTCAATTACGACATAATCGCGCTTCAAAGGGATTAAAATGCTAAGAAATATTTCTAGGAATAAAAATATTTGTAAGATTTTAGAAATTCATTAGAATGATAAATACTGAAAATGCATAACTTTTACAAAAACATATTTAGATCAAATATTGTTCCTATAACCTAAAATTTTAAATTGTATAAAATTATTTTTTTATTGTGGTACTTTCTAAATTTTTTGTAAACATATGATTGAGTTTGACAATTTAATAAAATATGTACAAAATGGTATAAACTCGGTTGAGAATTATAGAAGTTGGATTAAAATCAGAATGCCATTGCCATGCATTTGTTGTTCTGTGTACATAATATCTGTGATATAAGTCCGCATATTTGGTGATATAATTTTTGACTATGTATTCATAGAACTTAATTTTTTTATTTTTATTCAGAGAATCTTCAGTTGTTCTGTATCCTATTCTTAACGAGATATAAACTACATGTACTTTGCGCTTTTTTCAATGTGTGCTTTTTTCCATGTGCGCTTTTTTCCTTGTGCGGTTTTTTCCGTGTGCGGTTTTTTCCGTGTGCGCATCTTTCCACGTGCGCTTATTTCCTGTGCGTTTATATGTTTGTGCGGATATTTCCTGTGCGCTTATTTCCTTTGCGCTTTTTTCCGGGATTCGTGAAAACATACGTATATCGTCGAGGCCTCCATTGTGGGATCTTTTAATGTGTAGATCCCATCCTTTCTATTTAATATTCTTCCATTATAATAAAATGTTATGGTTTATATGTAAAATATATTTGGATAAAAAAAAAGTACGTGTGGCACTCGGGGACTGCCGCGGTAAAGCTAATGCATAGCATTTTTTATCAACTTATGCAATCATAATTATTTATTTATTTTATTTATGCAGTATTTTTTTCTTCGATATTAATTCAAGTTTCTTCTTTGATATTAATTCAAGTTACACTTTTTGAGCATCGTGACCGATAAGAAAACAATTTTTTTCTTTTATTGAATAAATGAGAAGTTAATATTGTTTAAAATATTTTTTTTTATCTTACATTACATGTATGTTATTCAGGAATTTTTATAATTGAAACTATAGGTTTAGGGTAACTAAAATAAGAAACATAAGTTTGAGACTTGATATCCTCTAAATATCTGGAAAATACCGCGTCAATGGTGGTCCCATATTTTGTTGTAGATTCTTGTGGATCATTATTCATTTTCAAATTAAATTTTTCTGAAATTGTGTCTAAAAGAGATAGAATCAGTTAGCAGCTAGTCTACACGCATACGTCTAGTCGCACGCACACAAAAACACCGTGCCGAAGTCTGCCAAACTGAAACGACGTTAGACGATGCACGGTTTTTAACGCCGCACCGCTGTGCCGGTCGGAGTGGGGGGTGTTAGGTTTATTTTCGTTACGGAATTTCTTTTTCGATTTTACGATTTTTCGATTATTCGATGTTTCGATTTTTCGATTTTTCGATTTTTTAATTTTTCGATTTTTCGATTTTTCGATTTTTCGATTTTTCGATTTTTCGATTTTTCGATTTTTCGATTTTTCGATTTTTCGATTTTTCGATTTTTCGATTTTTTAATTTTTCAATTTTTCGATTTTTCGATTTTTCGATTTTTCGATTTATCGATTTTTTGATTTTTCGATTTTTGGATTTTTGGATTTTTGGATTTTTGGATTTTTGGATTTTTGGATTTTTGGATTTTTGGATTTTTGGATTTTTGGATTTTTGGATTTTTGGATTTTTGGATTTTTGGATTTTTGGATTTTTGGATTTTTGGATTTTTGGATTTTTGGATTTTTGGATTTTTGGATTTTTTGATTTTTCGATTTTTCGATTTTTTGATTTTTCGATTTTTCGATTTTTCGATTTTTTGATTTTTCGATTTTTCGATTTTTCGATTTTTCGATTTTTCGATTTTTCGATTTTTCGATTTTTCGATTTTTCGATTTTTCGATTTTTCGATTTTTCGATTTTTCGATTTTTCGATTTTTCGATTTTTCGATTTTTTAATTTTTCAATTTTTCAATTTTTCAATTTTTCAATTTTTCAATTTTTCGATTTATCGATTTTTTGATTTTTCGATTTTTCGATTTTTCGATTTTTCGATTTTTGGATTTTTGGATTTTTGGATTTTTGGATTTTTGGATTTTTGGATTTTTGGATTTTTGGATTTTTGGATTTTTGGATTTTTGGATTTTTGGATTTTTGGATTTTTGGATTTTTGGATTTTTGGATTTTTGGATTTTTGGATTTTTGGATTTTTGGATTTTTGGATTTTTGGATTTTTGGATTTTTGGATTTTTGGATTTTTGGATTTTTCGATTTTTCGATTTTTTGATTTTTCGATTTTTCGATTTTTCGATTTTTCGATTTTTCGATTTTTCGATTTTTCGATTTTTCGATTTTTCGATTTTTCGATTTTTCGATTTTTCGATTTTTCGATTTTTCGATTTTTCGATTTTTCGATTTTTCGATTTTTCGATTTTTCGATTTTTCGATTTTTCGATTTTTCGATTTTTCGATTTTTCGATTTTTCGATTTTTCGATTTTTCGATTTTTCGATTTTTCGATTTTTCAATTTTTCGATTTTTCGATTTTTCGATTTTTCGATTTTTCGATTTTTCGATTTTTCGATTTTTCGATTTTTCGATTTTTCGATTTTTCGATTTTTCGATTTTTCGATTTTTCGATTTTTCGATTTTTCGATTTTTCGATTTTTCGATTTTTCGATTTTTCGATTTTTTGATTTTTCGATTTTTCGATTTTTCGATTTTTCGATTTTTCGATTTTTCGATTTTTCGATTTTTCGATTTTTCGATTTTTCGATTTTTCGATTTTTCGATTTTTCGATTTTTCGATTTTTCGATTTTTCGATTTTTCGATTTTTCGATTTTTCGATTTTTCGATTTTTCGATTTTTCGATTTTTCGATTTTCTTGGATTGAATAAATGAGAATATTGTTTAACGCCGCACCGCTGTGCCGGTCGGAGTGAGGGGTGTTAGGTTTTTTCTCGTTACGGACTTTCGGAATTTTTTGATTCGGTCGCCGCGCTCAAAGCCCGCGATAAAAGCTATGCAATAGCCTAAAAACAGATATGTATAAAAATAAAAATGTTATGTCTGAAATATTTATATCAATCTTTGCCATGTAGTAAAAAATTATCAAAGGATGAAGGCATTTTAACGCATATGACATAAGTGTAGAGAAGATATGTAATGCATGTATGCCACTACAAACTATTCATCAACCTTCTAAAACACCTATAGATCTAGATATAACTATCAACATAATTTTGCAATCCAACAACTCTTTCAAACAGATAACATAAATTTCCAAAATCCTTTTGAGGAAATTCCTATTGATCAAGTAAATTTCGAATACAAAAATTATTTGCCGAATCATCAAATAAATTTAAATTCAGAAAATAAATTTGTATAAACTCTGACCCAAATAATTTAGACAATCAATGTGCCGGAAATTTTTGGATGCCAGATAGAGAAAACAAGGAACATAAATAAAATATTTTCTAATTCATAATCTTCGGATTTGCCGTATAGGTATATCAAATCCACCTTGAAAACTACTTATAAAGGTACTGGTAGTATGTCTATGTCTAGTACGTCCCTATGTCATTAAGAAATATTTCTGAGAAAATATTTACAGCCACCCAATTTTAATAATACTGGTATAGTTACGAAACAAACCGAATATAAAGCTAAAATTCCTACATTTGGTGAATTCAATAATTCCAATATTAAATTAAATTTTATTTCAATTACATAATCATTATGATGAGTTACTAGGACTAAACGAATTACTTAACCTAAAGTTTTCTGTAGATTTAGTAAATAAATTAAAAAATGAAAATACAAAAACATCAATTTTATATAAAATAAATGGAGAACTGTTAAAAAATAATTGTGAATTATTTGTTTTATATTATTTTAATCTCATAAAGATACAGCAATGGAACAATATTACTAAACAATATAACGAAAAACTTAAATTATATAAAGACCTGGACTGACGCCATTATTTGAAATCTCTTCTCTAACCACTTGCTTGACAGTCTTGACACAATATCTCACAGACAGCGTTGTCACGTTTTACTAAATAGAGGCAGTCGCTTCTAAAATATTGCTTTTTAACAGGAACATTATACAATCTCTGTCGGTTCATTTCAAATTTTTGCTCTACAGGTGGCTATAGATTAATGGCGAGATAATTTTTTTAAAATAAAAGATCGCCATCTTTCTATTTCACATCGTTTGAAGGTGTATTCACTAGTAATACCACTAGAGGTCAAATTATTTCCGGAAATTTCATAATATTAATTTGACCTCGCGTGGTATTCGGTAAGAAAATTCCACGCCGAATTATGGTTGAAAATTAAATATTTTTAAAATTTATTTTTCGTTTCTCAACAATGCAAATTATTTTCTCCAAGTCACCAGTGAAACATAAAAGGTGTTGTCGCCTTGATCGTTGAGTTGTCATGGTAACTAAGTGAGACCCTAACCTCGAATATAATTTCAGTTTTGAAGTTGTCAAGCGGCCCGACGTAAAAAAATGTTTCGCTGCAATTATTTAGGCCTTCAAATTGCTTATTTCTACTCATTGTAGTTGCATGGGAATACCATTTGAAAATAGAAAATAGTATATTCTTTAATCTTACGTAAGTTTTGAATAACTACAAGTGGTAGAAAATTGTTTTTCTGCGTTTTTATTAACATGCGTTATGAGCGCTTTAAAATGGTATGAAATTCATAACCAGCGTCAGCAAGCATCAATCGTAGGAGGCTGTGATCATTGTATTTTGACAGTTCAAAACATTAAATAACTCGCGTTTTGTTGCGATAAAGAATATTGCACAGCAAGTAAAACCAACAAAATTACCTATTTGTTTAAAAATGAATCGATTTGAAAATCATACGCTATGCAAAATATGCGTGAAATTGTCTGATGTAATGATCAATCATTGCACCATGACTTACTTACTCGGATTAATAGAGGATTGTGGCTCCAACTTGAAAAACGAAAATTTGTTCCGAATTGTCCACGAATATTTGCATCTAAACTACGCAAAATTCAAAGTGCTGAATGGGAAAAAGGTGAATAAATTAGTGTCTAAATAATATATATATTTTATTAGACATAGACACATAATTCAAAGCATCCAAAGTCCTGCATTTTCGCCATTAAGAAGAAAAGAAGTGGCCGAAGAATATAGAAAACACCTTAGCATTGTAACTAAAATGTACCAAAACTAAACCCATTATGTGAACAAATAAAAACCAGTCTGTCAAAAATGGTCTGTTATTGTAAACGTCAAAAAATTTCCAGTATAATTCGCTGTTGGGTACCCCACGAGAAAAAAATTTCCACTAAAATACCTCCGTTGCCATGGTGATCTGTCAAAAACAGGTATTTTGATTGGTTCAAAATTACAGGTGTGGAATTTTCAAAATAATATTATTTCGAATACACCTACATTTTACTAGAGCATAGGGAAACTAAAATATTTAATAAACACGACTATACACCTTGTTTTGAATTTGGTCAGGCAAACTCATCATTCAACAACCTACTATGATACCTCTAACAAAAGAGTATGTGTTTAACTAGCATCTGTCATGAATTAAATTTTCCTGTCAAAAAGCAGGCAGGTATCTCTTTGGATTTTGGATGGTTTTGTCATAAAATATTCTTACCGAATACCACATGTGCCAAAATTAATTTCAGGAATTTTTTATCTCGGTTTCACTCATGTTTTTTTTTATAAGATAATTTTCCCGAGTCAAAGACGAGGGAGAATTATCAAAAACATTCGTGACCTTGAAAAAAATTTCCGGTAATAATTTTAGCACTAGGGGTAATATAAGTGACAATTTGGAACATGTTTCAATAATACACGGCGAAACAAAAGTCATTAAGTTTAAAAAACCATAGAAATATTTCTAATTAGCAGGAATATAAATAAACATGGAACTTTCAAAAATATTATTGGCTATTCTCATACCTATTCTAATAAACAGCGATTTCTTGACCACATTAATCCCTTATCCTATGAAAATTCTATTATCATTTCACCCAATCCTGTCCCTCTACTCAGTATCATTCTCCATCAATATGAAGAGAAACCTTGTCCACAAATTGAGAGCACATATTTCTACGAGCACCACAAAGACGTCAATCAACAACAGCTGTGTCATAGTCCTGATTCGAGCCAAAAAAAAATCAGTTCGCAAAATTAAAAAAAAATTGTTCTATATCACTTCATAGTAGGAGAAACTAACAATAAATTCTTGTCAAGTACTATCCATCCAAATTCCACAAGAAGTCCACTACATAATTTGGAATGTATCTATTCTATCAATAGTAACAGCCCTAGAAGTATCACTGGCTCTCCTACCATAACTGATGACTTCCGTATAAAAATAATAGGGTCTGAAGTATAGACCCATGATTTACGTTATTTTTCTAATCTTTTGTATTTTTTATTATAGGTAAATATTTTAAACAAAGCAAGTTACAACACACCAATCTACTCACTATGCTTCGGATCTGACGCAGATTGGTCATTTTTAAAAACTTTGAGCTTACAAAGCGACGGAAAGCCTACAAAGATTCCAGTAAGCGGAGACTCTTCCGTACTCTTACAAAATTTTTATAGCAAAATTTCAATTCCTCTGCTCAGCAATGTTACATTCAACGGTTTTCCCAAATCCGCAGAAATAACTCAATCGCATTTTACGTTGTTTTTCAATGGAAGCGAAAGTGTAGTGGCTGCAAGAGGTAATTTATGAAATATTTTAAATATCAAAAAGATGCATTACAGCCAATACTGCACGAAGCATTCCAATAATCTTATTATATTTCGGAGCCACTTCCTTATAGACCACCTTGAAGTTACGCCTCGCCTCCCTTGTACCTACCGATCATTCATTATGATTTCTAGTGCGGAAAAATTAGGAACTCTACGTGCCTACCTAGTGTGTCTCCAAAAAAAGCGTGTTCGTGTAAATATTAGCCGTGATAAATCTAGAGTAAAAAAAGAATATAATAATGAATTAGAAGTTTAGGAATTTAATTTTTGTTAATTTAAAATCAGTGGCGTATTGATAATGAATTAAAAATTTAGAAATATAAATTTGCTAATTTTAAAATTGTTTATTTCTTGTATATATTTTATGAATTACTAATAGAAATATTGATTACTCCTTCTCTTATAATTCTATATTAAAAGTCTACGTCGACCATACCTAAACAATTGTTTAAAAGTCCAAAAAAGCACAAAAGAACATCAAGTGTAACAGATATTCCATCCTACAATATTGGAACAATCAGAGATATAGTTCATAGATTTCACGAAACAGTCAAAACTTTTAGTGAAAAATTAAAAAATAAAATTGAGTGGAAAGGGAGCTACACATCATTATGAACTATTTAAAAAAAAATTGGGTTCAAGTGGCGAAAAACGCGAAACAACAGACAGGTTCTAATAAAACGGCTTGACATCAGGGAAAAAAGAATAGATTATACTAAAAAAATTAAATATTTTCGTTCTCAAAACCGTCCCATTGTATACACCGTGTCCCACGTAAGGCGGGCATTACAACTTTATGGAGAATAAATTAATTTGTATTTTCGCCATTTTCTGAGTATACATAATCGAATATGCTCTTTTGAATTAAAATAAAATGAACTCTGTGCAACTTCCGGTTATACCGGAAGTGACCACTAACTTCGTTATTTTAAAGGGAATACCCCATATTTTTTTAAATTTTAGATTCAGCATGAAATTCTGTAAACAACGATACCCCATTTGCCTATTCTACTTATAGCGGATTTGGCGTTATTCAATTTTTTTCTACATTTTTAGTCGCCGGTAGACATTTTCTTAAAGTCGTCTATTTCAGGTACTATATCTATCAGATACTTAAAATTTTAACCAGAGGTAGTAGATGGGATGTACTTCTTGAGAATATTTAGTTATTCAATGATTGTTGTACGGGGTGTTTGCAAATTATTTTTAAAAATGAAATTTTTTAAGCATAAAAAACTTTTTTTTTTAAATTGAACACCCTATATGTTTTTTAAATTTTAGATTCAGCATGAAATTCTGTAAACAACGATACCCCATTTGCCTATTCTACTTATAGCGGATTTGGCGTTATTCAATTTTTTTCTACATTTTTAGTCGCCGGTAGACATTTTCTTAAAGTCGTCTATTTCAGGTACTATATCTATCAGATACTTAAAATTTTAACCAGAGGTAGTAGATGGGATGTACTTCTTGAGAATATTTAGTTATTCAACATTTGTTGTACGGGGTGTTTGCAAATTATTTTTAAAAATGAAATTTTTTAAACATAAAAAACTTTTTTATTTTAAATTGAACACCCTATATATTTTTTAAATTTTAGATTCAGCATGAAATTCTGTAAACAATGATACCCCATTCGCCTATTCTAATTATAGTGTATTTGGCGTTATTCAGTTTTTTATAAACTTTTATATGCCGGCAGACATTTGCTTTTTTAAATTTACTTGTACATCGTTTGTTCGACTATGTGTTTGGAAATTATTTTAAAAAATAAATATTTTAAACATGAAATTTTTTTTATTTTAAATGGAAAATCCTGTATATTTTTATTTCATTTTGTTCAGAAAATTATTCTTCATTGATCTTCATTTGCACTATTAATTCCCTATAATTATCTTTCGCCAATTTTAAGAAAATTTAAATTTAAATTTTACGCATGCACCTACATAATATAGTATAGTTTTACATTTTAATTTTTTATCTTAGTATGCCGTGGAAATATGCTAAACAACAATCTGTCAACAAACTGAATTGTCATATTTCTATGTATTTAAGTTGTGTATTTTTTGCGTTCAAAATATGGAAAATATGGAAAATATTGAAGAATATACCAACCAAGATATTCTTAATTTATTTTACATTCATGGAGAATGTAATCGAATCAAAAGTAGAACCTGCCGCATGTTTAATGAACGATACCCTCATTTACCACCAATGAACAGACAGAAATTTGATAGAATCGAAGCTAACTTTTTGAATAATTTTAAACAAAACCCGGGAAGAAACTGTCAACATTATGTCCGAGATGAAGAAGTTAATCTAATTAACGTATTAGGGTATTTTACTGCGTATCCTCACGCCTCCATTAGAATGGCTCAAGATAATTTAAATATTAGTCGAGGGTCAATACAACGAATTTTAGCACTAAATAAATGGGATCCCTATGCACAAAGAAAAGTTCATGAGTTGCGAGATGGTGATCAAATAAGACGAACTGAATTATGCGAATGGTTATTGGTACGAATTCAAGAAGATCCCGAGATTTTAAACAAAATTTTGTGGTCAGACGAGTCGAAATTTACACGTAAAGGGATCATCAATCGCAAGCAATGTCATTTCTGGGCAAACGAAAATCCACATTTTTATCGTAAAGCACAATTTCAGTACGAATTTAGTTTTAATGTGTTTGCAGTGATCGGTTTTGGAAGAGCTTCTTATTACATTTATAATGAAAGACTGACCTCAGAAAGATACATTAGAATTCTTAGAGAAGTAGTTGCCGACATTTTAAACCAGCTACCAAATAATAATTTTTGGTACCAGTTGGATGGTGCCCCAGCACATTCAACATACTATGTAAATCAAGAAATTACAGCACTCTTTGAAGACCGATGGATAGGTCCAAATGGTCCTTGGTTTTGGCCTGCAAGATCGCCAGATCTAACTCCTGTTGATTTTTTATGGGGTCATATTAAAAATTTAGTGTACTCTACCCAAATTAATACTAAAGAAGAATTAGAGCAAAGAGTTCGGAATGCCTTTAACGAGTTAGATGGTGAAATGATTCGTAAAGCAACAACTAATCATGTTGAAAAAAGATTGTTAAAATGTTTAGAAGCTAACGGGGGGCATTTTGAACATGTGATAAAATGATTTTTTTAAACCATGTGCTTTTAATAAAAATTGTTTCTAGTTAGTATGTACCTTATCATTAAAAAAATTTAAACTTTTTAAACGACATATTTTGTTGCAGAAAACTGTAAATGTTTTTAAAAGTACACCCCATCTACTACTTCTGGCTAAAATTTCAAGTATCCAACAGAAATAGTACCTGAGACAGTCGACTTTAAGAAAATGCCTACCGGCGCGACGACTAAAAATTAAAAAAAAATTAATAACGCCAAATACACTATAATTATAATAGGCAAATATGGTATCATTGTTTACAGAATTTCATGCTGAATCCTAAATTTAAAAAATATATAGGATGTTCCCTTTAAAATAAAAAAGTTTTTTATGTTTAAAAAATTTCATTTTTAAAAATAATTTGCAAACACCCCGTATAACAAATAATGAATAGCTAAATATTCTCAAGAAGTACATCCCATCTACTACCTCTGGTTAAAATTTTAAGTATCTGATAGATATAGTACCTGAGATAGACGACTTTAAGAAAATGTCTACCGGCGACTAAAAATGTAGAAAAAAATTGAATAACGCCAAATCCGCTATAACTAGAATAGGCAAATGGGGTATTGTTGTTTACAGAATTTCATGCTGAATCTAAAATTAAAAAAAAAATATGGGGTATTCCCTTTAAAATAACGAAGTTAGTGGTCACTTCCGGTATAACCGGAAGTTGCACAGAGTTCATTTTATTTTAATTCAAAAGAGCATATTCGATTATGTATACTCAGAAAATGGCGAAAATACAAATTAATTTATTCTCCATAAAATTGTAATGCCCGCCTTACGTGGGACACGGTGTATATTGATGAAACTTATATACATAGTAGCCATACATCATCACATAATTGGGGTGATGATAATGCAAAAGGTTTCTTTTCCACCATTTTGAAAGGAAAGAGACTTATAGTTTATGCTGGTGGTAACATGGGCTTTATTCCTAACAGTTAATTAATGTTTGTGTCTGGGGCCAAATCTGGTGATTATCATAATGATATGAATCAAGAAAATTATGAAAAGTGGCTAAGAGAACTGTTAATACCAAATTTACCACCAAATGCTATTGTAGTTGCGGATAATGCACCGTATTACAATGGTATAGAAAATTCTGCTCCGAATTCATATTCAAGAAAAGCTAAAATGACTGGTTGACGTCCAACAATATTGAATTTCAACCTTCCTTATTACGACCACAGCTGTACACATTAATCAAAAAGCATAAAAATATATTCAAGCAATAGAAATTTGATAGATTAATCTCCGAACACGCTCATACAGTTTTGAAATTACCATCATACCACCCAGACTTAAATCCAATAGAAATTATCTGCGCTACATGTACAAATGCTGAAATTGAATTTAAATCATTATCCCAAGAAGACTGGAAAGAAGATGTACACATGTAATAGCTATATCGAAGATATTTAGATCGCAAAATTATAATGGATGACGTTGTAACTCCTACAGTTATTATTAATATTAATGAAGACAGCAGTGATAGTTCTAGTGATAGTAATGATTTTGATTTTTTAGAACATTGTTAATTTGTTTATGTTTATTTTGTTTGATAGTATATAGTTATAGCAACAAGGAATAAAGGTTAGTATACATTCAGTATTTGTTGACATATTTTTAAAAAATCCTCGTTGTCTTATTTTAATATTTGTATACTGATCACGTTCACCACTTCTACTTCATCCTCACATTTTGTTAAAATATTAAAGATATCAAGTGCAAAATCACCATTTTTTTTTTCACCCAATAAATTTTTTTAACAGAATACATTTTAGCTCATAGATAACAAATAAATTTTAACAAATTCTGTAATACTTAAAAACCTATTTACATAATTGCGTTTGATCCATTTTGTAGGTAATCTGGTATTTCCTATAATACCATCAAATGATAGCCATTCTTAGAAACGAGGGCGGACTCGATTTGACCGTTATTAAGGATTAAAATTTTGTGATTAATCTGATCGTGATCGTTTTAAAAAGCCTAGAAAATTTATTTTAAGCGAAAGTAGTATACGTTACTGAGCTTTAATAGTAGCCAGTAAGATCTAAGATCGTTTGAAGGTGTGTCAGCAGTGCGCAAACTTTACCCCACTACAGACAAATTAGGATGCGATGCCTGTAGTTAAAAAAAGTTCGCGGAACAAAAAGAATTGAACTATTGGTTCTATCCTGCATTCGCGATAAAATTATTATTGGTTATTGCTACACTTTTGTTGGTCTAATTGTCAGCAAATAATAATAGCAGGGCATGTATTCCTTTCAAATGCAATCATTTCCTTTTCAGCTTCAATCGACTCACTTGAACAAGCACAACGAGTTTAAAGTACCTATGCAATAACCGGACCTCGTCACCGGATTCGGTGTATTCGTACCGGATCCGGTAAGTGTATATTGATGCCGGATCCGCCGGATTACCGGATTGCAATCCCTAACTGGGGGATAATCGAATTTAAACCTATGTATTTAAAACCTATCCCTATTTTAAATACTCTACCTTTTAGAGAGGTTGCGCTACTCTTATTAGGGAAAAGTATCGCTAAAAAAATATACAACCAGGAATAAATATATCTTCAAGTAATAGTTTCTTAAAACAATATAACAGTTCATTAAAAGTTTGGTGGACTTTCATAATAAGTGAGAAATATCCTTAAATAAACTCTCACTCAATGCAGGATATTTTAGGTTTTTTCACTTTAGAGTTTGACTACAATTCTTTTAGTTATCATAGTTGGGCAATAAAAATAGTATACAATAAGTTTGACGATAAAGATATTATTAGTCGCTACTTCAAGGGCTTTTAAACTAAAGTTTCCTAAATATACTACAATTTGTGACCCAAATGTTGTTTTGAATTACATATTTATAATATTTCCTTTAGATTCTCTATCGTTAGAAAAATTAATTCTGAAATTGACTACGTGGTTAGCACCTGGGTCTTCTAAAAAATGCAGGCGCTATCAAATATTTAAATGCCTAATAAAAAAAAAATGAAAAAAATCAGAATTAGATTAGAATCACAGATTTAATTAAAACCTCTAAGTCAACTAGCACAGACCTGAAAATTAGTAATGATATACCTAATAAATTTGAATGTTTGGTTATTTTTTTGTTGTCAAATAATTTTATTACTATGATTAAACCAAGTCATTTACTGTTTACATTGTACATAAAAGGTATAATAAGGTATTCATTTTATTATTGAATATGTAGCTTAGATTGCATTTACTTTAAAAATCTACAAGGTGGTCTGTAAGGAAGTGGTTCCGAAATATATAGTCATACGACTTACATGTAAGGAAATTGAATCTTGACTATATGAGGAACCACTTCTGCATAGATCAACCCTCTCATTATTGCAATATAATTGTTATACTTTAGGTGATTCATATCTAATAGTATTCCCACTCTATTTATAGCGCGATTTAGGAACTAGAAACCATAATGAGTGATCGGTAGGTACAAGAAAGGCGAGGGCCAGGTTTTTTTTATTTTAACTAGTAAATCGTCCCAAGCCAGAGGCGTAACTACAAAGTGGTCTATGCGGAAGTGGTTCCTCATATAATCAAGATCAAACTCCCTTAGTCGTTTAATATATGATATTAAAAAATACTTATGTTCCAGGCATATCCGAGAACGAAAAGAATCCTATAACAGTGTCTGCGAAATCGAAGCAAGGCCCTGTTAATCTAGAGTCAAAACTCGGTGTTCCTCTTACAAAATTAGAAAAAGTATGGGCTTATTTGACAGTAAAACAGTTAATCGATGAATATCAAGCTACTGGCAACATCACGTTTTCTACATTGGCACTAAACTTAGCACTTAACTATTCCTTGGTATCAGACTTTACGTCTTTGGTTGTAGTAAAGCCCGATAGCTTAGGAGGGGCTGTTGATACAGAAGATGCCTCTTTTGGGATTTTCCCTGAACCACCTGGTGAATTACCAATGTGTAATAATATTACAAGTAAGTAACCTTTAAATAAATATTCTACAAATAATGATAAAACGAGTAAGTTGCTACTTCTATACTTTGTGTTGTAACTAGCTGGATCGATTTAAATTTTTCGATCTTAATTGTTAGTTTCTGATTGGTTATTTGACGGACATGTTCACATAGACTAAAATGTCTAACAATAACATTTTTTTAACTATGATTCGACACATCATGGCGGATAACTATAAAAAATTTAAATAGTGTGCTTATTTCGTGTTTAATTCTTTCTAATTAGGGAACGGGGGGAAAAACAGGTACTCAGGCAAAACCGGGTAATTCCATATCCGGTAGCTACAAATTAGTTGTGACACTTCCGTCAGTGGGCAGAATAATTTGATGACATGTAAATCGTAACATTCGTGAATTATTGTATTTTATCAGATATGTACTGTTATTTTTAATATTTTTTATCTTTTCTAAAATTCTTCCATGACTCCATTAATAAATGCTGTTTAACTATAGCCTGAAACCATTGTTTCTGTAGTGCATTTTTGTGAGAAAAGTTTTCCAATATAGGTTAAAATAAAAACAATTTGAGTCAATTTGTTGTAAAAGTACACTTGGGGCAAAATCGGGCAGGACAAAACCGGGCGCTACTCGGTTTTGTCCCGTTCGCATTTTTTAATTGATCGATAGTACACCTTATGTTTTATTAGATCTTTTAGTCAAAAAAAATGGTACACAATTACCAGAGAAAATCAGACCGTCAAAGCTGGTCACAGGACAACATGTTATAAGTCATTAACGCTTTGATAAAAATGTTATTTTAATAATCCAAGGGTGGCGAAAAATCGTAATTTTTTGTGATGCTCTTGGTTTAGTCAATAAAGGAAGATTTTTTTTGTTATAGTTTCGTGGGTTTATTCTAAAGATAATGTTTGTAGTCAATTGCCAAAATATTGGTTATAAATTAAAAATATTGAGTCATATAGAATTTTTTTACCTTAGCTACCCAGTTCTGCCCCCGTTCCCCTACATATTCAGCGTTTCTAAATCTTTCAGTATTCGGGGCTTAATCTTTAATAACCTTATTATGCGTTAAACATTTTCACCCTAATCCCCTTAGTGCAACGTGTTGTTAGTGCCCCAGACACTAGACTCTTGGCTTAGAGCCCTAATATAGAACTTAATTACAGACCCTTAAAATTACCGAGAATAGGTGAATTTATTGAAACTTGGCAATGCCGCTCCGCTACATCCCATGTAGGTAAAAAGTAAAGCCAGAATCGATGTTTCTCATTTGCTCTCTGTCATTTACAACGGATATCGTACATTCTCGCGGCTTACCGTCGCTACAAGAAGTTTCGACTGTGGTTTCGAGTTGTTTGGAATAGTATGGAAGATCTGATTGATAGCGGAGCAAGCGTATATAAATGCTGCGGCTGTTATGAGTTTCCGGTCAATTTTGGTCGAGTCACGGTGCCAAATTTTGTAAGTTTTGTGAAACTGTACCGTGTTTCCGTATAAGATATTTACGTAAATTTTTTTGGCCGTAAAGGACCACGCACTTTTCATATGCAAACGGGAGTACCGTCAAAATGTCTGAATTTTTGATATGTTAAATTACTTGATATCCCTATCAAAACTGTCCATGGGCCCAATTGTATCCTATGACTAGATTTCGAGATACAGGGTGTTGAAGTTAGAAATCTCTAATTTTTTAAAATGGACACCATAAATCACCCTTAAATATATTTGGAAGTTTGTTGCTCATTCTGTATAGTCATAATACATTCTCAACTATTATAATTAAAATATTGTCCCTTACAGGCTGATTAATAATTCGGCAGATCTTTTTTGGTCAAAGTATGTATTTCCATCGAACAAAAATAGCTGAAATACCGAAAAAAAAAATATCACCGTCAAAGTCTCTCAATATTTGATATCGTATAGTACTCGATGTACTCGTTCAAAATTCTCATTGGTAAAATTAGATCCTATGACTAGTTTTCCAAATATAACTTAATATGTACCAAATATATGAATTTTAAACAATAAATATACTGACATAAGTAGATATGTTTCAGACAAATATTGTATATTAGATAATTTGACACACTGTGTTGTATTAGAAATATACCCCTTGTACTATTTGAGGACAGCCAAAATTATTTCGTAGTTACAGGGTGATTGCGTTTGAATATGTAAGGTGAAAAAATTAACAAAAGGTTTAAGTAGGATTTAGGGAAATGAATAACGATTGGATTAAATGTTTATTTTGACTGGAGCATTGGCTCTTTATATTGCCTCTTTATGTGTATTTATATCTGATTGAGAACTCATCTGACAATCCATGTCTTAGTTAAACAAGGAAAGCAAGTAAATATTTTTGAGCAATGTTTCTTAAGTTACCATATTGTTTTATTGGTGCACAAAATTCATATAATACTTGGAAATTCCATTTAGAAATTGAAGTTAAATATTTAAATTCTTCTATACTAAAAGTATTTATGTATTCCCAATTTTTAAATTATTATTAGCAGTAGCAGCCGCTCTTAAATTAACGAGAAAGAATGGTCTATAAAACAAACGCAAACCAACATGTAAATTAATCATTAGTAAAGATTTAGATCAGCTGCACTCAACCTTTTTTTCTTTTCGGCCACATAAATCTGTTTGTTATATTACACGGGCCACAATATTTTTGGGTGATAACTAAAGTTGCCACCTTTTTAAAATGCAAATAAAGGACAATGGGTGAAGATAAGGATCCGCTTTAAATATTTTCTTAAAAAAATGGTCTCCATGTTGTTTTAATACAGGACTGAAGCTCAACCATTTCAGTTACTAATAATCGTGTTTGGGGCTGCACAAAAAGCTTGGAGGGCCGCAAAAAAGCTTGGAGGACCGCACACAACAGCTTGGAGAGCCGCATGCGGCCCGCGGGCCGCAGGTTAAGTGTGGCTGATTTAGATGAATGTCACAAAAATCTTCAGATATTCGGTTACATAAATATTTGAAACTAAACAAATATTTGCTCTGCATACTGCCGATAGTTTCCTTACATTTACTTGTGCGTTACAAATTATATAACCACGAACTGAGTAGGGTGTTAAAACCTTAAGTCTTAGGCAATTTGGATCATTTTCAATATTTCTAAGTTCCTGTGTAATTGTGTGATAACAGTTTATACTTACTTCTTGTAGATTATCGATTGCAGGATGACTGGCAGCTTGTCTTCTTAAATTAGCAACGTTAAGCACATATACATACGAGTATATTATTGTCTTTGTTTGAACGAATACTGAGTCGAAGTTAAAAGTGTCTATTGCAAACATAACAGCTTATCCTATTTGCAAACGCCATACTTGCAACATTATTTATTTATAACATTAATACAGAACGGTCTAATACTCACATAAAGTAATAAAAACGTCATTTATTATAGAAGTCAGCAATAGATGGATGTTCAATTATTCGGAAAATATTTAATAATGAATATATATAAATCAAGTGTAAGCATGTTTAGATATCCTATAAGGTTTTTGGCATATTCACCATTATTTAGAATTTACTAATAAAATCTATCAATCGTCTAAAACTCATAGGTTACAAAATATACAGGGTAATCAATTTTTGTAAGAATCTTCGGAAAAATTATATATTATCACAGTAGATATAAAAAAAGCAAAATTTCAGGCATGCAGGCAGTCTTAAGCTTTATATTTTATCATTACGAATATACAGGGTGATTCTTAACACGGTACCAGACCAAAACCGATTTAAAATGCATTGGTTGTGTCAATTACAACAAGCTATAACACTTTACGTCTAAAGTGAAAAATTACGGAGTTACAGGACGTTAAAGAATAACTATATTTCCAAGTTCAAATATTTATAGCGTTATAATCAATAAATACTTAACAAAACGACTTGCATGCCTTTGCATAATGACAATATAAAAACAGACCGGTGATTCGAAAATTAAGAATATTTTATTACCCTGTATTCATATCATATTGTTTTGAGAAGCCCTTGAAAAATCAAGAGAGGAAAAGGTAAGCTGTAAACTATAAAAATATCAACAATTGTTCTGTGAAAATTAGAATAATATAGCTGCTCGGACTTCTGTTAAATATATGAATGACCAATAACATGAAAATACTATTTCTTATATGAATGTGTACCAATAAATAGATATGACATTTATACTTCATTGTGTGCCTAACTATCACTCAATGGATTTCATTGAAGAAAACTCTCAATGAATAAGAAGATAGTTAAGAATTTGATAATTTCTCAGATTTTTCTGCTCATTGACTTCTTTATTCTGAGGATCCATTAAATGTTTTTAATTTCTAATTATTAAAAAACTATGTCAGTTCGACAAAGTTTATTATTGCCTATTTAAAATATTAATGTATGTATATTTATAATCTTTTTTTCAATAAAGAAATCACAGGCAATTTATTTTCTAATATTTGGCAATAATTTTACATATTGTTGATTTTTTCACCTTGCAATTTCAACTGTAACCATCTTTTAGGGGATGCGACTTAAAACAAAATGTATTGGGGACTTTACCTCATTGGTGGCGTGGAATGGAGCTTATAATCTTATTTTAATATACAATACAAATAGGCACTTACAACACTACTCGAGCCAAATAATCCTGTAATCCAATCATAATTTTTCTACATCCTATTTAGACCTTCCGTATAATCAACTTTTTTATACCTGAATAAAGTATGACCCTGTATGTGGACTTATAATATTTTTTTGATGAACAACTCACAAGGTAATTATTTTCTATTTTTTTGGCAACAATTTCAACATTTTGTTGATTTTTTCACCTTACATATTCAAACGCAATCACCCTGTAACTACGAAATAATTTCGGCTGCCCTCAAATAGTACAAGAGGTATATTTCTAATACAACGCAGTGTGTCAAATTATCTAATAAACAATATTTCTCTGAAACATATCTACTTATGTCAGTATATTTATTGTTTAAAATTCATATATTTGGTACATATTAAGTTATATTTGGAAAACTAGTCATAGGATCTAATTTTACCAAAAAGAATTTTGAACGAGTACATCGAGTACTATACGATATCAAATATTGAGAGACTTTGACGGTGATATTTTTTTTTTTTTCGGTATTTCAGCTATTTTTGTTCGGTGGAAATACCTACTTTGACCAAAAAAAGATCTACCGAATCATTAATCACCCTGTAAGGGACAATATTTTAATTAAAGTAGTTAAGTATGTATTTTGACTATACAGAATAAGCAAATAACTTCAAAATATATTTAAGGGTGATTTATGGTGTCCATGTTAAAGAATTAGGGATTTCTAACTTCAACACCCTGTATCTCAAAATCTAGTCATAGGATACGATTGGGCCCATGGACACTTTTGATGGGGACATCAAGTAATTTAACACATAAAAAATTCAGACATTTTGACGGTACTCCCGTTTACATAAGAAAAGTGCGTGGTACTTTATACAGAACTATGGATAGATTTTTTACTAGACGTAAGCGAGTATTAGACAATAGTTAAAGCATAAACAAGTGAACAGTCCATCATGGTTTCGAAAATATTTGCAAGAATACCTAAATTTTGGATTTACCACTACTAAAATAAATCAGAAAAGAAAGATCTATGTGCGGTTTTTGTTTAAAAATTTTGGAAGTAGACAGCATAAAACCTAATAAACTTAAACGCCATCTTAAAATTAAAATTAAACTCATCTGAAGAGCAAACATCATTCTTCAAAAAAACTTTGTTAACGAAAAAGCTGTACTTGCCTCTTAGAGATGCAAAAAGGCGTACACTATTGGTGATGACCTAGTTCTGCCAGCTGCGATGGAGATTGTAGAAATTGTTTGGAGATTTTGCCAGGCAATTGAAATCCGTACCACTTTCAAATGATACTGGTGCCCGCCGAATTGGAGGTATAGCCGAATATGTACAGCATCAGCTTCTTGAAAAGTTGCATGACAAATTGTTTTCGATTTAGCTTGACTAGGCAACGATTAGCAATAAAGATGCTCATCTAATTGCATATGTCCTATTTTGTGATGGTATATTGGCAGTAGAAGAACTACTTTTCTGCAAACGTGTAGAACTTAAAGCAACAGCACTCGCTTTGTTGGATATTTTAAATGATTTTATTAATGGGGCAAACATAGAGTGGAAGAATTGCGTTGAAATAAGCACCGATGATGCTCGTACAATGTCTGGAAGATTCTGAAGTATACAAGCACTTGTGAAACAAAAATCTCCGCAATGTGTTTGGATCCATTGCATGATCCACAGGGAGGCTCTGGCTTCCAAAGAAATGAGTCCAGGGGCCAATTTCAGAAAACTATTTTGCAACTTTTCACTTTACACTATGCAAATTTACGATTGCAAAGTATTTGTGTTTCATAAAATAACATCGTTAACTTTGCAGATTATTCACTTTTTATTTTCACTTTGCAAATTTTTTATAAAATGTCATTAGACATTATTCATTATTATAGTTCTTGTATGTTTATAGTATTTTCTGTTCTATTACAACAAATTATTAATGAATCGCCACAATCTAATTTTTTTCAAGTGATGAAAGTGATTACGCAGATGGCAGAAGAGTACATAAAAGAAACTTTAAGGAAAAAATAAATTTTAACAATTTTAATAATTTACAATTCAAAGTTTTCGAATTTCTGTACCCGCTGTGAAAGTTTTATTGGTTGCCATTGCAGATGATCTGGCTCAAGTGACTCGTAGAAACCATGCACTATCACCAGGAGAACAATTGCTTGCAGCACTGCACTGGTATGGTAAAGGTGGTCAATATTATGGAATAGCAGCTATGTATGGAATCTCGAACGCCTCCGTTTGTAGAGGGGTTCGTCGAGTTACAAGAACAATAGTTAACAGGCTTTTTATAGGTGTCGAACGTTGGCATCATAACCAGCAAATAGCTCATGAGTTCTTTCGAAAAGGAGGCTTTCCATCTGCATGTGGATGGGACTATTATTAATATAGATGCTCTGACTGTAAATGAAGAGCAATATATTAATCGACATTCTTTAAATAACATGATGATATGTGGAACCGATTTCAAATTTTACGCAATTAACGCTAATTGGCCCGGAAGTGTTCACGATGCCAGAATTTTGCGGAATTCACAAATTTATCATCAGTTTGATAATGGTTGGAGGCCATTTTCAGGAGCCGTAATTCTAGGCGATAGTGCCTACGTACTAAAATAATGGTTTGTTCCTCATTAAACAGAAATTCAAATGATCCAACTAAATAACGTTTTAACCTAGATCATAAGCGAACAAGGCGATTAATTGAAAATTGTTTTGGTATATTAAAAGAACGATTCCCATGTCTCAACCATTTGAGGGTATCTCCGCGGTATGCTGCTCTCGCAGTTATTTGTTATGTAACTCTGCACAATATTACTTGTGAACAAGAAGGAGAAAACGCGATAAATGAATATCATAATAAAGAAGAAGATGATAATAATCTACCTGACTCATAAGAAACCAAATGGTGTTTTAATATTAGAAACTAAATTTTTTTCGTTAACCTTAACATTAACAATTCTTTCTTTAATTATCTATTCATATTTTTTTATCAATATTTTTTGAATATAAGCAACATCTTAAGGCATTATAAGGACATCTCATGGCGAAAAGCTTAACTAATATGTAGTTGTGGAGTTAAGTTTCCTAATGCGAGAACTGCAGTAAGTGTTGAGGGCTCACGACAAATACGGAAGCGTTAGTAGGTCCCTTATACCATGGCTGTATGTATTACTTTCAACGATTTGATATTCGATTAGGGCCAGTCTTTTCACCTCTGAGTAAAGTTGAAAGTAACTACTTGCTGATTTAACTATACGGCTATTGTTTGTTAATATGTCAAGTAAACCTACATGTAACTTTACTCAGAGGTGAAAAGATCGACCCTTATATTGATAATTATAACCAATATCAACTTGTCAAATTTGAAAATAAAATTTTTTTTTGCAGTTTTTTTGAGTGCCCTCGCAAAGGAACGTAACTGGATTAACATGAATATGTTTTTTAAATTATTTTATTTAATATTAAACAACAAATTAATTAAATAAAAAACAAAGGTACAGAACTTTAACTGTAAAGAGACTTCATATATTCTTAAGGATTTAAACCGAATTCTTTTTCTAATTTAAGTGCCTGTAACCGACGGTGGTAAATCTTGATTTTTAGTTGTTCCTCTTTTAACTCTAAGTACTTTGAAGTAGAATGTTGAAGTTTTTTTTTGTCCCTGATACTTTAGCTTCTGTTAAAATGTTTTTCTTCAAATCATTTTCTACAGAAACTATTGAAACAGAAAATTCTGTAATTTCATCAAGTAAAAGTTATTTAAAAAGTACAAAATTTAAATTTTTCAGCATTTTCGTTGAAATGAGTGTATATAGAAAAATGTTTCGAGTTAGATGTATGTTGAAAATATATATATTAAGTTATCTCTAATTATTTATAGAGGTGCTACAATAGGTTGTACAAAATAACCGAAAAAAGCCTACTAGATAGAAAAGTCATGTGTTGGACACATCAGATTTTTTATTTTGATGTGCTGGCGCCCCCACGTAGAGTTATGGCGCCCCCAGGGGGCGATCTCCACAGGTTGAGAAACGCTGATCTATTATTTATCCATAATAAAATAAATCAGTACTTTTCAGGACTTACACAATTGGATTTCGGCTATTTATCCTCAGCAGAAAAACAAACTATAATAAACAAAAAAATCCAGAAACAAAGAAAATTCTGAAAATAGAATTGTTAGTGTTTTATCTAAAATTGGTTCTAGGAGAACTGCAGATATACAGATATGACAAGACATCATCTTCATCTGTACGACCTGAGGCTGTCTACAAGGAGGAGTTCTATTAATACTAATGTGAAGCATAACCGTAGATTAATTTCTATGCAGATTAACTGACCTCGGCATTACCTTTCACGGTTTTGCCGTTGGCATAGTCATATTTGCGAGAGGCAAGCTTGGAAATATCGTGTAATATAGTCCAAAAAAGACTAGAACAGACCAGAAGATGGCGCAGAGAGGTGAGATCACCAAAACAACACTAGTAGCCTTTTCAAGAAAAGAGAACTCAATTTTAAAAGATTCAAATTAAACGGAATTAATATCAAATGGAAAAAATAATATTCTAAGACTCTCGGACTATGAATTTATCTCGAATATACATAGAAAAGACTAAAAAGCCCTAACAATATGCAGCAGAACTAGTTTAGCTACTGCGAGAATAAAGGTATAAAGACTAGGCCGTGTTTGCATCACCCGTGCATTGAGAATTTGTCCTACGTTCTACAGTTAATGGTAGAGAACTAGGAAAAAAGGTCAAGATATAGAATGATCAGTAATGGAGTAATCAGATTGAAGTCTTTTAGTTCAAGGATCAAAGAATCTTGGGATTTTCCCCAAGACAAAAAACTTTAAAATCGTGTTTTCAACAGGCATGCAATTTAGTGGTATATGGATGGTTCCGAAACTACAGCCTGAACTAGAATATATCTGAAATATAAGTGTATGGGCCCAGAATCAAGTTTAGGCAAGCATCGTCCAGGCGAAAATTCACGCCATTAAAAAGTGTATTCAGTTTAATATTGACAAAACTATCATAGACAAGAGATTATAATCATGTCCAATAACCAAGCAGCCATGAAAGCTCTGAGTACTTACGTAATCAGCTAAAAAAAGGTGTAAAAAACAGAATGAAGAAAAATATAATTACTCACATATCTGTCCCAGGACACAATGGGCAAACATTTAACGAAATGGCAGACATTCTCGCAAGAAAAGGATCTCAAATGCCCTCTATGGGGCCTAATCCATTTTGCGGTATGAGCAAAAACACAATATTGGGAGAGACTAAAACAGAACTAAGCACATTATTGGAATGATCATTTGGGACTAAGACAGATACTTCTGGGTGAATATGACCAGAAAAAATCGAACTCCTATATCTATCTGAGCAAGAAAAGGCTACGTATACTAACATGGATCCTTACTAGACATTGTCGACTCAAAGGACACCTTAGTAAACTAGAGATTATGTGAGGAGGAGGTCGAAACTTTCATTCACATTCTGACTGAATGTTTAACATTCCGGTTTCCAAGGGCACTATACTATATAGCGACAGAAGTGGACACAACAGTCTTTTAAAACACATATATAATATACTCGATACATCCAAAATTGCTATTTCTGTTGGTAGGATGTTCTATAAATAATAATAAAGCATAATATAGTAATAATAAACCAAAAATAAGATATGTTAAATTTAGAGTAAAAATAAAGTGAAAAAAAAAATAGATCATATTATATAGGAGAGGCTTATATTAGGTTTTTTTTTAATCATATAAAATGTGTTTAAAGCATATAAAAAATAAGTTTGCAATCATCAAAAATAGCTTTTCCCTACGGCATTATAAGTGAGGCTTCTTTCATCTTTCGTTGGTTATATAGAACGTTGAGTTTAGTGCATTCATAACTAAGTTTTGAAATGTTTTCCTGTATAAATTCGACTTTTCAATTCGTCCCTCTCAGTTTATAAATGAGAAATATTTCCATAGACATTTTACATGCTCTTTGACTCTAATGTTAAACTGTCTACCTGTTTTTCTGACATTAGCTTGCATACAACGGTATGGTAATGACTTATTTTTTTTTAAATTTTACTTTTGGAATGTTAACATCTTATATTTATGTTGTTACACCCTCATCGTATTGTATTTTTACATTTAATAATAAACAATCAATGATTCAAGAATTTGATTTGGTGACATGGATGATCTCTTTCACTTAACTTAAAATCATGTTTAATGCAATCCTTCATTTTTAGATTATATTATTGATAAATATGGTACCACAGAGTCGGATATTGAAATAACAAACGAGTTTGAAGGATTCGGAGACATAAATGAACAGGATGTTGGTATAACTACAGAAATACCCACAACTACAGAAATACCCACAACAACAATAACAACATTACCAACAACAACTACAATGCCTACCACAACTACAACGATGCCAACCACAACTACAACGATGCCTACCACAACTACAACTGAAAGAATCACTTGTGTTAACTCAAAGTATGGTTGTTGTTATGATGGAGTAACGTTTTCACCCGGATCAAATGGAGATGGATGCGATCCAATTCCCAAATCAGGTAATACAAAAATGTTATCTATGAAATTAGTCATTAAAGTCATTATCCTATATATATTTTGTTATTTCAGAAAGTTGTTCATTACCAGTCGATACAGGTGGTTGTAACAACGTTACTACCAAATGGTTTTACAGCACTCGTCACCATCAATGCAGAATATTCAGGTATAACGGTTGCAAAGGAAATGGTAATCGGTTTGCAACAAGAAATATTTGCGAAAATACTTGTGTTTATCCAAAGGACAAAGGTAAATAAAAAACTTTATTCATCTTAAATTGACCTTAATAAAAAATATGGTTTTATCGAAAATCAAGAAAAATATTGTCCCTAGATATTTGTATCTTTTATAAATGATATACATATCACTTCGACTTCTAGAACCTATAACATTAATATATACTGAGTAGATGATATTCTTTCTTTAAATAAGTCAGTCATGTTCATAATACATACAGCTTGTAACTTTTTTGATGTACTTAATGACTTGGGCAATGAATAAAATGCTTTCAATTACACAATTGTAAGATTAATTGACCAATAAGAAAGATCAATTCAAATTTGTCGAACTCATCCTCCTGCAGTACAACTAATCACCTGTAGTTATACCTCTGATAATAGATAACATAATTTTAACCTGACATTCTAAAGGGACACTTTAACAAAATTGGCATGTACAATGGGGAACTTATGTGCCGACTATGTCGCAAGAAACCAGAAACGGCCAAACACATACTGTGCGAATGCAAAGCTCTAGATTGCAAAAGACAGGCTCTTTTTGGACAACCCCAGGTTGATCCAACAACGTATAGAACCCACGCACCCAAGGACCTGTACAAATTTGTACAAAGGTGACAGAGTGGGTGCTATGAACTAACATGGGGTAAAACACAATAAGCCAATAGGCTTCAGTGTTATTCGGAGACACATAGTCAGACGAGCCCAGGAGAAAGAAAAAAAAAAAATACTTGGCACTCGGGGACTGCCGCGGTAAAGCTATTGCATAGCATTTTTATCAACTTATGCAATTATAATGATTTATTTATTTTATTTATGCAGTATTTTTTTTCTTTGATATTAACTTAAGTTTTTTATCTTGCAATACATGTAGGTTATTCAGGAATTTTTATCATTGAAACATATGTTTATGGTAACTGAAATAAGAAACATAGATTTGAGACTTGATATCCTGTAAATATCTGGAAAATA
Organism: Psylliodes chrysocephalus; assembly: GCA_927349885.1. Classification (NCBI taxonomy): domain Eukaryota; kingdom Metazoa; phylum Arthropoda; class Insecta; order Coleoptera; family Chrysomelidae; genus Psylliodes; species Psylliodes chrysocephalus. Next base: position 58,758,014 of record OV651821.1, read on the forward strand.
CCGCGTCAATGGTGGTCTCATATTTTGTTGTGGATTCTTGTGGATCATTATTCATTTTCAAATTCAATTTTTCCGAAATTGTGTCTAAAAGAGATAGAATCAGTTAGCAGCTAGCCTACACGCATACGTCTAGTCGCACGCACACAAACACCGTGCCGAAGTCTGCCGAACTGAAACGACCTTAAACGTTTCACGGCTTTCAACGCCGCACCGCTGTGCCTGTCGGAGTGGGGGATGTTAGGTTTATTTTCGTTACGTAATTTCTGTTTCGATTTTTCGATTTTTTGATACTTCGATTTTTCAATTTTTTAGATTTTTCGATTTTTCGATTTTTCGATTTTTCGATTTTTCGATTTTTCGATTTTTCGATTTTTCGATTTTTCGATTTTTCGATTTTTCGGTTTTTCGATTTTTTTTTATTGAATAAATGAGAAGTTAATATTGTTTAACGCCGCACCGCTGTGCCGGTCGGAGTAGGGTTAGGTTTTTTTTCGTTATGGTCGTTACGGAATTTCTTGATTAGGTCGCCGCCACATACTTTGATTTTCGTCGCCGCACTCAAAGCCCGCGATAAAAGCTATGCAATAGCTTAAAAACCTGACATTTATGTCGCCAAGCTAGCAATCCACGGCGGTTGAGTCCCAATTGTACAGGAGGAAAAGGTAGACAAATTTGAATTAATGACCTTCCTTACAATCTTACAATTTATCTTCACTCATCCTCCTGTACAATTGATGCATCTGTAGGCTGTTTAATGAAAATAATCAATGATTATTTTGAAGAAAATAAACATTTCAGTTGATTTGAGTTTATTTTCTTACATGATAACTGTGAATATATTATATTATGAATGTGTATTGTAATGAAAATCATTAAAACTAAAAATAACTTATATGCAAACTTATTTTTCCTACGACCACTTAGGAAAGTGAAACATAACGCACTATTTAGTCTTCTGGGAAGTGCTCTGTTACACATAAGAATATACTTTCCACCGTGTGTAAATATGAATTAACTTTCCTATATTATTTTTTTCTGGTTAATATACATATTTTATTAGATAATTTATGTGACATAAGAATGGTGGTTCAGTTCATAGAGTGTTCATCTTTATCAACTCTGTATATTGCGACCATGTCGCGACGCGATAGAAGCAATTTGTTTTGGTTAAAAAGTATTAAAATTGAAAAGTACGACTAATGTTGCTTATTTATTTTAAATACATTTTATTTATCATAATATACCCCACTTGATTTGTACTATTTTGGTTACTGTTCAGAAAAAAATGTAGGTAGATAGATAAGTGAGGTAAATAATGATTACTAATTATCATTAGTATGTAATAAAAAAAGTTCTTTGTCTTGAAAAGATGTTTTTTTGTGCGATGGTAAAGGGAAGAAAGTGTTTCCCTTTAACGATGTATTCAAGAACTATTTGAATATGTTATTTTCTGGAAAACTTTCTGGGCAAACAAAATTAGCTTTGTCATGTCTTATGTGATTTTTAAATATAAAATAATTTTGTTTAACCATTTTGCTCAGGATAGGGATTAGCACAGGTGCCATTTTGTAAAGCAAACTGTTTTTACATATCTTCGAGACATATTTTAATTCGTTATCAGATGACGACTAAAAGTTGCAATAGGCGACCAAGGCGTAAAAAAGTTAATTAATTTTGTTTTTAGAAAGATGCGAACTTCCAATTTCAATGGGCAATTGCAACAAGAAATTGCTTAGTTGGTTTTACAAAAAGTCAACGGACGAATGTATTAAATATATGTATGGTGGTTGCGATGGAAATTCAAATAGGTTTCATTCAAAACAAGAATGCCTAAAAATTTGTAATCCAGATAAATTAAAAGTAATGTTAAAAGGTGAGTTCAACTGGTAAAATAATTTTTTTTATAGTTGTTAAATAATACATTCATAATTACCTATTTACTTAAAGTGATGGATAATAATTAATTACTCAACAACTTTTGTCCAATTACAAAATAAAAGGTAAAATAAAAAATTCAACTTATGAATAGAGCTCAAGGAATTTCCTATGTTAGACTGTGATAGAACAAATAATAATATGGGAAGAAAATAAATTCCATTGCTAAAATGTGACCATTTTAAAAATAAAAATACAGTAAATGAGAAAAGCTAGAAGATCATGTATAATTTCAAAGGTTTTGTAACTGCACCGGTTAAGTTAGAATTCAAATAGACCAAACTTTATGGTTTCCCAAAATACCTTCCCAGACATTTTCTTTTGAAGGAAACTGTATCTTATTTACGAAATAAGTGAGGATTTGTGTCATTCTAATACCTAAATACTTTCTATCGTTTAGTTGATATTTTCATAGAATTCCAGTCTTCGGTCGGGTTCAGAAATAACAGGTTGGGATAGTCATTTGAAAGTTGAAGCACCATTTTTAATTTGTATACTTTGGCTGACTTCGCAAGTAGACGCAACTTTGGCTGTGAAATAATTACCATTTCTGCAACTATATCAATTTGTTTGTCATTACTAATTTTTGGTTGACCAGATATTTGGCATTAAGAACTCTACCTTTTGTTTGAAACTTATGAAGAAACGACCTCAAAATAAGTTCTCAATATAGGGCGAACGGAATACCTGTCATTAAAAATGTATTCCGCTTTATGAAAATTGCTACTTTGTCAGTTAGACTGTAAAATATTTGGTTAATTTGACAATCCGCGGTTAACTATGGGAAGTTACTGAAAATGCTTGGGAAGAGTTGGTAGATTCCTACGAAATGCAACATTTAATTTTGCTTATGCCAATAAGATTGGAAAGTGTTGTAGCAGTCAATGACTCTACAATAAAATATAAATAACACTATTCTTGTTGTAGCTGTTAAATTACGAGAAGATAATTGTCTTCATTTTCATTAGAGACCTTGCCTGCACCTTATCTAAAAGACTTTCGGAATCTTTGTTGTTCTTGCCAGCGGCTCTTAACTTCTAATGACATTTAATTCAGTATCTTGTAACGGTATGTCGTTCATACCGTTATTTATTACCCCATCTCTTTTCTTCGATAACAATTCTGTATCTGTAAGTCGAGAGACATTATAGATTTCACTTTCCATTTAAACTGGAGTCGAAGAGACTAATTTTAAATTATCGAGATGATCCTCCAATAAATAGATTATTTCTCATTTAAAAATTTCATTAGGTTAATTATACGAAGCGACATCTGAATGCAACATCAGAATAGTATTTTGTTTACGCTTATATGAAGAAATATCTGTATGATTGTCGTTTTATTTAATGAAAGATTAAGATTGCTACCTTGTTGTATGAAAAAGGATTTGCTGATTTGATGAATTATTAACGTTCTGATGATATGTGAAGTACTCTAGAAGACCTTTTATCGTAGATGAGACCTATTCCACCTCCTTGAAGCAGCCCTGCCTCGTTGATACAAGTCTCTTATTTTTGATAAACTGGGTTGTGCTGAGGGTTGACCATACCACACACTTCGCCTGAAGCACAAAAAGGTTGACCCAAAATGCCAATGAAAACGAAAAACGGCATTTTGTTGGCGGGCATTAAAAGCTCTCTTGAATGAAAATACTGGCTGATCCTTTTTTCAAGATACGTGAATTTTTACTTTTTTATAATTTTTCATCATAATTAACGTTTAAGCGATATTTTTTCCATACCATCTAACGAGATAAATATCATGGCGCGTTTTGTTTAAAGTAGTGTCCCCTGTAGGCCTAATCCAGTGCGAAAATAAAAATGAAAACAAAAATAAAAATAATAATGAACTAACTACGGCATGTTTTTATAAATGCTGTGAAGAAAAAGTAACTACCGCTTTTTATAAACGGCCGGAATATGATGAATCATGTATGAAATTTATATTGAATCTTACCCAAAATTTCAAAAATTCTCTGTTAACAGATTCCCCGGCCTGTTCTGACCACAAACCCAAACCATCGTTGTTTGATAATGAAATGCCGTCTTTAAACTGATCAAGTATATTGTGCATTTTTAGAGTTTGAGATGTCCCAGTACTTTCTAGATTTTTGCGGAGTTTTTCCAAGTTCTCATATAAATCGGTCATATCTGCACGTTGCGTGGAGAAACAGTCATGTTCAAATTTATTCATTGTCTTAAAAGCAGCGACGTATGGCTGTAACTTGAACGGACCAACCTGTTCGTAAATTTCAGGATCAAGCAATTTATCCGATTCTTGCAGAAGTTTTCGGCAGGCATTACCCTCAAAAATTTCACCCTGATAATTTTTTGCTACTAACTTCAACTTTGATGGCCAAAGCAGAGCTTTCTCACGTCCTACAGCAGGAACTATGCCGTTCCAGAATAGGTGGTTTGTAAATCCTTGTAACAGATGAAGTTCAGGCAACACACATTTCTGAAGAACGTACATGTTCATGTCATCTTCTGCTGCATCATTGACGACATCTTTATACTCCGATTGTTTTTCATAAAAAAGAGAGGCATATTGACTATACTGTGGCATTCCTTAGCATACTTCTTATCTTTGCCAAAACATTTAAATTTATTGTAATCATCTTTTAAATTTTTAAATGTTTTCAAAATTATATTATCATCAATTTCCATAGATTCCTCTTTATCGGCATCAACAGTCACTTTTCCAAAAGTGTGCAATTCGCTCAAAGTGATGAAACAGTAATGGCAAGGATACGTTGATGTTGCAGTTTACTGTCCATTAATCATTAGTATAAGTTTCAAGTCAGAGCAGAATTTGAAAGGTATCTCGTTGATCTTTGTCAATTCAAATAAGGTCTTCACATTTTCGTAAGTTTCCTTTATTTTTATTTTAGTTTTTATTTTTATTTTCGCAGTGGATTAGGCCTACAGCGGATACCACTTTAAAACATACTCGAAAAGCCCCAGTTTGGCCGATTTTCTCGTAAAAAAAGCCTCTCAGGGGTAAAAACGATCACTGTCAAGAGCTGTAACTACCTACCATCGCATGGGCCTCGAGAACAAAAAGTTAGGGTGGAAAATTTTGGTCGATTGGGCGTTCCCGGGTTAATTATGATTAAAAATTTTGAAAAAGTAAAAATCCACTTATATTGAAAAAAGGATCAGCTAGGATTTTCATTCAAGCTGGCTTTTAATGTACTATTAACCGCCAACAAAATGCCGTTTTTCGTTTTCATTGGCATTTTGGGTCAACCTATTTGTGCTTCAGGCGAAGTGTGACCATATTCGCAGGTGATATTAACATTAATTTGTTGGATCTCGACAATAAAACTTGTAAATTATTTCATTAATTAATCGATTCTGTTAATATAATACAAATAGTAAATCAGCCAACCAGAAATAAAAATTTACTAGATGTTATTGTTTGTTCTATCGATTTACAAATAAGTAACATTAAAGTCTGCGAGTGTTCTACTAATCTATCGGACCACAGAATCCCTTCATGTACCATTAGTTACCAAACTGAAAAAGTTACATCCTATGTTATGTTATGTTGATAATGGGGTGTTAATACACTGCGACCTAAAAGATCTATTGTGCCCCCTTCTGTCGCCACTGCACTAAGGAAATGTCTCAATGCCTATAGCGATCCTTCCAATCCTATTTTCTCAAGGAAGTGTAGGATTTGAAGTGGCTTCAAGTTAGGTAAGTCTCCCTCTTCTATTTGATATCCTCCTAGATATAGTGCCCTTGGATTCTGGAGTGCTACACATTCAGTTAGGATGTGAATGGAGGTTTCGTCCTCCTCCTCACAGAATCTGCACTCATTATCCTCTACTACTCTCAGTTTACTTAGGTGTCCTTTTAGTCGGCAGTGCCCGGTAAGGATCCCTGTTACAATACGTAGCCTGTTCTTGCTCAGGCAGATGCAGGCTTCCGATCTTTTTTGGTTATATTCACCCAGAAGTATCTTGGCCTGTCTCAGCCCCAAGAGATTGTTCCAATTATCGGTTCTTCTACTACCCAATTCTTTTTTAATCTCTTCTAATAATATGTTACTGCTGATACCGCAGAACGGCTCAGGTCCTACAAAGGGTGTTTGAGCCCCTTTCCTTGCAAGACTATCTGCAATCTCGTTACCCTGTACCCCGTTATGTCCCGGGACCCAAGTGAGAGTAACTCTATTTTTCTCGCCTAGCTCATTCAATTGTTCTAGGCATCTCCATACCATTTTTGAGCTGATTACGTAAGAACTCAGCGCTTTGATGGCTGCTTGACTATCGGACATGATGATAATCTCTTGTCTATGATAGTTTCTCTCGATGTTAAACTGGATACACTTCTCGATGGCGTGAATTTCCGCCTGGAAGATGCTTGGGTATTTTCCCAAGCTTTCGGAGTGCTTGGTTCTCGGCCCATACACTCCTATTCCAGTTCCTTCTATGGTTTTGGAACCGTCCGTGTACCACTGAATAGCACGTCTTTCGGTTGCAAGCGCGATGGATTCTTGGCTCCATTCTTTCTTGCAGCCCAGCTCTGTGGTTTTGAAGTATTTCACAAAACTGTACTTCTTTTGCATTTCATCCTGGGGCATGTCCCAGGTATCTTTAGTCCTGAAGCAAGTAGACTTTCGTCTGATTAGTCCGCTCCTGATCATTCTATATCGTGTCCTTTTTGCCACATTCTCTATCATCAAATATAGAGGGGTGAGGTTTAAGATCACCTCCATTGCGGCCGTAGGACAGGTTCTCATTGCACCAGTAATGCAAACACAGGCTAGTCTTTGTACTTTTGAGATATTAGCTCTCATAGTAACTAAACTAGTTCTGTTACTCCAGGCTATAGCCCCGTAAGTGATGATTGGTCTCACTATTGCAGTATACATCCATCGCAGTATGTTTGGGTTACATCTCCTTCGTTTACCCGCCATGTTTCTGCATATCATTAGGGCTTTTGTGGCCTTATTTACTACTTCCTTCTCATGTGTGTTCCAGAGAAGTTTGTTGTCCAGGGGTAGGCCTAGATATTTGACTTCATTTTTCCATTCTATATCTATCCCGTCTAATTTAACGGTTTTGAGATTAAATTTTCTTTTCCTTGAAAAGGCTACTGGTGTTGTTTTTGTAGGGTTTATACTAAGTCCCACTTCACGGCACCATCTTTTGGTATGTTCTAGTCCTCTTTGGACTATATCACACAGGATATTACTAAACTTGCCACTAGCAAATATGACTATGTCGTCGGCATAACCTTGACAGGGTATGCCGAGATCAGTCAATCTGCATAGAAGTTTGTCTACGATTAGGCTCCACATTAGTGGGGATAGAACTCCTCCTTGTGGACATCCTCTGCTTGTGCAGATGGAAATGGTGTCCTGCCCTATCTGTGTCTCTGCAGTTCTCGAAGATAACAGCTGAGCCATCCATCTGGATGTGATGTTATCTACTCCTCTGTATGCAAGTGCTCTTTTTACAGATTCGTGTGGCGTGTTGTCAAAAGCTCCTTCTATGTCTAGAAAGGCACAAACGACCGTTCCTTTGTTTATTAGTGCATCCTGGATTACATCAGTCAACTGTACCAGGGCGGTTTCTGTAGATCTTCCTGCTCGGTACGCGTGTTGGCTGTGGTGGAGTGGCACCCTCTCCAGGACTTCTGTTCTGATATAGTTATCTCGTCCCTTCCACCAGGTTGTCCCAGTGGAGGTAGGGAAGGTAGCTTCCGTTTGGATTCTTTCTTGAGGGGAGCTTCCCTCGCCGATGAGTGGTGAGAGGGGGATGGAGAAGATGGAGCGATGGTGCTCCTCTTCTCTTCTCCCTTCACCTCTTTCTTTTGTTCTCCCACTTCTCTCTTGTGAGGTTGTCTCACTTGAGAGGTTGAGGGAGGTTGATCGCTTCGGATGGCAGTTACATCCTACATATGTATGAAGATTTAAAAAAAATTTAATACTTATAGCTTCAAAGAAGATTTAACTTCAACAAACTTTAATGAAATTTACAATGTTAATGATATTAATAAAAAAGTTGAAATTCTGAATAGCAATATGCTACGGTTATTTAACAAACATGCACCATTACGTCAGGTAAAAATCACTAGAAAGAAAGTCCCTTGGCTTACAGAAACTTAAAAAACTATGATAAGCTTAAGAGACAAGGCTTTGATAAAATTTTATAGAATCAAAAACGTAAAACATTGGAACTATTATAAGTCACTTAGAAATGAAGTCAGTTATGCCATCAAAAGAGAGAAAAAAGCTTACCTTGAATTCAGGATACGGCAAACAGGTAATAGGTAGAAAGAACTTCATAAGCTGGGTCTAATAAATAGTAATAAGTAGTAAAAACTGTTCTAAAAAGATCCCGTATGTGTTAAGAAAACCAGATGAAATTAATAATTACTGTAACGTGAGTCAATTCATTATTCACTCATGCTCTAATCCTCTGTCTTATTTGGCCTTTGAGGCTCAACTTGCCGATTATCGTACATAATTAAACCCCTTAAGACCAAACATATATAACGACTACGGTGAAGGCACTTTCTAGTATATTTCAGATATAACGGGTCGGTGGTGTAGCAGTCTAACGCGCTTATATTTATTTATTGGTAAGTTTATGGTCGGATACTGCCGGGCTTCGAATCGCGGACCAGACCATGTGGATATTTAATGAAATTGCATGGTTCGGTACAGGATTTGATGTGTGCCGTATAAATAGAAATTCAATTTCTGTTGATATGACATGCAGATTATAAAATCGCCATGCATTACCGACTCGATGATAGTGGGTGTGGTTTTCCAGGTTTTTCTCACCTGTAAGTCAAATAGCACTATCAATCATCTCTAAGTCGCCCAGAGCGCCACGGCAAATAATAATAATAGCCGTCCCTTTCCCCACACAAGCTTAGCTTTTGGGGTTAAAATTCAATCGTAAGGGAGTGAATTAGGGAGAATATTATTATTATTTCTAGTTTGGCGAAGGAGATTTGTGGAATCCACCAAAATATTAAATTTCAATATAAATATTGGTGGAGGAACAACACGGGGCAGTTAGTTATATATGGACAGTGGAGATAAATAGTGAACAATTCAAAGACATTCGAAATATATAAAATAGAATAGTATTGTTTTAAAATAAATACGTGTTTAAATAAATTATTAATAAATAAACATTACATTTGTGTCGAGAAGTAGAATAGTGTAAATAAAAAGTGGACAATATTGGCTAAAAAACTGTGTGATTTAAAAGTGACTGAATTGCGTGGAGAATTAGAAGATCTTGATCTGGAGACGACAGGAAAGAACGCAGAGCTGGCAGAGCGGCTTAAAGAAGCACTAGCAAGTGAAGACTTGGATCCGGAAACGTATATATTTTCTCAGTTGAGGGTGATCTGTATAGAATAATAATTAGGGTTGGGTTATCGTTTTTATTAAAAATTTTAATTTGTATTGCTTTAAATATATTAATAGGGATAATTTTACACGAATATTTTAACGATTTCTTAATAAAAGCAACAACTCCATCGTTTCTATTTACATCGCCTTCATTATATATGATATCATAACCAGGTAAATCAAATAATGAGCATGAGGTAATTTTTAGGGTCTCGCTTAGACATATGCAATCGACATTAAATTCGATTTGACTTAAGTGAATCTTTAATTCATCTAAATTTTTGTATATACTTCTAATATTTTAAAGGATTAGTTTAAAATTTAATTTTTTGTCATAATCATATTATTTCAACAAATTGTTCAATTGCAGAATTTCTGAATTTTTTTTTGTATTTACTAGAGAATAATATATATCACGTATATACGGGTTTATTTTATCAATAAAATTTATTTCTTACAGCTATAACAAAACACACTAACAATAATTTAATAAAAAATGAGTATAAGAATACGACACTCAAAAAATTTTAGAAGATAAGTAGTTAAACCTACGACTTAGTAAGGAGCAGACAAATTGCACAAACACTATTGACAATAATCTTTATTACAATTTTAACTAGATTTCATTATAAAAGATTTTTTTGAGAACTGTGACTGGTTTGTCTTGTCACTCTTCTGTTAAGTCCTTTTTCAGTATCCGAGGGCTCAGTATATTTCCGATTATCAGAATATTGGGCTTTGGAATTTTGGTTATTGCGGAAATAAAGTCTTTATCTGAAATTTTCTGTAATTCATTAGCAGTGAATGGTTTACTATTGATAATCAATATATTCTTCTTAATATACGCTTCCTGTTTCTTTATTCTGGCTAGTTTTTGATGTTCATATAAAACTTTACGATCCTAGTAGTCTTCCTGAATATAACCCCTTGATATAAAGATTCCTGAATCTTTAAGGCGCGACTGATTTTCTAGTATAGTTGTTGTTAGTTAATAATGAATTAGTTCTAGGACCACAGTTCTTGGTTTTTCGGTTTTCTCTTTTACCATACCTATACGGTATATATCCCTTACATCATGAAACTTGCATTCTATATCAAGACGGGTGTTTATCAATTACAAAATAAATATTAAACCATATTGAATAAATCTAAATTGACTTTCAAAAATTAAACTTATGACTAACAAAAAGTAGAAATATAATTTCTACTAAAATCTAATCGCAGCCAAAGACACTTGTGATGACTCAACGATATGATATCAAAACAACTCTTCATAAAAGATTGGACATCGATTGCCCAAACAAATCTCCGACTACGCGAAACTTCCCCTTCTCCGGAATATTACGTGCGGCGACAAGCAAATTTCAAACCATTTTAATACCAATTTTGTACAGGATGCCACACATCCAAAACAACACCACAAACAAACTTTAAAATGTTACATATTATAACAATAATTATGACTCTAATTAATCCCTTTAATCTTAAAAAGTACATTTTCAGATCTCTGTTTCCAACCTAAGGATAAAGGCCGTCCAGGATGCAGAAGATATGAAAAAAATTACTATTTTGATAGTTCCACACTTACTTGTAACAAGTTTTGGTTCAATGGCTGTGGCGGTAACGACAACAGGTTTACGCACAAAGACGTATGCGAGAAAATGTGTAATAATGCCAAAAAAAGGGGTAGGTAAATTACATTAATATTCAAAAATAAAATTTAATTAGGGTTAGGTCAAACTTGTCGAAGGTTTAAGAAACGTTGTCTGCCCCTAATTCGTAGTTGAAACTGCACATATTCTTTAATGTTTTCTATCATTCATATTTTCTGGAGGCTGTTTTAAGCTTTCTTAGATCACAGGCTTCTTTTTGTAGACCGTACTTCTTGCAGTCTGTCAACAAAGATTCTTCAACAAATGAAAACATGCAATGGTCTTGTCGAAGAAGCTTTAAAAGCTACCGAGTAAACAGCGTAACTTTTCAGTTAGAAAATGCTTCCAACTTTATCAAATAATTAAAAATACTTGTTGAAAAAGTGTGTCTAAGAACTAATAATCTTCTTGAATGACCAAGAGATTATATAATTCACAACAATCTTCTTTCAATATAAACCAAAGTATTTTTATGTTGTTCAATGTATTGTAACTTTAATCATTTCATTACATAAGTATTACATTTTATACATATACAAAAATATATCAAGGCACCAGCCAAAATGGTGCAGGATCAGCAAAAAGCAAAAGTGATGTCCTTGAGACACAAATTTGTTTTAGTTACTTACCAAATTGAATGAATTGTTTTGAATTTAAGCGTGGACATATTGTCATGATTAAATTGGCTTAGACAGTTTAAAGAACTGAAACGAATTAAAATTAATTTTTTTTATTATTTATAAATTTTAATGTTTTATCTTTTGTAGCAACTTGCACTGCTCCACCAGAATACGGTATTTGTAATGGTGAATATCGAAATTATTATTTCGACAATAAATTGTCCAGTTGCAAACAATTTATCTATAGCGGATGTTCCGGAAATAAGAACAGATTTGTATCCAAAAAAGAATGTGAGGACTATTGCAAAGGATTTTGAAATGTATTTATTAATGTATTTAAAAGAATATAAGTATTAACATCTGTTCATAAGTTTGAATATTTTCCACATCCCCAATGTTGAACTTTCATGATTATATCGAAAATTGCATATGAGGAGAAAACCTTGTATTTTACTTCAGTTTTAGAATGCTTTAGTAATACTGTAGAATTTTATTAACAAATATTGCAGGGTTACCAATAAATTAATTTTTTTATGAAATTAGAGAATGATTCAGACCCCAAATTAAATTATCATTATTTAGGTAGGTTTAAAATAATTTCAGTTTTTTTTAAATGTAGTAATAAGATACTAAGCTAACGAATAGTGGTAATAGAACTGGATTATTTTATACAGTCTGTTTTGAAAAACAAGTCTTAAATATGGCTAATTCCAAGTTAAATTTATTGAATTTTTTTCAAAAGCCACACCCTGTATATTATTTAAGCATACAATTCCTTATAAATTAACATATCCAACGATACCAATGCTAGTCAATAATACATATGAGTGCGTAATTGATCGATAGTAGTTTTATAATAGAAAATACGAAAAAAATTAATATAAAAGTTGTATGACCATATTTAACAATTATTTATAAATATATAGGGTAATACATAAACGATTGTCTGACCAAACCTATACATTTTTGAAGCAAAACACCCTGTAGGTAGTTATACATATTTGACTGTTTTCACATCGTCGAACAATAATTTAATTTTCATTCATTTGTTATGTTGTATATAGGGTGTGTCAAAATGGTTACGATTTTCTCAATTTTCTAAATGGAACACCCTGTATGTTATGCCATCAATTAATATAATATTTTATTGAAAAAATTTTAAACATTCGTAACCTCGCGTGTTGACACACCCTATATATATAACATAGCAAATAAATGAAGTCAATTAAAATTATTTGACGACGTGAAAACAATCAAATATGTATAATTACCTGCAGGGTGTTTTGATTTAAAAATGTATAGGTTTGGTCAACATCTCGTTTATGGACCACCCTGTATATATAGGAATAATTTTTAAATATGGTCATACAACTTTTATATTAATTTTTTTCTTATTTCCAATAATAAAACAGCTATCGATCAATTACGCACTGATGGGACACTCTGTATATATGTTATTCTCTAACATGTTAGTATCGTTGGATATGCAAATTTATAAGGAATTGTATGCTAAAATATTATATCGGATGCTGCCTTTGAAAAAATTGAGTAATTTGACTTAAAAGTAACCATATTTAAGACACATGTTTCAAAACACTCGCTATAAAAGAATCCAGCACTATCACTACTATTCGTTATCTTAATGTTCTATAAGTCAGTGTATTAAACAATTTTGAAATCAATGTAATCCTACCTAAATTATGATAATTTAATTTGGGGTCTGCATCATTCTCTAATTTTATAAAAATGTAATTGCTTGGCGTCCGCCAAGCAATTCTTTTTTAAATTATTCTAGGGTTGAATACAGTATTACCAAACCATTCTAAAATTAAAATAAAATACATGTTCTATTTTAAAAATATGTCAAGCAAAAATGTAACACCCTGTATATATCCAAAAATATTTTTAAAATATATATTTTTTAAATCCATATAATTTTTCTTTAAAACATGTTTGCGTGTCTTTAACATACATTAAAATATTGAACACTTACGCACTAACGGGACATACACATGGGCACATACACATAGCAGTCAACGTGTTAACTCAGAAATAAGATTCCTTATTTAGATAAAATAACATTCAGAAGAAGAAGAAAGCAAAGACCGCCAATATTACGTGCGTATCATACAATGATGCCAGGTCATTCGAATTTAATTTACATCGGAATGCAATAAAGTTCCTTCCCTTTCCTGCATTTCACCATTGTATATTTCACACACTTTAAAATCAAATTCGTCCTAGAAAGAATTGTGAAATTATTGTATAAATCGATAATCTGGCAACGTGGTCAACACTTGTTCATACACAGGCAAAATCAATCGATAATTTGGAACCAAACGAGACAAATATATATGAAAATCACGAAACAATAAAAGACGGCATACAGCTGTATCACTGTTTCAAAAATTGGTACCTCTAAACAATCATTTACCTATTAAAACCACCGACCTTGATATTAAACTGGATGGCTATATGACATAAACCCTACTCCTAATTTCTAAGCCGACATGGCTGGAAAAAACGATCGGTGCGCATGACAATTTGTGCGCCAGACTATCAGTTTTAAGCATTCTACGTCACGTTTTTCACGGGCGTACTATGATAAATTATATTATTTTTTATTAATAACTCCCTATTTTAATAATTATTATTATTTCAACATTTGTTTCAGCTGCGTATTAATCAAAAATAATTTTTAAGTGATTTTCTTAAATTAAAATGTGTCTAGTTGAATGTAATAAGTGTCAAATTTAATGTTGATAATCCTTTTTAGTACATTTCGATACGCACATGTTGGCGCCGAAGTGTCAAATATCACCTCGCTATGCGGCTTGATTTTGTTGATCGGCTTTGGTCTTCCAGTTTAATATAGTTCAGTGATTAAAACCATCTCTAAAACAAAGTAGCCACATTGTTTTTTACGGTGACATCTTCTTAAAAATAGATGAACTACATGAACTATACACAATTACAGGAATTCATAGAAAATCTCTAATTTGACAAATAATTTTATCAAATATTTGTTAATCGTATTTCGAGTTAGATTTCAAAAATACGCAATAAAATTTAGAAATATTATGGCGGGATACTTGGAAAAATATGTAGAATGAAATCTCCTACTTTTTAGTCTCTGGTTTTAAAATCACTTTTTATGATTTTTTTTTAAATTTAGTGTATAAACAGGACAAATAAAAAATAGGAGATTTCATTTTCCAAACCTTATACTTTAAGCTGGTAGAAGATTCATTTTAATTCATTTAGCGGGATTTAAATGCAATCGGAAATGGTGAACCCTTGCTTCTTATACAGTGAGCACCATAAGTCTTACCCCCCCTATCTAACTCTTTACTGGAGTCTTGTTAGGAAAATCGCCGAGACAGGTCTATTTTTGATTTCTACAATGTACATTTTTGTATGAATAGTTTACCCTTAATTTCATCCCTTACTGGAAGGGAGCAACCCTTTCGAAAAATTTAAATGGCATGGGGTGGTGAGTGATAGCTCATTTGAAAGAGGGTTTTATTCTCTATTCAACCGTGTAAAAAAATTTGACATTTGCTTCATTAATTCTCGACTAATTGTTGTTTCAGAATAATGGAAATTGACGTAGCGCACTCATCCTTAGAATTAAAATTCGGCCCTGCATGACTTCGGTTTTGGTTCAGACGTGAAGTAAGACTTTTTGCCATTAGAAGGTCACTGTTAGTCTAGTTGCTTTCCTATTTTGTGAGGTTTTGTTATTTTTAAACATTAATAAATCAACATGTAATGATGCGAATTTCAAAATTTTTTTGCACGGTTGAATAGAGAATAAAACCCCCTTTCAAATGAGCTATCACACACCACCCCATGCCATTTAAATTTTTCGAAAGGGTTTTTACCCTCCAGTAAGGGATGAAATTAAGGGTTAACTAATCATGCAAAAATGTACATTGTAGAAATTAAAAATCGACCTGTCTCGGCGATTTTCCTAACAAGACCCCAGTAACGAGTTAGTTAGGGGGGGGTAAGTATCACTGTATGAAAAATACAGTGATACTGCGGCCTTAGTGAACCTTTGCAATATTGATACCTTATTATACTATTAAGCAAATTTGGTCCAATCGTTCTTTGCTTTATAGGTGGCTTCTACTATCGCACATGTGTAACTGCGTTTGTGATATACCTACCTCTACTTTTGTGATATTTCTACTTGATTTCAAGAACATTTCAATAATAAATTTATATAAATATTTTGTTTTATTTGAAATTTCCATGTCTTGATTGCGTTTTTACTATACTTCAATTTCAGCCTCTCTGTATTACATTACACAAAGAATAATATAGTGTGTCCATGGATGGACTTAATTATACTTGGAAAAATATTTATTTTAAATTAAAAAAAAATATTTTTTATAATTTCTTAATGTGAATCGAATTTATTTAACAAGTAAAATAAATTATGAAGAATTACTTTTTTAATTTAAAATAAATATTTTCACCAGTATAGTTAAGTTCATCCGTGGACACACTGTATAATGCTGTAGAACTAATTCACATTATAACATCTATAGAAAGTTTCAGAGCAACTTTCAGGGTAAGTACCTTAAAAGTGCTAGTGTGATGTTTTCCGAACTTCACTTTGTAACCTCTGTGAGATGTGCTATAAAAGTCTTGCCGTTGCGGACATTCGGTGGTTGCAGGAATATTAGGGTTTCATTAAAAGTACATCGCATGTGAGCTTAAAGAGCCAAACATTGCAGCTTATTAACGTAGATGGGATGTTTTGTGCTAGCTGGGTATCTTCAAAACATCTGCTGAGGAATAATGTAGTATATTTTATTTGTATTTATAAAATAAATAAAATAAAACCGAGTAAAAAAAGCATACATTGCTTATGAACAATGTCGTCGAACTGTGGAGCGCACCTGGGGGTCTCTCCCCCAGAGTCGTCGCGTGGACTTACACGGCCAATATAAGTCCTATACTTACATACGGTGCTGTTTTCTGGGTGCCGAAAACTAGAACAAATTTAAAGAACATCATATCGCAACAAAACAGGTGCTATGAAAACCACACCGACCACAGCCATGCAGGTCATTTTTAGTCTCACTCCCCTTAATATTTACATCAAAGAGGTTATTCTGATAACAATGACATGCCTCCCCATGGTTGGAACAGGACCTGATTTAGGATT
Source organism: Psylliodes chrysocephalus (assembly GCA_927349885.1). Taxonomy (NCBI): domain Eukaryota; kingdom Metazoa; phylum Arthropoda; class Insecta; order Coleoptera; family Chrysomelidae; genus Psylliodes; species Psylliodes chrysocephalus. The sequence continues at coordinate 58,774,783 of OV651821.1, forward strand.
TGGAAGGGATTTGGTGAAGCAAGATGTCGCTTTTGACAGGAGGCGCTTGGTACGCTCCTACTGCCTAAAGTGAACATGGACTCTATTTCACGAAGATATATCTTTCTTAAGCCATACAAAGTTATAATAGAACAAATAGAAGAGTCAGAAGTGGCAGGTGTGATTCATATCTACACCGACATTTCTAAAACAATATGTATGTGGAATATACTTCAGATCTTTAAACCTAAACATAAAATGAGTTTTAAGCAATAGAGCTAGTGCAGTTCAAACCGAGCTCACGGAGATTCTCGAAGCAGAAAAATAAATAACCAGAATCAATATCACTAGAAGGAACATGCTCATCTACGAGCCTAACCACTATACATATGTTCGGCCATTTTATAATTTTATTTCCGTTATATATTGGGAAACTTAAGGTTGAAGAAAAATTTTTTTTTTTTAAATTAAATAAATTTAATAGTTGTTGATGTTTCTACTCTTTGTGAGAGCATGACGCACCATGATCTTATTTTTGTTTTTAAAACAGTATATAATCGAAAGATAAATGACCATTTAAATGTTCGAACAATATCCTCCGCAATTATTAATTTTAATGTTTGGGAGGCTTTGGAATTTTTGACGTTTAGAATTTTTTACGTGTTTGACGTATATAATAAAACACGTTTTAAGTTGTTGAAAGTGTGACGGCATCTTTGTAACAGTTTCTAACGTATTTTTTATTCGAGATTGAAAATGGGTGGTAAAGCAACTCAAGAAAAATAGGGATTTGATCATAAACAAGTATAAACATAAACATAAGCTTCCTAATGAATATCTGAAATAAAATTCTGAAAAGGCCAAACATATTGTGGTTAGGGGGGCTCGTATATAGATAGCAGACAAGCACTACTCACCCTGGACATACCACGAATTTACTCAGGATTAGTACTAGAATGTCACGAAGCTTTGGCCAAAGTATCCATCAAATATGAAGTCATTTTAAGATGGGTCAGAGCTCGAAAGGTAACCGTCTTGCTGATTCACTAGCAAAGAAGGCAGCAAACCAAATACTTTTCAGAGCCTTTCATCGAACTGACAAATCGCTAGTAATAAACCTAATTAAAGAACATTCCCTTGTGAAATTCAAGGAAAGATGGGATAAAATAAGAAGCTGCAGACTTACCAGGGAGCTTTAAGATACCTATTCTTACAACACTACATCAAATAAATACCTAACTCTGATTAGACAGAATTTGTGTCTAATTATAGGCATTCTGACTGGTCATTATCAAGTACGGAAGCATCTCCATATCATAGGGCTGTCAGAATCCACACTCGGCAGGGGGTGCGAACAAGAACATGAGACTATCGAGCATATCCTCTACGATTTTCAGATGCTTTCATTTATTAGAAGCACCTCTTGGCGACGTTGTTAACTGCATTAAATCTGTTGGCTGACTCACGAGCTAGAAAGTACCTATTTACTTAGCAGGATGTACAAATTGCCTAGTAAGCCCTAAGTGCCGTGGGTTAACTGCACACGTTGCAAATATAGATACAGATAGAAATACAGAGCTATAAAAGAGAATAGATACAAATCCCTGGTGTCAGAGCAGATGTATAATCAAATCAAAATATTTTTTCTTTAAAAATTGAACGATATATTCCGCTATATAGGCAATAATCAATTTGGAAAATTCTGACAGAGGGTCTGGCAAATAATTCATAATTTTGTTCCTTAGAAAATCTTAAATTAAAATATTTGTTATTTGGGCTTGTAGGGAGTGTATTCCCTGAGGTTCTTTCACTCACAATAAAATTCAACACCTCGAAATAGGAAAGCTATTTAATGCAAAACACCAAACATAACAATTATATTTTAAAGAAAACGTATTAATAAAACAAAGGCAAACTGCACCGAGCGAACTCACCACGTGTCGTTTCTTGCTAGGTTAACTTCACGACCCCTTCCCGCTAGTCCCAAAAACCTCTATATGGTTGGTTGTATACTCAGTAGTACGCTACAACGATGTATAGTTGGTTGCATACTTAGTAGTACGCTACAACCTCCCCCTTTGCTTCTCGATACGTCCCGGGAGATGAAGCAAGAGATAATTATTATCATTCACAGCAGGAGCACCTCTTAGGCTTATGGACTACTCTCTTGCTGAAGGTCCTTGTCGTTGGGGAAATCAACTCGTCGGCATCATCATCATCAGTGTGCCGAGTGTCACAAGTTGATTCATAATCCTCCTCCTCTATGGTAGGTTCTTCATCATTTCTCACGTCAAGAGAATCCTTCTTCGGTCGGCCTCGTTTCCTAATGGGCTGTAGTGGACTAGGATCTGAGTTATCTTGAGCTCAAAATGGGGTCAATGCAGAAATGTGGTATTTGCCCATGCTCTCTGTAGGGTTTTGTGGTAAGGCTACTTCATACGATGTGGAGGTTACCTCCTTTAGTATTGCGTAAGGTCCATCGCGCCTAGGTGCTAGTATACTGGTAAACTGATTCTTACTTTTGCTTAAAGCATAGCCCTCAACTAGAACCTTATCTCCTTCTTTAAATTTTGCTTCACAGTAGCGTTTATCTGCTCCACTCTTGACTATGTCTTGCGAGGCTTCATGTTATTCTCGCGCTTCCTGTAAGGTCCTGCTCATCAATTTTAAATACGGTGTGATTTGTGGAACATAATTATCTCTTTCGAATTGCTCTAATATCCCTTTGGACATCGTCAGGAGTCCGTAATTCTCGTCCAAACATGAGATATGACGGGGTATAGCCCGTTGAGGAACACTGAGCGGTGTTTATGGCAAATCTGATAGATGATAGTTGGTCTTCCCATGATGTATGGTCGGTGGTCGACAGTATTGCCAATTGGACTTTTATGTCCCTATTTTTACATTCAACTAGGTTGAAAATATTTTGAGTGTTGAAAATATTTTTTATCTCTGCTATTTTCTTTCGACGTTATTCAATAATCATTGGTTACTTATGAACCTCTACTAAAGATACCCATAAAATATTTTGCTGAATATCCGAATATCTTCTATAATAATAATAATAATAATAATAATAATAATAATAATAATAATATATCTTTATTTTTATATGAATAATACATAAAAAACAAGTCAAGGTACATGAGTATATATCCATCTATATCCTGGGATATAGACGGATATTTGGTTGGATATCTATATTGGATATATTGAATATCCACAAAATATATTCTGTGGATATCTCTGTGATTTCTTGTATTTTCTGGAAGATACCCATTAGATATTTTGCTAAATATCCATTAGGATATCTTTTATATCCTGGATATAGACGGACATTTGGATATCCATATTAGATCCACGGAATATTTCTGATATCCTGTGGATATATTGGATATCCATAAAAGATATTCTGCGGATATCTCTGGGATTTGGTGTGTTTTCTGGGTAATGGCCGGATCTTTCAGAGTTATGATATTCTTGTAAAATATCTGGTATCTGGGATTTTGGAACGACTTGCTGTGCATTTTCTTCATCAGCTTCAGGTACGTATCTAAATAAAACTCCGTTGTTCATTATGTAACCTCGTTCCAGCCATCGTTTAAGATCAACTTCGTCTTTTTCTGGACTTTCGAAAGACGCCGTACTTCTTCAGCTGATTTCCGGGGCATGTCGACTGTAACTAAGTTGACCTCGACATCGGAAATAGGTGGACGAGACAATAGGTCTGCAACAACATTGAGCCGTCCTGGGGTGTACTCAATTCGTAGGTCATAAGATTGCAGTAAAAGACTCCATCGGGAAAGTCGACCAGACGGTGATTTTAGGGTCATTAGCCATTTTAACGGTTGGTGATCACTTTGTATTATAATCGTAGCACCCTCGACGTATCCACGGAACTTATCTACTGCCCACACGACAGCGAGTGCTTCTCTTTCCGTTGTATGGTAATTTCTCTCAGCAGCTGTTAGTAGGCTACTTGCATATTCGATTGGCCTCTCGTCAGCTCCCTCCCCCTGAAGGAGAACCGCTCCCAGTGCATAGGAACTTGCGTCGGTCCTTTTAAAATGTACGGTAGTTCCCAGTCCGCTTGTCGTAGAATGGGAGCGCTGGTTAACAAACCTTTTAGTTTAACAAAAGCATTTTCATGTATTGCTGTCCTGGAGGCCTGGAGATTTCTGCAAAATTTTCCATAAACCGGCGAAACCACGAGCAAGTTTGAATAAATGTCAGCAGCTGCTTAACATTTTGTGGAGGTTTCATTTCTAGAATAGCAGACACTTTGGAGGGGTCTGGCTCTATTCCCTCTTTCGTGATAATATGACCAAGGTAGCGTACATGCAAAAGTACATTTCATCCGGTTTAGCTTCAATCGGAATAATATTAATCTGTCGAAAACGCGTTGTAAGTCATGAAGATGGTCTTCATATGATGATGATAAGATTATCAAATCATCGAGATAAGCAAGAATTAAAATATCTTGTAGGCCAGCCCGGAATCTATCGATTAATCGCTGGAAGGTTGACGGGGCGTTGCGTAAGCTAAACGGCATACGAATGTAACAATAAAGTCCATATGGCGTTATAAGAGCTGTCTTGTCTCGATCAGACGGACGAACTGAGATCTGATGGTATCCTGCTTTGAGGTCTAGTGTAGACATAAACTTTGTTCTTTTCGCTGAGTGCAGTGGATCATCCATTCGTGGAAGCGGATACCTATCAGCTTCCGTGATCGAGTTTAGTTTTTGATAATTGATGCATAGCCTCGTTTGTCCATCCTTCTTCGAAACGAGAACGACATTGGCCGAGTATGAAGATTCGCATTCTTCGATTATTTCATCTTTTAGAAGACGGTCTAGTTCTTCCTTTAGGATCTTCCTTTTCGGTTCCGACATTCTGTAAGGAGGCACTGATATGGGACCATCGTCTTTTAGTTTTATTATGTGTTCAGAAAATGGCGTCGCTTCGGAATTCGGAGAGAAAACTTCATGATTTTTGACTATTAGTTCATTAAATTGTTCTCTCTCCCCCTGGTCCAAAGAACTACCTTCGTCTTCGCGAAGGTATATCGGTTCGAATTGTGCACTGGCTAACGAAGTAGATGGGATGCATCTTTCTTCGTCCACGAAAGGATAATATGTATTAGGGTTCTCCTTGAAATACCAGAGATTCGATAAGACATCTATAACCATCTGGGTGACTTTAATGAAATCTACTCCCAGTAGAGTTCTGCTGTTGGTATGTTTATCGACAGATATAAGTTTTATTGGTACTTGTTTCTGCTCAATACCAATGTATACAGAAAAGACCGAGGCGTCTACTAGGTGATTTTTTCCATCAGCCAATGTCATTTTCATTTTCTGAGTTTGGTAAGAAATATTTGTTTTAATAAGTATTTTTCTAAGTGACCGAAAAAACCTTCAGGAGCGGAGAGAAAGAAGCTTCTGAAGGAAAGAAAAATGGCTGCAGGAGTGGACGGAGGAAAATCCCCACAAGAATGCAGCCCAAAAACGAACCCAACGGAGGGAGGACCAAACGAAGAAAGGGGATAAAATGCCCCGATCTGAGTCGCAGACTCCCCCCACTCGAAGTGGAACTAAGCGGGCCAGAAATGCTCCGGCATCGGCTGGCTCGTACAGCGACACTTTGAGGGGTATCCGACTGGCTGTCATTCAGAGAAGGCATCCAGATACAACTCTAGACCAAGAACAAGGAGACTTGGTACAAGAAACTCTTGTGGGTAGGCTCTACGCTACCCCTTCAGGCAGTGGAGGAGCACCACAGTTCCACAAAACATCGTTTAGCGCAGGAGTCATTTGGATGACCTGCGCTAACCAGCAGACCGCGGACTGGTTAAGGAGGACGGTCAGCACTCTGGGAAACCTTTGGGAGGGTGCGGATTTGACTGTGGTTGAATCTAAGGACCTCCCGAGAAGACCCAGGGTTCTGGTTATCATCCCGGACGAGTCCGAGGTTGAAAAAGTCAGGGGACTTCTTCAGCTCCAGAATACGGAACTGAAGACGCCGGACTGGCTTCTAATGAGCAGAAAAATTGAAAAGGGAGGGCAACTCCTAGCCTTTTCAATTGACGAAGCGTCGTACAGGGCCCTCGAGAGGTCACAATTCCGGGCATATTATAAGCTAGGAAGGGTGACCTTCAGGGTCCTAAGGCGGCCTGGCGAGGATCAGAATAATCCAGATCAACCTCCAGCACTGTAAAGCTGCTTCGGCGGTACTTACAGTGGCGATGGGGAGGTTTGAAGTGGCCCTGGTACAAGAACCGTGGATTAGACATGGTACAATAAGAGGTTTAGGAGGGTTGGGTGGAGAGTTAATATATGACAGATCCACAGACACCCCTCGAACCTGCATAATTGTCAAAAAAGGCATAAAAATACTGCCGTTAACTAATTTCTGTTTCAGAGATTTGACAGCACTCAGAATCAAGATCGATGCAGAAAATGGACCGAAGGAGGTAATACTCGGATCGGCATATCTACCTTCAGACGATCCTGAAGCAACACCTACCAGAGAAGTGGAGGAGCTGGTGAGATTCTGCAGGCGCAACGGAATGCAGATGATCATTGGCTGTGATGCAAACGCACACCACAGGATCTGGGGGAGCACCGATATCAACGAAAGAGGTGAGTCTTTACTACAATTTATTATGGCAAATAATTTAGACATAACAAATGTAGGCAATAAACCGACCTTTATAACAAAAAACAGAAAGGAGGTACTAGATGTAACAATAGCATCAACATACTTGAGTAATTTTGTTACAGACTGGCATGTGTCTGACGAAGAGAGTTTATCAGATCACAGACATATACACTTCAATATTAAAGGTAATATTGCAAAAGAAACTTATCGGAATCCCAGGAAAACAGACTGGGAGGCATACAATGCTTCCCTGGAATGTAATCTTCCGAAGATGAGAAAGACGATAAGAACAACAACCGACCTAGAAATGGCTGTGGATGAGTTTAATGACACAGTCACTAGCGCTTTTTACGATACCTGTCCCTTAATAGCAAGGAACTCTACCAGAAAAGTTCCATGGTGGAATGATGACCTGGCTATACTAAGGAAACAGGTGAGACAAAAATTTAATAAGGCTAAAGTAACCGGCGAATGGGAACTATATAGAATCATACGCACCTGTTACAACATAGCTTTACGAAAAGTCAAGAGGGAGTCTTGGAGAAGGCACTGTGAGGAGATAGCAAGCACTCAAGAATGTGCCACACAATAAACACCCTTAAGAATGAACTTGGGGAGTACACAATCACAGGGAAGGAAACAGTAAGGGAACTCTTCAGGGTTTACTTCCCTGGTGCACAAACCATAGCACACACAACGGCTAACCAGAATCTAAACGGACTGGAAGCTCATAATAGAGCCAACAGGGAAGATTGGAGGATAGCCAAACAAGTGGTGAACTATGATAAACTTAAATGGGTAATTAGCTCATTCGAACCATATAAATCACCGGGCATGGACGGGATTTATTCAATAATGTTATAAAGAGGTCCTGATATTTTATACAGCAGACTCTGTAACATACTCAGAAGTAGCCTGGACTTTGGACATATATCAAAAGCTTGGAGAAATATTAGGGTAACTTTTATACCAAAACCTGGGAAAATGGGACAGGAAACGGCAAAGTCCCTAAGACCAATGTCTTATGTCCTTCGTACTTAAGACTTTGGAAAAACTGCTAGATAGGCATATTAGAGACGGGATATTGGTTCAAAGGCCAATATACCAAGACCAATACGCCTATAGTGCAGGGAAATCAACTGAAACAGCTCTCCATGAACTAATAAAAAGGGTGGAGAACACACTGGAAAACAAGGAGGTAATTCTGGGAGCATTCTTGGATATCGAGGGTGCATTTGACAATACCTCCGTTGAATCAATCATTAGATCTCTCAAACACAGAGGAATCGAGGACACATGCGTGTCCTAGATCGACTCTATGTTAAGGTAGAGAACTAACTATAAACACAACCCTTATGGGAGAGACAACAGCGGCACGGGTAGCGAGAGGATGTCCACAGGGTGGAGTGCTGTCTCCACTCCTGTGGAACCTTGTAGTGGACGGGCTGCTTAGGGCTCTCAAAGATAAGGGACATAGAACCCTGGGATATGCCGATGATCTAGTGATCATGGCACAGGGAAAATACAACACTATAGTAAGAGATCGAATGCAAGAGGCTCTAAATATAGTAATAAAATGGACAGAGGAGGAAGGACTAAACATTAGCCCAAACAAATCTGACATAATTGCATTCACCCGCAGGAGGAAATTGGAGGGACTAGGGCCTCTAAACCTAAGAGGTGCAAGCATCCAGCTTAAGGGGGAGGTAAACTATCTCGGGGTTATGATTGACTCGAGACTTACCTGGAACCAGCATCTAGAAAGAACCACAAGGAGAGCGGAAACCTCATTAATGATGGCAAGGCGATCCTTTGGAAAAAAATGGGGATTAAAACCAGACATGGTATACTGGCTTTATAACATGGTGGTGAGACCTATAATAACATACGCAGCTTTGGTGTGGTGGCCAAAGACACAGCAAAGGAAAGCAATAACGAGGCTAAGCAAGGTACAAAGACTTGCCTGCCTCGGAATAACGGGGGCAATGAAAACAACCCCCACTGCTGCAATGGAAGCACTAATAGGACTCCCACCTCTTCACTTTGTGATACAAGGGGAGGCAAGATTAGGTGCTTACAGATTAGGGAATACACTGGGGAATCTTGAAATTAGGCCAGGTCACATGAGTATCTCAAGGTTAGTGACAGGAGACGTGCTAGACATGAGATCAGACCACATAACCAAGAGGTACTCTTTTAATACTCCCTTTGAGGTTTTAATACAGGAAAGAGCGGAGATCACCATAAGGGAGCCCAATGCCCAACGACAGGAACAAACCTGGTATACAGACGGGTCTAAGACTGCGGAAGGCACTGGGACAGGAGTATTCTCCAAAAACCCTGATACTAACCATAACTATGCTATAGGAATACATTCCTCGGTATTTCAGGCCGAGGTATACGCAATTTTGCAATGTGCAAAAACGAACAATGAAAGAGCTGTCGAAAATCAGCATATTCAAATAATGTCAGACAGCCAAGCGGCACTTAAGGCCATATCGAGTCAGAAAGTTACGTCGAGGCTGGTATGGGAATGCATCGAAGAACTAAGAACACTGGCAGACCGAAATAGAGTAAAAGTATTTTGGGTGCCAGGTCGCAAAGGGATCGAAGGCAACGAAAAGGCTGACGAACTTGCAAAAAGAGGGTCAGAAGAAACACCGGAACCAGACACAAACCCAGGAGTACCAAAAAGTACAGTCCAGGGTTTTATAAATGACTGGATTCGGGAACAACATATCAACTATTGGGGAAGCACCCCAAAACAGGCACATGGAAAAGCCTTCATAGGCAGACCTTGTCCCAAAAGAACTGGAGAACTACTCTTAATGAATAGGAACCAGTTGAAAGTGATAACAGGGTTCATGACTGGGCACGCCCCAGTAAAGGGACACTTGAACAAAATTGGCATGTACAATGGGGAACTCATGTGCCGACTATGTCACAAGAAACCAGAAACGGCCAAACACATACTGTGCGAATGCGAAGCTCTAGATCGCAAAAGACAGGCTCTTTTTAGACAACCCCAGGTTGATCCAACAACGTATAGAACCCACTCACCCAAGGATCTGTACAAACTTGTACAAGGTACAAAGGTGATAGAGTGGGTGCTATGAACTAACATGGGGTAAAATACAATAAGCCAATAGGCTTCAGTGTTATTCGGAGACACATAGTCAGACGAGCCCAGGAAAAAAAAAAGTGACGCGCCAGCAATACTAGATTTAGCGCCCGTGTCAATGAACGCCATCCCTGATGAGCCAGAGATCTGTATTCTGATTAACGGTCTGCTTTGGTAATCATCTGCGAATGATTGGTAGTAGAACTCGCTATCTACGGCAGAGGTCGAAGTTGATGGCTTGCATTGGGGACAATTGCTTCGAATGAATCCGGGTTTGCCGCATCCGTAACATATCAGCTTATTAATTTCTGGATCTGCACTAATTGGCTGAGACGTTTTCTCAAAGGTTCGGGCTTCATAGGCATTATCGTTTTTGGTACTTTGATCTTGCCGAGTTTTCGCCAATTTTCTACATTCTTCTCTAATATGACCGAAGTTCTTGCAGTAGTTGCATATTAGAAACTGACTTTTTTTGATTGGTATCAATGTTTGAAGAGCCGATTGAGGCCATATTTTTCTTTTCAAATAATGTCTGTTCAATCGTAAGAGCAGTCTCGATTAGTTCTTTAAACGTTTTAATTTTCTCCCGTTGCATTCTTTCTCGAATTTTATAGTTAAGAAGATTATACATCAGATCTAGCTGTGTTTATTCGCAGACAATAGGCTGAGCGGCTAATTGTACAAGTAACGCACGAGCATTACTAATAAAGATGTCTGTCGGTTCGTCCTTACCTTGTTCCTTTGAAAATAACTCTTTATATATTTGGTAAGCCGGTTTGGCATACCCGAATGCATGGCGTAAGGATATAATCGCTTCATCGAATGATTGCACGGATGTCTTTATACCAAGCCACCAAGTAGCAGCATTATCCGTAAGGAGCATGGACAAACCTTTCAAAGCATTTTCGGATGTTATATTTACACATTCTTTGTAAACTGTTATAGAATCAATGAAAGCTTCGACATTCTCATCAGCTTTGCCGGCAAAACGAGTTGTATACTGTGAAAAATTTGCATTTTTATCTGCTGAGGCTGCAGTGTTTGTTGTAAGACTTGCAATGAGATCTTGTAGTATTTCAGGAGTCAACACCAGCTAATTAACTACCGGTTCACTTTGAGCTTAAGCAGCCGGCTTGTTGGGTGCCATAACTTTTGATTTATAATGTCTTTATCCAAACGAGACCGGTTCTTAGATTACTAAAGTATGTTACGTTGTAATATACTCAATTCACTTAAAAAGTTCAATAATAAAACTATCGCGGTACAATAACGACTCTGACCTACTCAGTTCAGCCAGAAAAGTTTATAAAACACTCACGTTTCGTTGTCGGATCTGACCTACTCCGTTCAGTCAGAAAAGTTCATAAATACGCGATCACGAAATTAATTGTCCAATATTTTAAATATTATGGTCCAAACAGCAGTAACAACAGTTATGGTTCAACTGACGGTAACAACAGTACCATTAAACAACAGTTATGGTCCAGACGACGTAGAGTGTCGAATATCCAAATAATATAATAAAGAAGTATAAAACAACCTGATTAACTGATCACAGCTAATAATGACGAATTGATAACATGTAATAATAATTAAATTGCAGTTACTGAGACCGGCAAGTCTATTTAAACGAAATAACTACAATTAAGCATGTCTGATTCTGAATTTGTCTTGGGAATCTGAACAAATTACCTTGTTTATAATAAATGAGTACTTATCACTAACGATTGGTAACTACAAGCACTCGTAAAATAAACTCTATAGTTTTCTTAGAATTAAAAATACCTGTTAGAAGACCAATAGGTACTTTCCTTTTTCTTGGCTACAAGTCTGGCTGCCAGTTGTAGGGAGTGTATTCCCTGGGGTTCTTTCACTCACAATAAAATTCAACACCTCGAAATAGGAAAGCTATAATGCAAAACACCAAACATAACAATTATATTTTAAAGAAAACGTATTAATAAAACAAAGGCAAACTGTTAGAATCCTGCACCGAGCGAACTCTCCACGTGTCGTTTCTTGCTAGGTTAACTTCACGACCCCTTCCCGCTAGTCCCAAAAACCCCTGTATGGTTGGTTGTATACTCAGTAGTACGCTACAACGATGTATAGTTGGTTGCATACTTAGTAGTACGCTACAGGCTTTATTTGTTAGTTAAAATATTTAACAGTTTCATTTACGGTTTCCTGCCTGTTATATGGACAAAATAAAACACTTGCACAGCATAAAATAAAACGATTATAAAATAGAAAACTGTAAATATGTTATATAATTACCGTAAAATGTGTTAACCCAAAAACTATTTAAATAAGCTAAATATAAAAATAAATTTTTCAAATACTACCCTGTTTATTGTTATCATTTTGTATACTAACTCATGAAATATTATTCCTGTTATTTTTTTTTGTCAATTGTATTTCTGCTATTGCAGTTACGAAAAGTACATGAAACAATTATTGTATTTTACTATATTATTTAAATATCACACAAAAAACCAATAGAAGCACGAAAACTTGATCATACAAATCACATTAATGAAATCACAACAATGCGACAGCTATATGTATTTGACGTAAGTGTCGCATCAGTATAGCCTTGGTTTCTTTGAACACTCCGTCGCGGTGAGCGGACAGTCCGTCGACCGCTGAGGACAGCAATTTTCGCCCGAGGTGGTTTGTTAAAAAATATAGAAAATGATACTTTCTCTATGTCTGTACGAGCTGTTTATGTATTATGAATGTTAACGAAAGGTACTAAAATGGATGCAAATAAATTGTTTGAGTTGTTATTATTGTTGGAAGAGGAAGAACAAGAGGAACTGGCAATTGCAACCGTCAAAGTTTCCAATAAGCCAGTGGAAGAGTTGTTTTTGTGTCGCGATACAGAAGGTGCCTTTAATATCACTGTGCAGCGGAGGCTTTTTGGAAATAAAACCAAATTTAGGGAGTATTTTAGACCTTCTATAGATCTTTTTAAATTCGTGTTGAGTTTTATAAAGGACATAATTTCCACGAAACCTAAAAATAAAGTCATGATGTCATCTGTATGTGTGAATTTGTCACTCATTGTTTTAAAATTAATAACAATATAGTCTCCGCACACGCCGACGATTCCGCTGATATCAAACTCAACAGATATCAACCGACTCTTCGCGACAAATCAGCGGCATGACGCCGTCCTGCTCAGCTAAGCGGATTCAAGAAAACCTTTCCCATTTAAATACTCTGGTTGGATAAAATCGCCAAAACGCGACGGTTGACGGACTGTCCGCTCACCGCGACGAAGTGTTCAAAGAAACCAAGGCTTATGGTGGACTGATGCCGTTTTTGACCACGTGATCTCGTCTCCCTTTAATACTACCTCAATGTTTAAATCACACGGTTGAGAATTATTAGGCATTTCAAACAAATGAATTGCCAGTGGGAAGGTTTGGCATATCTAAGGGTTGCGACCCCCTTAGATACATAAGAATTTCCTACTGGCACCTATTATTTGACAGGTTGTTGGAATGTCTAATAGAAGTCGTGTCACAATATTATGTGGCGTCATTGCCTAATAGAATATGGCAATGGCCTTTTTTAGGTAGAATAAAAGTTTAGTAAAAGAAAAAGCAAAATTACCTAACATGCACGTAAGTCATCGGTAATGGCTCAAAAAATATATACATAAAATTAAAACATCTAAAAACCTAACTATCCTAACCTAACCCAACCTAACCATGCCATCGATATAACTTGGAGCCATTGCAGTTTGCTTCGCAATCCATGGAGTTTTGTTATACAAACTCCGGTTTCACTCTAATTTCTCGGCTACGCTGTACGACCTAGATCCAAACAGCCAACTTTTATTAAACTACCCAATTCCTGTCATATACGTTTTCTCTCTATATTTAGCAACATAACATTTATAGAAATATCGGGTCGGTGGTGTAGCGGTATCACGCTCTTATATTCATTTATAAGCAAGTTTGTGGTCAGGGACATAGGGGCTTCGAATCCTACACCAGACTATGTGGATTTTTAATTAAATTGCATGGTTCGTTATAGGATTTGATATGTGCCGTATCAATAGAAATTCAATTTCTTTTCATATGACATGCAGATTATAAAATCGCCATGCATTACCGTCTAGATGATGGTGGGTGAGGTTTTCCTCACCTGTAAGTCAGATGGATCAATCATCAATAAGTCGCCCTGGAGCGCCACGGCAAATAATAATAATAGCCGTCCCTTCCCCTACACAAGTCGTTCATTCGACTTCAGGGGTTGCAATTCACTCGTAAGGGGGTGAATTAAGGAAAGAATTATTATTATTATTATTATCTATTTTCATTAAAAATAAAGTACTTCGTATTTTTCTCCCAACAATTTCAAAAACAAAAACTAAGAAATTATAAACGATTACGAAAAATTTTGCTCGTTTTATGGCTCTATGAATAGTCTAAAAACAGGCAATCAATTAAAATGTTTTTTTTTATTCCTACACCATAAGAGCACGCTAAACTCGACCCATCCACCTAACCACTACAGAATAGAGAAAGCGAATCCGGCCGCAATCGGTTTGCTTGCTCTTTTTCTGTAGTGGTTAGGAGGTGGGTGGGACGACCGAAGAGAGATCTTAAGCCGGGATCCAACGGCGCGTAGAGTGGCACTCTTCGGCGCGTGGAGTGGCAATTCTGGGTTGTGAGTTGAGTTTCAAGGGTCGGACCGTTTCCACGGCGCACGAGGATCGCGCAGACTTTAACATGCGCCTATTGCAGTCTGTTTTACGACGGCAGTGTTGGCGATAAAAATTTCATAATTTGGTTTAATTGCACGAAAAGAAAAACCGTGAGCGGACGCGTATCGTTGCTGCCTCAGCCTTTTATTTTATGTTAGGAGTTTACAGGATGGCAAGAGGATAAAAAATAATCGGCTCGGCTTCATAGAATGATAAAAATTCTAACACCACTTCATTAGACCATGCTCCTAGCCGCGCCGTTGGAGCTGTAAGTACGTGTTGCTCTCCAATGTCCGCGCCCCTTTGAACCGTGTTGATTTACCGACAGACGACGGGACTTATCGCGGCGACCGAAGATTGGCAAGCCTGCTCTATCCAACGGAGCGGGAACTGGCAAGTTTGGCGCGTGGAGTGCCACTCCACGCGCCGTTGGATCCCAGCTTTATAGTGTACGTGTACAATAGGCGATTCCGGTTAACAGCAGTAATTTCGATATTGGCCTGAAGTACATTTTTCACACCTCACCGTTCGCTTCACACGCTCTCTTCTGTTGTGGTTAGGAAATTGGCAAGACGAGTCTAGCAAGCGTGCTCTTATGGTAGGTGTAAAAAGAACACGTCCGGTTGACGTTTAGAAACTCGCGCGCGGGATTTCGAACGTAAGCAAGATGTGCTTGCTTCGCTCGTTTTCCTGTAATGATTAAGAGGTAGGTGAGACGAGCGAAGCATGCTCTTATGGTGTAGGTGTGAAAAGGGCACAGGTGATTTTTGAAACATAAACCAAGCTGGCTCGCTTCTAAGGTATTTAGGACGTGGGAGAACGAGTGTACTTTTCTGGTGTTAGTGTGTCAGGAAATTTATTATTTTTATGAATAACAAAAACGTTTCGGATAAAAAATTATAAAATAAATCAAAAAATGTGTAAGGGATTTTCTCGCCACTGAAAAAACGGTTCCTTACGAATGGCGCTGGTTACGGGCGGTTCTCCAGCGCCAGATTTTTGGTGATGGTTTACTCCACAAACTTTCGAAACGGCGTCGAAAGTACTCGGGTAGCTACAGATAAAGATGAAAAATTCCAGGGGTCAAAGGTCACTTAGACACAGGTAATAGTAGGCCAAAAGTAACGGGCTTTAATCGTTGCATGGGCTGGTACAGAACTTACCACTAGCTGAAATATAAGGGGGAAATAAAGTATGGAATTAGTAACCAGTAATACGGCAAGTTAATATTGACACATATATTGTTTTAAACTATTTACAACATAAAAAAAGGAAATTATATATTTCAACGGCCACGCTAGTTGCGGTGATGGTCAATATAACCCTCAACAAAAAAAATAAAGAAAAAAATGGACGGGATTGAATCCCGACTAGTCTCAATCAGACGTCAAAATTGAATTAAAATAAAATGAATGTTTCGGTCGCAGAAAAAATTATTAACTTGGCTATTTAGTCGGTAATTAAACTAAAACATAATTTCCCATTTCGGTAAGGAAAAATCCTAAGAGCGGTCGGAGCAAAAATTAACTATTTAACGGTTGTATCGGGAATTAAACTAAAATGTAGGTATTTTACTATTTCGGTAAGGAAGAATTATCTAAACGGTCATAGAGGGTGCGAGGAGACAGGAACGCGAAAGAACTACTTATAGTAAATATACGGAAAGGAAAAAAAAATAAATTTATACCCAGGGTAGCCTATTATCCCAGAATGAGCTAATCGTCATCACGAGCCCGCTCAGACAGGGTAATGAAGCTATTTAAGATTTTTTTTTAATTTGCAATTTGCACGAAAAAAATGAAGAATACGAAGGGAAAAAGAAAACAAACGTGAAAGAGAAAACAAAACTATTATTGGAGGGAAGAAAACTACTAACGCGGATAGTACCTACTCCAAGAATGAACTGATCGGCATCACGAGCCCGTTCAGATAGGGACAGGATGCTATTTAAGATTATTTAAATTTACGGTAAAAGAATAAACAAACTATTAAAAGAGGGAAAATATCTCCTCGAAAACTCTGTTTATAAATATTCCCAACTTAGATACAACGCGGCACTTACTAAACAAAAGTATTTGTCAATAAAATTAAATTTAATTCCCGATTTAACCTACCAAAAAGAAAAAAAAAATAATTTCTTAGTACAGACTAACGATCAAAAGTTTAAATCACCGGTATTACAGTATTAAAGAACTAAATCCTATAATTTATTATTTAAATCAAATTCACTTCAAAGTGTCTCTCCAAAATCTTTTAATTCGCGATGAAAGCGAGAATAGTTCCCACTCTTCGAAGTACTACCGCGCAACAATATGTCGATCGGCAGCGCGCAGCTGATTCGACACCTAAGGCAAACGGCTCGAGCGCGCTTATTTGTAGTAAAAATGAAAAATTAATATAAACCGATTGAGGAAAATTTGACTTCGTTACAAATGTTAAAATTTAATAGAGTACAAAAAATTATTTAAAAACATATATTCTTGCGTAATTTTGTAGTAATGGTCAACCCAGTATATTTCTCATTAACTTGCGTTATTTCATAAAACTTTTAATTTAAACTTTTTTTGTAAACCTCTCAAGAATCTAAATATTAGTAATATACGTTACTTTTTGTACATATAAATTTCGACTTAAACCTTAATATTTAAAATTTATCTATATTTCTTAATGAAAAAATATGTTTAGATAACATGGCTATATTATTTAAATTTATTACCTTCTACTTACCTATTTATTTATGCCTATAATTTTCAAATATATATAATTATATCTCTGGAACAACATGATCTTTTGAATATCTTAAATACTTTTTATTTTAAAAATAGAAAATGTAAAATATTATAATTTAAAAATGGGATATGTACCTGAACTTATCTACCGAGTGACGTCACGGCTAACCCAGCAGAAATTAAACTGCTATCCTCTTTAGTTGATAGTAATCATTGAATTTGGCTGGCTGGTATCATTTTTCAAATAAAAACATTTCCTTGTTTCAGAAAAGTTTAAAAACTTTTGAATAACAGAAAGTAGGTATGTTTCAATGTTTTTGAAAAGTACACTGTTTATTACTTTATAGATGTAATAATAATATTTAATTATTATATGTATACTACTACAACAATTCAATCAAAATGGATAAATAAATCGTCGGATGTAACTGAAAATAAATCAATAAAAGTAGGTAGTGCTTTTTAAAATGTTTGGAAATATTATGTTAATAATAAGGTACTTTTCTATATTTCTTTTTCGTTGATTTTAATTGTAAAGTTGCTAACACCGCGCATTTGTAATGACAGCATGACATATAATTCTATTGAATAAGTTGACAGAAATGATCCTCATAACCCCTTAATATATAAAAATAAAAATTGTTCATTTATGGAGTTTCCGGTGGTAAATTTGAAAAGTACTCTCCATTCTAACGCCTAAAAAGTTTTGTAAAAAAAAATTGTATTTTTAATAAAAGGGCGTCTTTCCGTTATTTACCGATATAGTATTTGTTTTTGTCGAATAATAGTATATTATGTTACTAGGAGTAGAAGGCCAACATTATATGTTGAGCCCAGAATTTTGCACAGCTGAGGCGTTAGCCGAAGCTGTACAAACTGGGCGAAACATATAATAAGCCTTCTAATCCGAGTGACATATACTATTTTTTCTTCAAGCATTTAAATAAAAGTATGGATAAAAAAAATTAAAATAAAAAAGCTGAAATTAATAGAATATCTGTAAAACTAAATAACAGTTTAAAAAAATTATGTACCTACCTTAGTTGCTAAATATCTCTTGTTTGGTGCATTCTTAAGAAAGTTATCAAACTCCTGTTTAGAAAAAACTTTTGACTTCTTCGGTTTGTAATTATCACCTTTTAATCCTTTTAAGAAGGCAATTAATTTTGAATAGTTTTCAATTTTTATATTATGTTTAATATTTAGTTCTGATTTCAGCATTGAATACTGCGACCACATTGTTGAACTTTTGAATTTTTCAAACAAATTAGTAAAATATGCGATCAGAACATTTTCTGAATAAAAATGTACGTGATTTTCTTCACTCCATTTCACAAATTTTGTGTAAGCATAATCGTAAACTTTCTTCGATTTCGTAGGTATTAAAGTTTCTATCGAAGATTTCGCTATTTCTAGCAATTCGGGAGGTGTTGATTGCATTTCTTCAGACATTTTCTTTTTACTTGAAAAACAGGTATAACGGACGGGTTAACACTATTTTTTTTATATTCTAAATCATACACTGACAAACGTCAAATTAAATAAGTATTCAAATGACAGTTCCAGCCTACTTGATTGCAACGTTCATAATAAGCCATTTAACATTAGGTTTGTGCTTTTTTATACTAGTACAAAAATGAAAAATATTTGTACTAGTATAAAAATAGGCTACTTCTACAACACGTGTACCTTGATAAAAATGTAAACATTATTATACGCTTGAAGAAAAAATATTTTTTATTGGGAATATTGAGATTTTCAAATTACAAAGTTTTGGAAAGGTCGTTTCATATACCACAAAGTACAGGATCGTTATCTGGTGATTATTAACCTCTAATTGGACGCCCTTTTGTACAGGTACTTATTTATAGAATATTAAGTTTTTGGGTTCCACGTACCAGAATGTTTTTAAAATATTTTACGGCCAAAATTTTCAAGTTTTCAATATTGGTAAATATCACAATTAAGAAGAAAATGAAATACCGTTTAATAAATCTCCAAAAATCTGTTTTATTTTCTTTTCCTTATTATTACAGTTTACGTCTCACGTCTTCTATTTTGACTCGTTATCTAGAAATTAAAACTTACTTACTTATTTTGATGGTCGGAATTTCTTGTGCTGCCATTCGAAATATGAAAAATAGAAAAACTAAGTCCCACCACATTTTTCAAAGTTCTCGTATCTACTGACTTTTTTACTACACATTCAAACCACCGAGATTTCGATGAATGTTAAACCAGTGGTGTGCTTATGTCGAAGCATTTTAGGGAGATATTTGAGGACGTATAGGTTGGAATAAATTCAATATTTTCTGTCTAACATTATTTTAACAAAATGCTTTAGTCGAATATATAATTTTTTTTTCTGAAAAATTACTAGTTCATAAAAACTGCCTCAAAAATTAATTTGTTTAATTTTACTAATGAAACATGTAACAGATAATAAAATGAAGACTAGAGAGAGGGAGACGGCTCAGTCTCGACCCTGAATACACTGAAGTGTAACTATGAGAAATTACATGAGAACGCTGTGGCAAATTTCGGTGACCTTCAGCCATCGAATTTGGTTCCTTTCCATAACCGGCTTAGCACAAACCGACTGGTCAGAGTCGGTTTGGTTTTATGAGGGAAGAAATATATTAAATTGGGCTTCGATATTTTGATTGATTTTTTACTCTATAGGTTCCCGAATTCGAAATTGTTTTTTGTAAATGAGTGAGCAAACGGATATACTGATTTTCTTTAAATTTACTAAAAATAATTTTCTTTTTTTTTTCTTTCCAGTTATCAGTAAAAAAAGTAGGGGAATCATTCGTCTGATCATTACGTTTTGGAGTCCTCCGAATCCGTTTTGACAATTTTCGCGGTAATGTTTTGGATAAAAATAAATATGCCACATTTAAAATATACATTTTAATCCACTTTGCAAAGAGCTAATTCGATTTTGGGCATTGTTGAAGTATTGGGGTACTTTATAGAGGCTCCATTTTTTTTAGTTATATTTCTGTTATTTGGAGAAAATCATCGAATTTAAGTTATTTGTAATGTATTTCTCTATAATTTTTGTTATATGCGTTATATCTTTAAAATGAAATCGAGAAATACGAGGAAGAGTTCAAAATTATAATTTTCTTAATATTTTTGTAGGCAATAAAGATATGAAAAAAATGTTTCGAATAATATATGTATAGAAAATATTCACTTTTAATTAATTTTCTAAACACTTGATTAGATGGGAACAATATATTTGATAACTTTCCGGAAAGTCATGTAGGACACATTAAATATATAAGGTTGGAGGTTACAAAATAATAAATATTTTACGTCTTAGTCACATTTGAGTTGAAATTATTTCCTATTTGTAATAAATAAACGTTGCATTACATACAACTTGATGCTTTGGTGTGTTCAACTTCTTGATCATAAAATATTGGAGCAAAATAAGGGTTAAATAAAACAATTCATATTAAGAAAATGCATTTAATAATACGCTTTCTATTAATGAATCCAAATAATTAATTTTGCTTTTTATTATAACATTTGTTTTAAAATTTCGGTTTGTATATTTTAATACATAATATATTCGTAATCTACCATATAAATTAATTAAATATGTATAGGGAAACTGTTTACATGGGTGAACAAACATAACTGCAGTTTTTATAAGTATTTCGACAGCCCTCAGCTGCACACGCACTTCTACCACTTTCTAAACCAATCTTGTCCATTTTAAGTAGTTTAAAAAACAATTACATTGAGAACGAATTATAAAAAAAATATGACACAACTGGAACTGGAAAAATAAAAAAATCGTATTACAACAGATTACACAAGATACTCGACTTCTCAAATTGGCAACGCTGTGTGATAATAAATCTTCGCGATACATGATTCGATTATTAGCAAATATAATTGCAGGCCATCTTCTTATAACTTTATTAGGAAACTACAGGACCAATACTTTCAATTATTATAATTAATTTTTTAATTATTACACAAATCCTTCTTTTAACCTTAGAAACAGCAGTTTCTATAATTCAATCATATGTATTTGATGTTTTAAGAACTTTATATTCTAGAGAAGTAAATTATGTCAATACATAATTCCATTACATTCCATTTAGTTGATGTTAGTCCATCCAACTGAGATGCGCGGAGTCTTCCCGTCAAGGTGAGTTACCCTTCAGTGTGTTCAGTGGTCTCGATGCGGTCCCCAAAAACAAGTCTTACTTATTTTAATTGATTAATTATTTACCGATTGTTATTTAATTTTTTTCATAAAATGCAAATTAATGATCGAACCGGCAAAATTTCGTTAAACCTTTACCATACTGTTAATTATTTTTGAGTTATACCTAGGTAGGGCTGAGGTCAAACTGAAAGACAGTTTAACTGAAAATAATTTTTGTAATAAATATATTCGGCTATATCAACAACTGAATTTCTATGAAGTTTATCTTCCAGATAATTTTTTTTATCAGTAATAGGCACCAAAGCGACCTTTGGAAATAGAAGAGGATTGGAACACGTCAACTGACGCATTTAGTTTCGTCTGACAAAATTATTTTCCGTGAACTATTACAAAACGTACCTCAGAATATTGTTAACAGAATGTGATTGCAAATAAACAGTGCTATAGCCCATTATGTTCATAATTAATAAAATAAGTGGTATCAGGGTCGCTTAATTGGATGGGAATGCCAGCTAGATCTCCAGATCTTATGATCTCATCGTAAATAGATAAGACGATAAAAGGTCAAAATTTCGTGCATAAATTAAAAAAAGTTATAATAAAATGTCTATAATATGATTCCTGGCCACCGAAGATGCAAAAGAGACACTTAATGTAATAGGATTATCAAAAGGGTAACAGCTGATTGACACAATGAAAGTATAAAGAAGGTGCGAAGGAAGGAATGTAGTGCGCGTTAGTCATTACATTTACTTTCTATGATTTATTTTTGTGGGGCTACATCAAAAACAAAGTGTAGGTAGCAACTCAAATGGAAAAACATGAGGAAGTTTAGTACCACTATGAGTATGACATTTGTCACAGTTGTCAGTGCAAAACTTCAAACTTTAGAAAAATGGCTTATGGCTGTTAAACAGTTCAAGCAAAGTGCCTTGGTTTTTGGTTTACCTAGACATTTTTTCACTACCTTCCAAATTTAAGCACATTTTTAATAGATGGGAGAAGGAGTTTCAGTAACGAACAATAAAGCACTTACAGATATAGGGATCCAATTTATACATCATATTGAATATGCGATCGTCATTTTAAAAACAACCAGAAACATTAGGAATAAATAAGCTTCTGTTTTATGTCAGTGTTAAGTAAAGTTTACAAATTTGTTTCTGAGTTAGTGTTAAAATAATATTAGTTTATTTTAATTTCTTATGTTTTTAGTTTCTAAAGATCATTCTTATTGTAAAGAACAAGTTGGCCCGCAAAATACAGTGTCCATCGTTGAAATAAGTGAGCCTCAGCCATCAATATTAAAAATTGATCCAATGCCATTGACATCAAACAAGAAAAATCAAAATCTTCAAGGGTCTAAACATGTGTGTAAGTTTAATTTAAGCCTAAAAGCTAGATTCATTTATTACAATTCTCAGGTGATTCATAAGAATTAGAAAAAATACAATTGGTACGAAAATAAATCAATAAAAAAATTATCTGAAGAAGAAATGCTATCTAACCTAATTAGTCCAATTAAATACCGAAAAAAGGCCCCTTCGAGCTTACATCAATTTGTAATTGGATGAAACAACGTGGACCTTATGTATTTTGATGTGATCTTTCCGAAAAAAAGCAAAAAAAGATGTAGCTGTTGTTCAATTTTTTTAAATTAGGAATACTGGGTTTTCCGGAATTTTCCATAGTAAAAATGCTAATTATCTGGGCAAGCATCATTCCGATAGTAAAAATAAATTAACCAATCGAAAGAGGAGGCAAAAGTAGTTCGGAAATTCATTGCGCAGGTAGTTTTAATGGCGAATTTCTCGCCGCCAGAAGTGCTTTTACCAAAAAGTTGTTTTTTCGTTTCTTTGATCATAACCATACACATGAAATGTGCGATGAATTTGTGGCAAAATTATAAATGTTAGACATATGTGCCCATGAAAGAAGTTGCGTATTTTTTTGTTGGCTCTCAAATAAGTCCCGCGGTGAAATCTGCCATAATTTTTCGGGAATTCGCAGGAAACCGGAAGGCGTAGTTTTTTTTTAGTTTTTTCCCATATGATTTTCTCCGAGTTTTCCGAAAACATCTAACAAAAAATTATATTTGAAAAACTAACTTCGCTATCGGAAAGAGCACAAAAAATACACTAAAAGGTATACTTTAAAAATGTAAGGAAATTAATCCTAAGCCTGAGAGTAAATCCCAACTTGGTGATATGCTTGTTTTTTGTTCTCTAACATCTGGTTTTTAGTTATTTACAAGAAAACTTAAAATGGGAGAAGATATATATGCATGACAAATACGCATTTTCTAGTTACGTTCTGAATGAGACGGGTTGGGTGGCGAAATCTGCAATACTTTTTGAAAAAATTGCATAACAATTTTTTCCTGATTTCTCGTACTTTTTTCTTAAATAACTCGAAAACTAATTATCTGAATAGAAAACCACTCGTTTTACGAGCAACTTTTTAAGCACAAAAAATGCGTATTTTTCGGTTATATTTCGAATGTCATAGGTCGCATTGCAAATCTTCAATAGTTCGCAAAAACGTTGACAAATTTTTTTTTTTAATATTTTCCCAATTTTTTCTCTTTCTTTGAATGAATCGACAAGTCGTTGTTCGACTCAACTAAATTTATCACCATTTAAAAGAACACAGTGATAGAATTTTCTTAATTTAGGAACGTACTTACTCAATAAATTGCTGAAGAAGTCCGAAAAACCACGTGTACACAGAGCTTGCTGAATACGGTTATTAAAAATCTATGCCGATGAACACTATCAAGCGATTCAATTTATAATATGACCGTTTGAAGTTTAAACTTGTCGGATAGCGAACGCCGAGACCATGGCTATCCTTGATGCGACGTGCGGTTAATTTTGCGGTAATTCTATATTTTGCACAAAATTCAAGAAACGTCTTATAACAAGTCAGTAAAACACAATTTAATAAATTTTAAGCCTTATAAATTTAGGTATGTAAGAAATTTAAAACTGGAAATCGCAAAAAATCAAATTACAGAAATGCAGTGTATACAGGAGTTTTGAATCCCGCGGAGCGCGTGTAATGGGACTTTTGTCGGGAGAATTCTAGAACTTATAAGAAACATACACACTTTAAACTTTGCATACACATTCAGAAGTCACGAAATTTGGGTTTGCTCAATTTTCAAACCAAAAAACTGAAAATCGTCAATTTTAGGCAACTTTTCTCAAAAACCGTATTTTTTGGTCGTCACTCAATGAAAAGTGGTCAAAAAGATAGATAAAATATTTTTGCAGAATTTTCCGTAATGTACTCGTATTCTAGACACAATAAAGTACTCAAGAAAAAGTTTTGAGCCATTGGGTGCATTTTTGGCATTTTTGTGCCACTTCAAACTTTCGAAAAAAATTTAGATTTTTTTTAGAGAAAAAAAAAATTGCTTAATTGTTTGATATCTTGGCCAATTATAGTCCGATTTTGGTGAAATTTACACACACATAATATTTTACATTCAAGAGTAAGCTCTGTGAGTGGCATTAAAAAAATTCAAATAGTTTGGCCGTTATAAGCAAACAATGAAATTAGTCCCGCGGTACACTTTGCCCTTCCGCCATAGGCCCAATTTTGGAATTTTTCTTACCCCCTTTTGGGAATCAATAGTCACATCCCTTAAGTTTAAAACGCATTTTTGTTTTTTTAAATATCTTAATTTTTACCAAAGTTATGAAGAATTTAGTGTTTGAACATTTAACAAATTCAATTTTTCGACCTTGCGCCGCCGCGCGCCGCCTCAAAATACTAAACAAATTTTAATCGCCCATACCGCGAGAAAGTGCATCGGATCAAAATGTCAAATGTCGTAAACTGCGTTTTAAAAATATTGATTTATTACCGACATGCGCCTGCGCAAAATAGAAAAATTGACAAAATCCAAAATTTCGGCACTTTCGAAAAACAACTACATTTTGTTTTGCATTTTTTCGAAAAGATCACCTCAAACTACATATAATCTCCATTTTGTTTCATCTAATTACAATTTAATGTAAGCTCAAAACCCGTAATTTAATTCGATTAAATTAGTGAGCTTGATAATCTTATGGCATATTTCATCCACATTCAAATTCATCTTAAAAGTAAGATACTAAAAGAATAACACTTTAACATCAGTTTTTTAAAACTTTTTGTAATTCCAAGTAGCAAAACTCTAAAGATCTTGAGCACCATACATGCTGATTTTGTTGCAGAAAACATTTTTAAAGGTTATTTTTATAAATATTTAATTTTTCAAATGATATAAATGTATATTTGTCTGAGCATTTCCATGTTTAAATAGACACATTATATTTTGCGGCATTAATTTATTGTAATAAAAAATTACATTTTATTTCAAGTTTGAAATTAATGCAAATAATAAAATAAAATCATATAAAACTATAAATTGGCAAATATTCATTTTTCATGATTTGAAACTAGTCAAACTAAACCAATTTATTTATATTTGATTTACATTACATTTTTGCCTAACATAATTTGATAGATGGCAGCACATCGGCTTATGAATTTACCATTGAGTTTCCCATCTATTCACACTCTCCTACTTTATAGAGTACACTGATGTAGTAATCAAAAAAAGAAAATATGAATGAGAGAATCAGAGAATCTATTAAAATGCGGACAAGAAAATGAATGGTACAAAACGGAAGACATTTGAAACAACTTCGCTATTACCAATTTTTAATTACGTTATTTTTAAAAAATATTTTTTTATTTATTTCTTTTAAAGATACAAAAAATCTTATGGGAGGAAACCTGTGGTTTTGAGCACATGAAAGGATAATGATAGAGGTAGCTATGAAGAAACACAAATAAATAAAACTAAGAACTAAATAAATACAAACTCAGAAATTAATACAATGTGCAATTTAAATTGGGAAATAGAAGTTGTAATATTATACATTTTAAATGTACTTATTCGTTAATAGTTTATAGTTACACTAATTTTTCTATTTTTTTTTTGTTTAGTATTATTAATATTTTCATTTTTTTTGTACATGTTAATCTTTCAGCCGTCTTTTATTTCCAGGGGTTGATTTGTTCTTGATCATAGGAATTATAATTATTATTTCAGTTACAAAAATAACTTTGATAACCTGTTCTGTTAATAAATCACTCTGTATAGTGGTATTTAGTTTAGAAATGCAGCTTCTTTGAAGCAGTATAATATAGAATTTGAACTTTTTTTCATACAAACGGAAAGAAATGGCTAACACTAAAAAAGAAAATGAAAAAAGAATATCTTATAGAATAAATAAAAGGTAGTTTCCCTTCTACCCACTGCACTGCTTCCATATTGAAACTAATAATACCATAAAGTTAAGGGTCTCACGAAATCTTTAATAATAAATAAGCCTTTCTTACATTTTTTTACACGTTTCTGGCTTCTTCTACTAGACATTATTAGGACGATTTTCGTTCGACCTTCTTTTGGAATCATTGATTCGGAATCGCCAAGTTTATGTGATTTAATAACTTTAAATAATGAACCTATAAAGTGGGTTTGTACTTTCTGATGATATAGCATTAGACGGGAATTTAAAAATGCAGAGAAATACTTATTTGTGTTACGTTTGACGAAAATGGCAGCTAATTAAAATAAAAAATGAAGAAAACAGTGATAGTTACACGTAAAATCAATCATTACAAAAATAATGATAACAAATATATTGAAATTTTTAATTGGCTTATTGGCTTATAGCCCATGCAATAAGAAGCGCACAGGGCAGGATTACCTGAGAAAAATTAGAATGAAGTTAAGAATTGTAATGTTGGTCCAATAAGAGTGTTTATAAAAAAAATGAGAACGCCGCACAAATGGCTGGTCTGAAATGAAAAATTCTTGTCCAATTAAAGTTGAATATTAGTACATCTAAAATTATATTCCAACGCTAATGCTAGACTCTACTTTTAACAATAATAATTTATTTATTTCATTTTGTTTATTATTACGTACAAATTCAAACAATTCATTTTATAAACCTATATTATTATTAAGAAACATTTATTTTTTTCGCCAACGCCATCTATTAGCCGATGGTCAAAATATTTAAATTTGACAACCTCTGTCATTTATGTATACTGTTATCTTAAATATTAGAATGGTTAATTCGTCTATTTATACCTAGAGGGCGTTAATCAGTATATTTAATCTAAATAAAATTTAATTCCTGTAGAATTATAAACACTTGTCCAAGAACCCATTTTAGTGCTTGTAGGGTTTAAAAAGTTTTTAAATTTGTTTGTCTTAATTGTTCGTCCGTTCGTGAAATATTTTAATAATTTTAATTAATAGTTTTAGACCTACTTTTGTTTATGTGTTTTGACATCAACTTTTTGTTGCAACTATTGTTTTTTATGTATTTAAAAAATACTCGCATACTTGTTTTTACACCGACCCTGGGATAATTCTCTTAGCTTAGTCTTAAATAGATGAGTAATTACGGGTGAGTTCTTGATATTTGACAACTTTCATATTAAAATGTTTAAACCTACTTTATTAGTTATGAGCTCATTCGTTTTTCCTCTCTATTTTAGACCTTACCTGATGATGAGGATCTGATCCTCGAAACCGGTCGTAATAAAATACTCTTGTGAGATCCTAAGAACCACCCTCGTTTGATTTACCTTTTTTGAATTCTTGTCCAGTCCTCATCTAGAGCAGTAATCTGCAAACTTTTTAAGGGAAGGGCCAGATAAAATAAAAATTTATCTGGGCGGGCCGAAAAAAAGTAAACAAAACACATTTTTTTATTTTATAACAGACTACTTATATACTAAAATAGGTAAAAAGTAAAGGGAAAAGTTACAAAAATTGATTATTCTTTAGAAGACCAAGAAAGCGCATGTGACAAATGAATCAGTGACTGTGCTTCTAAAAATTGTACATAATCTGGTAGAAACTGGGATGAGCTGATTCGCAGTAGTGAAGTTAAATTGTCGTCAGTCAGTCGGTTTCTAAAGCTGTTTTTGCAAAGCTTTATGGTAGAAAACACCTATGTGTCGGATAACAGTAGCCCGAGGGCTACTGATCTAGAGGATCTTGTGAGAGTATTACCCTAGTATTTATAGTTTATCCTCTAGAGTCTAATAAAGCTTGAAGAGAGGCATGTCTTGTCGTTAAAGGCCACGCTTTTATGTCTTGCACTGCTTTTATTTCGGCCCTATGGGTCGAACAAATATGGTCGTATCGATCCCAGCTAGCATATAACGTTGCCAAGACTTTCGGCGATGTTGCATTAAGTGAACGTAATAACATTACTATACAACGTAAATGCAACGTTTATGAGAAGTTGTCGAGGGAAATTAAAACCTCGCAAAACTTCTATTTATTATTTACCTAGTTAACCTACCTGTTATGTTAACACAACGTAATAAAGTAATTTGCTGCCTAAAAAGAACAAGACCTATTTATGTCAATTGTCACTTGCCAATTTTTCTTGTCATATGTCATGTTTGTTTTTTTTTTATTTGCAGAATTTCTTTTATAATTATTATTAAAAATATTTGAGTAGAAGTGGTATGGATACTCTATAAAATAGAAAACTATTTTCTGAACCATTTTCTTCGTTTTAGATTATAATGCCTGTTATAAATTTTATCAAAATGTCCGGGAATATTTGGATCATATTTTTGTAGTTTTCGACAGAATGGCCTGGAGCTGGTTTATAAAATTATAAAAATGTCCGGAAATATCTGATAACTTTGTTAGAAGCTAGATAGAAGGACTTGGTTTATGAAATTATTTACTGGCCTATTTAAGGATGTAAGTGGTGGCAGTAATTCCTTTTTCCCGATCTGGCTCTTAAAATTTAATGATTCGGAGAGTAAAGGGATTAATAAAAGTATATCTATCTGTGATTTGATATATCTCTTTTAGCTTATGCACAATTTACCCTGTGGTTTATAATCCCCTACAAATGGTTATTAAAGCTGTTAATGTGTTGATGGTATTAATGATACGATACAATTTATCTTATGGTCCCCCTTTTAGTACTAGAAGGTGCACAGGTGAGTTTACATGTTTAATTTTTCAAGTTTATCTGCTATAGTTTATATTTATTTTAGGAATTAATCAAAACGAGCCACTACTTCCAAAGCTGGAGAAATACTTGTGGTTGAGAAGTTATAAATCTTACTGTAATCAAACTGGTGATCGTTCAGGATGCAGTAATAATTGATGATGGCTCCTGGAGGCGCCAAAGCCTCGGCAAGGGGCTGCAAGTGAATCACAGCTATATAAATTGAGATTCCTATGCATGTCGCTAACATATGTGTTTTAGGTAATATTTCAGTTCCACAAAAGACCCACTAAGTTATTAGATACATAATTATTCATTAGATAATTATAGTAAATGATAAATAAAGGCCTAAAATTAAATAACGCTATTGGTATGTGATTTTAGGGGAACTTATCACAGATTTAGGGGCCCTTCTTTTACAAGAAACAAAATCCACAATATGTGATTCCACTTTACTAAGCATGTAACAAACTTCTGGGTAATAATATACTTAATCGAACTAAAAATACATTTTAAAAATATTGTATTTTAGATTTCCTTTATACCTGAAAACATTCTAAGAATTTTAGAAGCAAAATAAATAATACTTGTCTAAAGAAGAATAGGTATATGACATCTGAAGTTTTATAGAAAGCGAATCTACATGGTACGTGTATATTGAAAAAAAAACATCAGATTCAGGCAAGTGTCAAACTAGAGGAAAATTTAAGAAAAATCACAGACGATGCCCTTGAGCATACATCAGAATATCTTGCTAAAAAACATGAGTTGTTTTTTATAAAATCTTCATACTAACTTGGAAATCCATAATTAAGCATAAAATTTGTGAAATTCTAAAAAAAAATTAATGAACTAACATTGGAGGTTTTATTTAAAACAACAAAGTAATACAAAATTATCTAAAAATAAGTACAACGATTTAAACTTGAGTATATTTTTTTACTTTCTATTTAATTTCTTTCAATAATAGTTAAACAAGTAGGTCAATCTCTTTTTTATTTAATATGTTGTAGAAAAGTAAAATCATTTTATATTAAAATATAATTTATCCTCTTCTAATAAATTGTCATATACTTATGTTACATTATAGCATAAATAAAAATATTTCCAAGCCACATGTAGTTAGAATAAAATAATTTTTGTTCACCTTTGCATAAATAATAATCTAACAAAATAAAAATATATAAATATCTATACAAAAGTTAAAAGGTTTGATTTTAAAAAGATGATATACAGGGTGTTAAAAAAAAGTGTCACAAAATAAAACGGGGGGTAGTATGGGCCAAAATATGCAGAAAAGTCTTAATAAACATATGTCCGCAAATGAATGGTTTCACAGATACGGAGTGTTTTGTGTTTTGTATCATTTTTTGATTATCTTTTTTCATTCTCAAAAACTTGCTTTTCTTATCGGAGTCTACCGATGTTTTTTCATAGATACTATTTGCAGTTATTATTTTGTTGTGGGTGAATAATTTTATAAATTTTCGTTATGCCTGTTTACACTAATATTGAATTAGCTGACATGCATTTTATGTACGGTCGTGCAAATGGCAATGCGAGGGAAGCGCTACGTCATTATATCGACGCTTTCCCTAATCGCCACATCCCTTCAGTTCGTGTGTTTGGAAGATTGCACCAAAAATTGTTATAAACACAAAATGGTCCGTATCTCCGAAACCGTTAATTTGCGGTCATACATTTATTAAGACTTTTCTGCTTATTTTGGGTCATACTATTCACCATTTCATTTTGTGACACTTTTTTTTAACACCCTGTATATCTGCGAGTACAGGTAAGCAATCTGGAACCTCAGCTATATCTTATGATATATACCTAGTCATTGTTGCAATCATCTATTATTCACAGATCTAGTTTTTTTAGCATCATACAATTGCCATCTTGAAACATACCTTATATAAATATACTTTTGTACAATCGTTCACTGTTTAAGCTTCTAGTGAACCTTTGCAATATTGATACATTATTATACTATTAAGCAAATTTTGTCCAATCGTTCAGTGCTTTATAGGTAGCTTCTACTATCGTACATGTGTAACTGCATTTGTGATATACCTATCTCTACTTTTGTGATATTACTACTTGATTTTAAGAACATTTTAATAATAAATTTATATAAATATTTTGTTTTATTTGAAATTTCCATGTCTCGATTGAGTTTTTACTATACCTCAATTTCAGCCTCTCTGTATTACATTACACAAAGAACAATATAGTGTGTCCATGGATGGACTTAATTATACTTGTAAAAATATTTATTTTAAATTAAAAACAGTTATTTTTTATAATTTCTTAATGTGAATCGAATTTATTTAACAAGTCAAAGAAATTATGAAGAATTACTTTTTTAATTTTAAATAAATATTTTCACAAGTATAGTTAACTCCATCCGTGGACACACTGTATAATGCTGTAGAACTAATTCACAATATAACATCTATAGAAAGTTTTAGAGCAACTTTCAGGGTAAGTACCTTAAAAGTGCTAGTGTGATATTTTCCGAACTTCATTTTGTAACCTCTGTGAGATGTGCTATAGAAGTCTTGCCGTTGTGGACATTCGGTGGTTGCAGGGATATTAGGGTTACATTAAAAGTACATCGCATGTGAGCTTAAAGAGCCTAAAATTGCAGCTTATTAACGTAGATGGGATGTTTTTGTGCTAGCTGGAATACTTTAAGAAAACTGCATTATACCTGAATAAACACACTTTATATACAGTGTGTCGCATTTAAGATGAAGATACCTCTATATTTTGTCTATCTGAATAAATACAGATTTGAAGTTTTGCACAGTCATAAAGGGTGATGGTTCACATTTTTTAAGATACTCAACTGAAATTTAAATTTTAAACGCGAGCTACTGTTATTTGAAAAAGTTGTCCCGAATATTATTCTAACCCCATATACCAAATTTCATGACAAAATTCGCATTTTTAGTTTTTTCATTATTTTGGTCAATACACAAAATTATTAAAAGTTGATTTTTTTTTATTCGATAAAATAGTGTGCCATGGATAGAAATAATTTGACCTTGTGAAATCAATAATTTCAATCTGTTGCGACCATCCATAGTTGGTCGTCATCGTGGTTTTAAGCTTACTTAAAGCGACAACTGTATGATTCACAGACAGCATTTAGTAGCAAAACACACGAGACCTAGATTGCATCAGTCTTTACAATATGTTATAAATTCTGTCAACAAGATTCAAAGCAATTCATTGAATTCTCGGTCATTTGCTCAGCTATGTGAGGAGAATGACGAAATCTTTACTTGATTACTTCTGCACACTGAAGTTCGCTAGCTACCAAGAGGCCCCTATTTATCAAGATTTTCAGATATTTTTGAATCTGTGTCGGAATTTAAACAAGAATAAGATCCAAATTTAAAAGAAAATTTGAAAAATTATAAAAGAGATATTTATTACTTGACTGATAGATTTGGTATGTTTAACAGAGTTAATTTGCATCTGAAGGGTGACGATCTCAACTTGATTAAAACAAAATCAATAATATCGGCCTTTGTGGGAAAACTTATCCTTTATAAACAAAATTTAAGCAGAAAAGAATATTCAGTTTCCGCATTTGTCGAAATTACCAAAAATGCTTCAAGACGATGTTATTCCATATGTCACTCACTTGGTTGGAAACATTACCCAAGCATTTTACTAAGAGGTTTGAGGATCTCTTAAATTTACATATTCTTCAATAAATAATAACTATTGTGATAATGCAAAAAGAGTTGATCACCATCAGCACAGACAAGGAGCTTAAACAGAATTTCAACCAAGGCTATCAGAAGTTCTGGTGCACCGTAACTTTGAAACATAGTAGCCTGTATTGTGGAACATTGCTGAAAAATACCTTATTGCTTTTGCTACATCACACCTAGTCGAAAAAGACTTCAGTGTGTTTACAAACATTTTGACAAAACAAAGAAACCGTTTGAAAATCAACGAACGCGGAGATTTAAGGCTCACCAATATTGAACCAAATTTAGATAGATTGGTAGAAACTTCATCTATCTGACTGAATTTTTTATTTTTTTATCTTTACTTTGCGATTTTTATGTTTTTTTTTTTTTTAACATAATTACCTACTTAAGAGTGGCGTCTGACCATATCTCGAAAATATTTTCTCTGAACAACTTCGCAATTTTTTTACAAAATCGTTAAAAGAAAATGTTTTTAACTTTGTAACTTTCCGCTTTGTTGCGTGCTTTATCACACGCAAAATATAATTATTGTTTTCATAAAAAAATATATATACCTATGTAATTTTAAACCAAGCTTTCAAAAAAAATAAACAATATTTTGAAGTGTGATGTGTTTCTTTATTTTTCTCGCTTAGTTGTAACGGAAGACAACATGTAAATATGTTGGGTGTTTTCATAGACATAGAAGGTGCTTTTGATAAAACCACCTTTCCAAAGATAATACACTTACTAATCAATAGGAATGTTCCACATATGATTAGTGGATGAATACACAACATGCTCTCAAAGCGACCAGTAAACATAAGTGTAGAAGATGTGAAAATAAGAGGCTTGGTTGCGAGGGGATGTCCACATGGAGGGGTACTATCACCTCTACTGTGGAATATGGTCCTCGACACCCTCATCAGCCGCCTCAATAATGACAGTCACTACATAATAGCATATGCAGATAACCTGGTCATTCTGCAAACAGGGAATTTTGAGAACATACTCTGCGAAAGAGTGCAAGTAGCTCTAAAAATTATCGAACAGTGGTGCAAGGACCATTCACTGTCTATTAATCCTAAGAAGACAGAAATGGTCCTTTTCACAACGAAAAGGATAAAAATGGAATTAAAACCTCCAGAACTCCTAAACACAGAACTAAACTTTGCAACAGAGGTGAAGTACCTAGGTCTCACCTTTGACAGCAAATTAACATGGAACTCGCATTTAGAAAACAGAGTAAAAAGAGCCATACATTGCTTATGAACAATACCGCCGAACCGTAGGGTGAACCTGGGGTTTCTCCCCCAGAGTCGTTGCTCTCATAAGACCTATGCTTACATATGGTGCAGTTGTCTGAGTACCGAAAACACAAAAATTAACAGCTATCCGTAAACTAGAATAAATTCAAAGAATAGCAAGTCTTAACATAACAGGAGCCATGAAAATAACACCAACCAGAGCCAGTCTCACTCCCCTTGACATTTACATTAAGAAAGTTGCTCTGACCACAATGACACGCTTCCGCACGGTTGGAATAGAACTTGATGTAGGATCTGGTGAGGGGAGACGTCGCTTTTGGCAGGAGGCGCTCGATACGCTTCCACTGCTTCAAGCGAACATGGACTCCATCTCACCGAGATATATCTTCCATAAGCCATATAAAGTTATAATACAACAAATAGAAGAGCCGAAAGTGGCAGGTACGAGTCATATCTATACCGACGGTTCTAAAACAAAACAAGGCTCAGGATGTGGAATATACTCCAGATTCTTAAACGTAAACGTAAAATGGGCTGTGAGCAATAGTGCCAGTGTAGTTCAAACAGAGCTAACGGAGAATCTCATAGCAGCAAAAGAAATAACCAGAAAAAATATCACTGGAAGGAACATGCTCATCTATACAGATAGCAGACAAGCACTACTCATCCTGAACAGACCACAAATTTACTCAAGGTTAGTACTAGAATGTCACGAAGCTTTGGCCGAAGTATCCATCAACAATGTGGTCACCTTAAGATGTATTAAAGATCACGCCACATCGAGAGGTAACCATCTTGCTGATTCACTAGCCAAGAAAGCAGCCAATCAAATATTTTTTGGCCTGACAAAATCGGTAGAGACAGACCTAATCAAAGAACATTCCCCTATGAAATTCAAGGAAAGATAAAATGAAACAAGAAACTGCAGAGTTGCCAGGGAGCTCCTAAGATATCCTGACAACACTGCAGCAAACAAATACTTAACTATGACTAGACAGAATCTGCGCCTAGTTACAGGCATTCTGACTGGTCATTGCCCAGTACGAAAGCATCTCCATATCATGGTGTTGACAGAATCCGCACTCTGCAGAGGGTGCGAACAAGAAGATTAGACTATCAAGCATATCCTTTACGATTGCTCGACGCTCTCATTTATTAGGAGATTTGTGTTCGGCAAGTATCGGCTAACACCGGCCGATATAAGAGAAGCACCTCTTGGCGACGTTGTCAACTAAATTAAATCTGTAGGCTGGGAGCTAGATCATCTCAGGAGGAATCACAATGGGCCTAATGAGGCCTAAGTGCTGTGGGGGTAACCCACCCTCCACACGTTACAGATACAAAGATACAGATGTAAATATAATAAATTTTAAAGAAAATTCCTAAGTAAGTGCGATTATAGCCCAAACAGCACAAATACATATTATAGACGTCCTTAAGACGTCTGTCAGAGACATGACAGATGTCTAAAAGACCTCTTATGACGCCGGTCTGACGCCTTAAAGTTCGCTTTAATAGCATTTTTAGTAGATAGTGTGGGTTAAGGGTGGTCAAATCTTCCTGTACTTCCAATTCTAATTCAGATATATTTACATCCGATGAAGCTTCTAGACGCCTAGACGTACTTAAAACACTAATAAGGGTTCTTCTGTTTGGTTTTTTAGTATATGTAGTAAACTTTTATGCTTTTAAATTCTCAATAAACCACGGCACACGACACAAATAAAAAAATCAACAAATTACGAACAAAAACTAACCTCTCGGCTTTCATCTTCAACATCAACGAAAAATGACAACGAAAGGAAAGCGCAGAACACCATGATCCACGGAACCCCAATATTACTCACATTCAGATACAGGTCCTTGTTTAAATTCTACTGTTGAAAAAAGACAAAGCGTAATAAAAACATTCGCTTCGATCGTTGAACCAAGTTCCGGTAAAGTTGAAAGAGCGCGTAATTCAATTTGTCTTAATATATTTTAATTATTGTTAATTTTATTTAGAGTTATAGTTATTATTATTTTTATATTATCAAATATTTACTTACTCTAATGAACAAATGCTCGTAAATAAATAATAAAAAAAAAAGTTAAATATGTAAATTAATAAAAAAAATTTAAAAATAAATTTATATTTTGTGAAATTAGAAACGACAAGTAAGCCAGTACTTTTTTGATATTACCATTATTTTTTATATTTTTTAAATAGATAGGAATTTAAAAGACGTCTTTAAGACGTCTATTTATGTGTCCTAAAAGACGTCTTTATAAAGACGTCTTTAAAACGTCTTTTTTATTTCTTTAGGCGTTTAGTGTAACGTGATCTTGTTATTTTATCTATTTTTATAGTGTTTTAAGCTCTTATTATTTTGGGGAGTGGGTTAGGTTATTAAACAACTCGTATTACTTTCAAAAGAATGTTGAATATTTAAAACTTACTACACTTGATTATCGATTAGTGATGAAAATATAGAAAATCACTAACCAATAAGATATTATAATTAAATAAGGTTTCAGATAAGGTAGCGACAAATTCTAATTCACAGAAACTTACTTATTCAAATTTAAATGATTTATTCAAGACTTATCTGGTAAATAATAGATAGTATAGATAGTATAGAGGCCTTCTTCAAGGGGATTCGTATGATATTCTTCGAATATCACCAACTCTTAAGTATAAATCTTCATAGGTAAACTTAAATCTCTTAAACTTCTTTAGATGACTCGAACTAAACCTCTTGATATACTTGAAATAAACTTCTGTAGCTGGAACTAAACTTCTAAGTTTCTATACTTCTAAACGTCTAAACATGCAGCTTGAACTTTCTTCTAAACTTCTAAACAATCTCTTTCGATATAACTCCTACAGAACCGTCTAGATACAGCCAGGCTTTTTAAAATCAGACAATCATTAAAAATATTAAAGACAATTAGTACATCGGATGTCCAAGATAAAAGATATTTAAAAATTCAAATCAACTTGCTTGTTGACAGAGACAAATCGAAATGACAATCCAAGTTTTGACACAAGGCATAAACGATAAATGACGTTAGGGTAGAGATGTTTGCGTCAAAATAACGAAAACGCTTCCAACCGTTACAATGTCTGGATCTAAATAACGAAAACGGTTTCAACCGTTACATCAGTCATAACTACGACATAAAACAGACGTCTTTAAGATGTCGTGTGCTGTCTGGGAAGTGGTTTAAATACCAAAAGTCAAAGTCATTTTACGAGTACTTTAAAACAACTCCGTTTCTTAAGAAGTCTTTAAAACTCCTAGGCACACTTCATGAACGGTTTTCAATATTTAAATTAATTCCAGGAGGTACATTTTTGCCAAAAGCTCCGTTTAAAGTCAACCGCGCATATACGGCAGATTTAAATGGGCGAACGCCAACCTTGTAATTTAAATTAATAATAATTGAAGACACGAGTGGATAAAGGAGTCATGTCACAAAAAGAAAAACAAGTTTAAAATTGTACATTGTATTATGCTATAAAACAAAATTTCGTCTGGTCGTCTGTATGTATGTATGCCGGCACGATAACTCTAAAACGAAAGTTCTGATTGATTTGCGGTTTTGATTTTCTTGAATAATTGCTTCTAACTTAGAACCCTATTGATTTTCAGAATTTTCGTTTCATCCTAACTACTTTAATAACAATTTTCTTAAAATCCGCCTATGCATTCCTTATGTGAAAATTTTAGAAATTTCAATTATTTATAACGTCAAAATTCCTAACATTCTTTACATTCCATAAATTGCAAACATTCTCTAACGACCTGTCAAACAACAACTGTTGAAAGTAAAAGTGAAATTTCCAAGGCGGGTTGAGAATTTCATTCGAAATTAGTCGCCAAGCCTGCCAATTTATAAAAAATATATAAGCAGTTTCTTAAAGCCAAGTATCAAGATGTCAGCTGTGATATGTGAATGGCTCTTAAATGACAAATTATTTAAAAATGTATACTTTTTTGATATTTATTACAAATAATAAATATCTCAATTCAGGCTTTTCATAAATAAAGGTACAGCAAGACAGATAATATAGTGTTCCTATACATAGTACTTTTTTATTATATAAAGGAGAGGTAAGATAAAATGCCCATTTCAAATTTGGATCAATTATGATACCGAGGTATTTTGTTGTGTTTTTTATTTTCATTATAAAGTTGTCATTTATTTGTATGTTAAAAGAAGGCCTTTGTAAATTACATTGCTCTCTATGGATCTACTTTAACACAAAAATAGTTTTTCCGCCTACCTCTATCCAAAGTATACATTTCCTGACCTCATTGCAGGGAGCAAAGTCATACTTTTCCTCCCTAGGGAGGAAAAGTACTTTTACTCCCTAGGGAGGAAAAGTAAAAGTGACGTCATGGTATGTCATAAATGAAATAGCTTATACGGCATTGACGACCTAAACTATATTCTATTATATAAGTATGAATTTTACCGTTTATTTATAGAACACCCTGTATTTTGCAAAATAGTAAAAATCAGTAAATTATTTTAATTTAACGATTTTTACATTAATAATTTAACTTCAATTCATAGATTCATCCGATTTTCGAATTTAGGACAGAAATATTATAGCATGCTATGGTCGATTGACAGATCAGTTTTAAAGTGTGTTACGCTATAATATATCTACAAAATATAAAATAATATTTAAAAAATGAGTGATTCAAGCGAATTTAAAGATATAAATAATACACCACCGGATATTTTGGAA
This sequence comes from Psylliodes chrysocephalus, assembly GCA_927349885.1. Taxonomy (NCBI): domain Eukaryota; kingdom Metazoa; phylum Arthropoda; class Insecta; order Coleoptera; family Chrysomelidae; genus Psylliodes; species Psylliodes chrysocephalus. The sequence continues at coordinate 58,813,962 of OV651821.1, forward strand.
CAGGTTAATGCAACAGTTCAATCTCTATTACCCCAAAAATCTAAAGAAAAATACGAAAAACAGTTTTAACATTTCAAGCAATGGGCCGAAGAAAAGCATATTCGTACTTACTCAAAAAAATAATTACTCTACCACAAATTAAAAATATGTAGGATGCAAGAATGAAAATAACATGCCTATAATTTATACTATACCTACTTCATACTTTTAGTTCTTTAATAAATTTTGTTTATTAGTTTCATAAATAAATTATTTAAAAATGACATGTTATTTGAGGGAGGCGGAAAAATCATATGTATTATTTGGGAGTAAAGTGCCTTTTCCTCCCTTGGATGTTTACTGCCCTCCGCTTCGCGTCGGGCAGTAAACTTCATCCGGCTGGAGGAAAAGTGACACTTTCCTCCCTAGTAATACAAATAGCTATTGTGGCTATAAGTTGCTATAACCTATCTTCGCAAAACTATTAATAATTTAAACACAGTAAGTAGTACTAATACAACATCAAGTAATTTTTTAAAATAAAGTACATGATCTCAAAACAAATAATCTATAATAAATGCGGATAAAACGAGAGGTAAAATAACAATAAATTAAGGAAAATACTTAAGAAGGGCAGGTTTAAAGAGTATTATCACAATAAAGTATATCCGATCTGTTTATTTATCAAGTATTGTTTGAGGTTACTTGTTTTTTTTTTTATTTCTGTAGGCAGTCTATTAAATTATTTTAACCTTTAATAAAAATTGAATTTTTGGAAACTTTTAGTGATGGCTTGCCGTACAAGTCAGATTGGTTTCTTGTATTATAGTTGTGATATTGCGAAATATATTGAATTTTTTCTAATAGATCTGATGCGATGGTACTGTCATTTTTATTTTATAAATAAATATCACTTATTAACTGAACATAATTCTGAACTGAAAGCCAATTTATTTCTTTCAACATAGTTGCAATATTCATCCTTCTGTCCTTTATTAATAGAATATAAATAGGCGAAGTAAGAAGCCCAAATATTTTACATGAGAAGGCTTAAGAGGTAAAGGGGCTAATTATTATTGGATAAATTGCTCAAACAAGTTTTTAAACCCTATTCAAAAGGCGATATAGTGTAACGGTTGTAACCGTTTTCGTTATTTAGTCCCAGACATTGTAACGGTTGTAACCGTTTTCGTTATTTTGAAACCACTATCTCTACACAAACGTCATTTGTCGTTTATGCCTTGTGTCAAAACTCGGGTTGTCATTTTCGATTTACCTCTGTTATCGAGCAAGTTGATTATTGAATTTTAATTATGTTTTGTCTTGGACATCCGATGTACTAATTGTCTTAAATATTTTTAATGACCGTCTGATTTTAAAAAGGTAAGTTTCCTACCGATATTTTGTTGAAAGTATATGTTTGGTACAATAATTTCTTTATTAAAGTGTCAAATCTGAAACATAACCTCAATATTGAGTATCACATGATAATTATTTTATATAATTTTATCTATTATTATGTTAGGAAAGAGATACTATGCTTTACTATTTTTAAATATGTTAAATAAGACTTTTTCTTTTCCTATTAAATTTGGTCTCTGTGAAGCTATTCAAATAATAGTCTAATTTGTTCATTTAATAGTAAAAAGCATTATCTGTTTCCTATATACACTTCCTGATTCCTTTCTTTATGTTTTTACCTTTTTCCTTGTAGCCTTGCTGTATATAGATGGTTTCAGTTCAATAGAAACTATATAGATGGTTCGATAGAAACTATATAGATGGTTCAATATAAGCTGTATCTAGATTAATTTTAGAAGAACGTACAAGCTGTATGTTTAGAAATTTGGAAGAACGTTTAGCTGGAGCTGCCTGTTTAGAATACATCAAGAAGTTTAGTTCAACCACCGAAAGAAGTTAACGAGATTTCACTTTACCTTTGAAAATTTAACAAGAAGGCCTCTACAGTCACTCCTTAAATGTTACCTCTGATTCAACAGATAAGTTATTAATAAATCATTTAAATTTGAATAATTAAGTCTCTGTGAAGTAGAATTTGTCGCTACCTTATTTAATTATAATATAATTATGGTTAGTGATTTTCTATATTTTCATCATTAATTGCTTGTCAAGTTTAGAAAGTTTAAATATAGTGGCGTCCAACATTCTTTTTCAAAGTATTACGAGTTGTTTAATAACCTGACCCACTCCCCATAATTATAGAGCTTAAAACACTATAAAAATAGATAAAATAATAAGATCATATTACAATAGAATGGTTTTAAAAATCAAGGCTTGTGAAAATCATCACATGGTTTAACCTAAGTAATGCCAATGCTTCACAAACCAAAAAATTCAACGTGCTTATACTACTATCGGCTTTCGGTATTTCGTCCCAAGTTAAATCATTTCTCGTTTTTTTTACGCTTTTAGTTTACCCTTGTATGACTCAGTCTCGATAAGGTGGGAACCACCATTTTAGCGTCTCTCGAATTATTATTATTTCTGAATTACCGTTAATTATTTTAACTACAACAAATGCATCTAATTTCATATGACACTAATTAAAACAATCAATTATTCAAAAGTATCTAAATTCTATAGTAGAATAAAAAACAGGGGAAGGAATACATTAAATGAAACAAATCAAAAACGAATATACATTTTATTAGTTTTCCAAAACAATTTAATACAATTTAATACAGTTTTATTTTAGTATTTATGATATTTTAATATTCAATTTATTTTCCAACGATTACGTAGGGGTAATGGTATGCGTATGGGTAATAGGGGTACAAATACGGATATCCAATATAAGCACTTTCTGATCCTTCCAAGTCACTTGATTTTGAAGATTTTCTATAATGAAAATCAATTTATTACTAACAAATAGATAAAAACATACTCTACATTGTAAATTGAGAGTACAACTAACTTACAAAAAACTTAATAACTAGAGTTAATTCTTATTATTTAAGTTTTGGAATTTTTTATGAAGGATTCAGAATAATTAAAATTGTTATAATTCCTCAAATATATATTGGCTACTTCGAATTTATTTGATAATCGAAAAAATAAAAATCCCATGGCGCCAAATCGGAACAAATTTCTAACATTTTGAATATTTTCATTGAGCGATAATTGTTTTTAAACACGTATCTTAAAGTTACTTCAGAAAAATATATTACTTACAATTGACGTTCTTTTGCTACATCAACCGGTACCAAAGGAATAGCACCAGAAACAGCCAAAAAGGCAATCAGGATTGTCAGGACCTGTAGTAGATAAATAAAAAAGAGATTAAAAATAAAAATAAGCCAAAAAGAATTCTAATTGAGCTACAGTGACACATTTTGTGACTATATTTTATCTTTGTGTGGTTTCCAGTTTATAATAAATACTTTGTAGTTTGTGAAACAAGAGTGAATGTCAAATCAGACAATTTATATTCAAGCTGGGAAAGCTTTTTTTGGTTGCTGAATCCGAATCTGAAGTTTGCTAACAAAATTTCGTGACAAAACATAAAAAAAAATGCAAAAATGGTAAAAAATATTTGGTGTTTTTTTGCTTGTAACTCGAAAACATCAACTTTTCTTAAATAACCTTTCTATTTAAAATGAAAGTACATCAAATTTTTGACAAATTTTACCATTTAGGCTCAAGCCCTATATGAATAAATAATTGGTGTATTTCGACTGTCTATGCAAAAACTCAGTTTTTTCCAAAACTCATGTCATGTCATTTAGTGAATTTCTCCTAGTTTTAGGATGTATACAATGTAGACTGCTTTCAATAACTGCCATCTCCAGTAATAAAAAAAAAAACATTTTTAAAATCACATACGATATAAATTCTGTGTAAATTTAACTCCGTCTTATACGGAATTTCCTTTCATTTATTCTCTCCCAAGATGATTTTATAATTAAGATACTGTGCAAAAGCGGGGCAAAACTGACGAATATAAGTTGCTGAGTTGTTCCACGAGCACCTTCTATCCTAGAGAGCACTGACTTATGGGTCGATTCTGAGACAATCCATAAGATCTGTAAGCCAAAATCTATAAAAAAAAGTACATTACTATATCTTACAGATTCTGTAGCTTATAGGATATTTCCCAGAATCCTACCATTAATGTCACTAAATACAGGTGTCGTTGCAGATGAGACAATCAACTGCCACTTGTCCAAGAAGATAAGCATAAAAGGTATGCAGCACATGGTTGGTAGTGATTTTCAAGATGTATAAGTCAAACAGAGTAAAAGAGTGCAACCTTTTGCGATGATAAACAGCTAGCTCTATTCATATACAAGACAGAGCTGTAGTCATCAATTCAACCAGACTTTTCCAACGAATACCATCGTGAAACAATTAGATGAGCTGTGTTACGAACTTAACTGCCTACCCTCTTTCTCTTTTTACTTTCCTATCTGTATACAGATATAAGGAAAGTATAGGAATCATGATTTTTTCGACCTCGAGTTTTCGACGGATTTTTACGTTTTGAGGTCCCCGGAATCCGTTTTGACTATTTTCGCGATGTTGTCTGTCTGTGTGTGCGTGCGTGCGTGCGTGCGTGCGTGCGTGCGTGCGTGGGTGCGTGGGTGCGTGTGTGTGTGTGTGTGTGTGTGTGTGTGTGTGTGTGGATGGGTGCGTGCGTGCGTGTGTGCGTGTGTGTGTGTGTGTGTGTGTGTGTGTGTGTGTGTGTGTGTGTGTGTGTGTGTGTGTGTGTGTGTGTGTGTGTGTCCAATGAACTGTTTAGATTTTGAGTGGGTGGTCATTTTTATATTTTATGGAATATATCTGTTATTAACGTTTGGGGAAGAAAATTTGTCAAATAAAAGTTACTTCTAATATTATTATCTATAATTTTGTTTTATTCAAAATTTTCCTAAAATGGTCCGTATTCGAGAAATTTTATAAAATGTAAAAAAATATTTTTTTATAAAAATTGTTCGAATAAAAGTTATTTGTAATATAATTCTATATAATTTTTATATATTTATAATTTCTCTAAAATGGACCGTATTCGAGAAATTTGAGAAAATTGTAAATTTTGAAATTTGAAGAAAACTCAAAAACGGATAAAAAAACATTAAATTTTAAACTTAAGTTTTATTTCGGCCTGACGTGAAATGATTAGATTTTTGACAAATTCGGAACATCTGGGGGGGTACTTTATAATAGGCCGTTTTTATATTTTATGGAATATATCTGTTATTTATGTTTGGAGAAAAAAATTGTTTAATTAAAAGTTACTTCTAATATTATTATCTATAATTTTTGTTTTTTGTCAAAATTTCCTGAAATGGTCCGTATTCGAGAAATTTGACAAAATGTGCAAAATTCTGATTTTTATGAAAATTGTTTAACTAAAAGTTGTTTGCGATATCGATCTCTATAATTTTTGTTTATACATGATTTTTCTAAAATGGACCGTAATGGAAAAATTGTAGGAAACGTGCTAAATTTAATTTTTTCAGTATTTTCGTTTTCAATGAATATCTATAGAAAAATGTATCGAGGTAGATGTATGTGGAAAATATATATTTAGTTTATCCTCTAAACATTTGTAGATGTGCCGCAATAGGTTGTACAAAATAACCGCAAAAAGCCTATAATAACTAGATAGGAAAGTCATGTGTTGGACACATCAGATTTTTTATGTTGCAGACCTGAGAATGATCTTATAGGCCGAAACTAGTAGCAACAACAATTTATAAAATAAATACTATTTGTGGGGTATTGGTATTGATTTTGAGTTTTTTCTTACTTCTGAATATTTTGTGTTGAGTATTTATGCTTTATTCGAAAGACGATTCCACTATACTTAGAGTAGTAACACTCTTAAGAAAAAACGCAGTATTTTAAAAAAAAGAATGGATAGCTTATAAAATTTCGCATCAGCTGAACTAAAAAAATAGTCATATTATATCTCACTCAGAACATTAAAGACAATCTAAGAAAAATTTGTATATCTCAACTTCACTTATATTTATTAAATGACATATCCTTATAGGCTTTAAGAACTAAAAGTACAAGGTGGCGCAAAATAAAGTCCCCTATTTGTTTTTTATATAAAAGTAAGATTAATTAAAAAACAGTCATATTATAAATGAAAAATATTCGTTTAAACTCTAAAAATTTGTTTTGTTACACACTAAAAACAATATCGACCAAATGGCCATCCTAGTAATAATGAGCTCTTTTTAAAGCATTTTTCATAACTTTCTTCAACATTTCTGTCAATTTCTTCCCGGATGTTGTCTTTTAATGCTTCTAGTGTTCGAGGATTATTTACAAATACCCTATCTTTCATAACCAAAAGTCTGGAACAGTTAAATAGGGAGACCTTGGCGGATATGCAATATCGGCGTTTTTCGAGATAAAGCGTCCAGGAAAAAATCTTATATTCGACGAATTATTTTGATAAAAAAAAATTACGATTTCGGCACGTTCTCGAGGCGTATATGGATTTATAATGAATTTCCCAAGTATCTACTTTGCAACTGACAGAAAAACTCGAAAAGATGTCAACTACAAACGAAACCATGACAATATTCTATAGGGTACTTGATTTTGCGCCACCTTGTATTATTCAAAAACATGAAAATTATTCAAAGTAATCCAGCGGTACTGAAATTATTTTTTTTCGATTTAAATATTTTTTTTCTCGATACCGCTTTTTTGGCTTAGAAGGGCAGAATAGATTAAATAGACCCTACATAATTCTAAATTATATTTTAAATATTTACAGCCACAAATAATTTCAGCGCATGAAAAAATGTAAAGCTTTATTTATAAAGAACATGAAATATAATAATGTATAATTTTAAATTTTATTTAAAAAATAACTTACCAGAAGTTTCATGATGTATCACCGGGAAATCAAAACTTGCAATACAAAGTTTTATTCGTGACAGCTTATATATACAATAATACAACTTAAACAAAATGACATAAATTACGAGTCAATCTGTTCTGATTTATAGAATCCTTAATTAATTGTGAAATGTATTATCAATTCCTTTCACTTTTTATTACGTTGGTTTTAATTATTTATTTGCTTGCTGCATCTTAAAAAAGCATCTTTGAATTAATGTACATTGTACATCCTTCTTCCTTTACTTGTACGCGGTGGGCAGAATGCATTGTTTTAATGCATTTTTGGTGTGTTAATCTATTTTTATAAAACCGGATGAACGTGCCGCCTTTTATGCTACAGGGAAACTAGAAAAGTTTCTTTCTAAGATTAAAATAAAATGAAAATAATGGCAGAGCCTATAAGTACGTAGAGTTGTATCGACATTGTATAATAGGATATAAGAGAGTATGGTATGTTTTGCAGAGTAGCTAGAAAACTAGAGAAGAAAGTTGTTAATATGTATATGATAGGGTCACTGGATAAAAAACAACAAAGAAAAAGCTGCAACATTTGCGAAGAACCTAGAAAATATTTCATCCAAGCTCATCTGAAAAAAATTAACATGAGCATAAACATATATAATATAAAACAATAGCTCGATTTTCCTTATCACTTAAAACCTCCTCTGGACAAGATAACAATCTGCCAAATTTACAATGCTATTAGTATGCTTAACAATAGAACATATCCTGGTTATACCTTATAACCACGAGAAGGCTTCAAAAGTTACCTACAATAGCAGTTACACTTTTCTTAAATTCTGAGTGCTGATTTTTATGTTGTTTTAGAGAATATTGTTAAAAATTAATAATCAACACTGTCAGATACTTTTTGTCAGCGGTTCACAGCTAGCACATAACGTTGCCAAGCCTTTCGGCGATGTTGTTTTAAGGGAACGTAATAACATTACTATACAACGTAAATGCAACGTTAATGAGAAGTTAAGGGAAATCAAAACCTCGCAAAATTTCTATTTGTTACTTACCTATTTAACCTACCTGTTATGATAACACAACGTAATAAAGTAATTTGCTAAAAAAGTATCCACGAGAAGTACTGTGAACATCATATTATTGTGTTTAAACGTAGCCATTCGTTTGTCACAAGACATAACAAAACCAACAAAACATCGAAAAAAATGTTACTTGTCACTTTTTCTTGTAATATGTATTTGAAATTTTAAAGAATTTGTAAACTAATACGTTTGAATAAACTTGGTAAGTTCTTTTCAGTAAAATAAAAACATATTTTCTAATTTATTGTCATTTGTTTTAGATTGCAATATTTCAGTTTCCAACTGCAATAAAATATTAATCATTGAAAAGGAGAAGATACAATTAAATGACTGCCTACATTTTACACGAATTACTTTTAATAGAGATTTACAAAACCAACTTCTGGGTAATATAAGGTGACTATATTTATTTTGATCCAATGCTTGACGCTGAACACGAATACAATAATTGATGATAATTTTTCGCAGGTGAACATTTTTTTAGCTCCCAACTATAAAAATACAAAAACAGAGAAATCATGTACTACCGTCCTAGCAAGAAAAGCTCTATCTGAAAATTTGTTGTTTTGAAATAATCGAGTTTTTAAATATTTTTAGCAGACATATTATTTTTTAAACCTTTTTTTTTGTAACTTTTTAGCATTTTAGTAACTTTACGATGCAAATAGGACATTCCGTTTCGATATCAAGAAAGATAAAATGTACACAAATGCACATATTATAAAAAAAAACTGCTAATTTTGAAGTTATAACCTTTCTTGCTAGGACGGCAGTATAGATGTGCTCATGCAGCTCACTAAAGATCAATAACATGTTACATTGTTACTTGTTACATTTCAGTAAATTAAGTATTACCATTGCTGGACAGTAGTGGCTTTTTGCTGGATAAATACAGCATTTCACTGGACATATACCTATGCCGTTTTGTTGTACGTTTGCTGCACAATATCGAATGCTGGACAGACTTTAAAAATGCTGTATAATACAGCAAAATAATGTACATATGGTGTAATAATATTCCTAATCACTAAAAATATACTTTAAAAATATTATGTTGTAGGTTTCCTTTGTGCTGAATTCTAATTCTAGTAAAAATCTCAGAAATTTTAGTAACTAAAGTAATTAATACAGAATTGGTTAAAGAAGAATATATAACATCTGGAATTATTTCTTTTTTTTTTCACAGCAGAATATTGTGCTAAAATACATTGTCATTTATAAAAAGCTCTGTATAACTTGGAGATCCATTATTAAGCGTCAAATTAGTAAAATTCAAAATAAATTTCATTATTTATTTAAAAAAACAAAGTAAGTAAAAATCAAATATAAACAAGTGCAACGATTTAAAGGAGCATATTTTTCAATTTCTATTTACATATTATTTTCTTTAATAATAGTTAAACAAGTAATTTACAGAAGAAACTATATAATTAAGTTCACATTTATATTAAAACTATGATTAGTACCAGTTGTAGGTAAATATCTTTTTCTAGCATCTTAATAAAATTCTAGTTACCTTTGAAATATTCTTTATATAAATATACTTTTTAACTACTTTTGTACAATCGTTCACCATTTTAGCTAATAGTGAACCTTATTATACTCTTTCGTGCAATCGTTCAGTGTTTTCGATTCTAGTAAACCTTTGAGATATTCCTTATATACTCTTTATGCCTACTTTTGTCCAATTGTTTAGTGTTTCATCTACCTCATGGTATCACACATTTGTAATTGTGTCACCTTGTGATATATCTATATTATTAATACATACCTCTACTTGGGTGATATTGGTACTTGATTTCAAAAGCTTTTTAATAATAAATTTATACAATTTTTTATTTTGTTTTATTCAGATTTTACTATATCCTCAATATAATATTTTACATATAGTGTGTCCAAGGATGGACTTGTAAAAATATTTATTTTAAATTTTTCAAAAAAATAATTTTTCATAATTTCTCAACGTTAATCGTATTTATTTAACAAGCAAAAGAAATGATGAAAACTGCTTTTTTAAAATTTAAAATAAATATTTTTACAAGTATTGTTAAGTCCATCCGTATAATGCTGTAGAATGAATTCACATTATAACATCTATAAAACGTTTCAGAACAACTTTCGGAGAAAGTACCGTAAAAGTGCTAGTGTGATGTTTTTCGAACTTCACTTTGTAACTTCTGTGAGATGTGCTATAAAACTCTTGCCGTCGCGAACATTCGGTGGTTGCAGGGATATTGGGGTAACATTAAAAGTGCATTGCATGCGAGCTTAAAGAGCCTAAAAATGCAGCTTATTAACGTAGACGAGATGTTTTTGTGCTAGCTGGTTTATTTCCACCAGACCCTTTAAAGCTCGCAAAACATTACTTAATCTTACCTGCAGTCCTAATCCTAATTTTTATATATGATACTCAGGGAACGATTTCAATACTTTTTGTGAGCAGCCAGACCAATCTTAGGGCCAAACATCCCCCAGACACAATTAAAATGTCACTGTTATCATGAGAGTGAGGAGATTTTATAACACAGCCTCATTAAACAAAACTTGTTAATGGTCTTATGGAAGTCAGAATATAATAATAATATTTTAACGCTTATAAATATAAAAGTAATTAGAGTACAATAAAGTACCAACGCAAGTTCTAAACTTTTATACTCTAATTGTATACCTAAAATGATTGTTAGATCTTATAAAGGTGGGTATTCATTAGAGCATTTTGGTCCGAACAAACCGAACGAGCCAAGCGCACACAAACGAAACGAACAAAAATTTGTAGAAAAACTCGCGGTATTCAGGGTGATTGTGTGTTTTATTCCCACGCTCAGTGTTATATGCAATCATCGACTATGATGGAATCGGAAAACTATTGGCTTCTTTTGTCATTACATAAACCATTACAAACAGTAAAATAATATAAAAATTAGAAAAATCAACTTAAAAACAATTGTCTGCCATTTTTCATTTTTAAATTTAATTTTTAATAAAAGTGTTTGTGAAAATCTACCATGTTTGGTATTTTTCATTTTAATAATATGGATTTTCATCAAGTAAAGGCCGAAACAATCAAAGAGAGTAAAATAATAAATGAAATACACTTTTACACGCTAAAACACATTTTAAAATTTAAACTGTGTATTTTTATTTATTTTTAATTATTTTTATTTATTTTTATTTATTTTTATTTATTTTTATTTATTTTTATTTATTTTTATTTATTTTTATTTATTTTTATTTATTTTTATTTATTTTTATTTATTTTTATTTATTTTTATTTATTTTTATTTATTTCTATTTATTTTTATTTATTTTTATTTATTTTTATTTATTTTTATTTATTTTTATTTATTTTTATTTATTTTTATTTATTTTTATTTATTTTTATTTATTTTTATTTATTTTTATTTATTTTTATTTATTTTTATTTATTTTTATTTATTTTTATTTATTTTTATTTATTTTTATTTATTTTTATTTATTTTTATTTATTTTTATTTATTTTTATTTATTTTTATTTATTTTTATTTATTTTTATTTATTTTTATTTATTTTTATTTATTTTTATTTATTTTTATTTATTTTTATTTATTTTTATTTATTTTTATTTATTTTTATTTATTTTTATTTATTTTTATTTATTTTTATTTATTTTTATTTATTTTTATTTATTTTTATTTATTTTTATTTATTTTTATTTATTTTTATTTATTTTTATTTATTTTTATTTATTTTTATTTATTTTTATTTATTTTTATTTATTTTTATTTATTTTTATTTATTTTTATTTATTTTTATTTATTTTTATTTATTTTTATTTATTTTTATTTATTTTTATTTATTTTTATTTATTTTTATTTATTTTTATTTATTTTTATTTATTTTTATTTATTTTTATTTATTTTTATTTATTTTTATTTATTTTTATTTATTTTTATTTATTTTTATTTATTTTTATTTATTTTTATTTATTTTTATTTATTTTTATTTATTTTTATTTATTTTTATTTATTTTTATTTATTTTTATTTATTTTTATTATTTATTTTTATTTATTTTTATTTATTTTTATTTATTTTTATTTATTTTTATTTATTTTTATTTATTTTTATTTATTTTTATTTATTTTTATTTATTTTTATTTATTTTTATTTATTTTTATTTATTTTTATTTATTTTTATTTATTTTTATTTATTTTTATTTATTTTTATTTATTTTTATTTATTTTTATTTATTTTTATTTATTTTTATTTATTTTTATTTATTTTTATTTATTTTATTTATTTTTATTTATTTTTATTTATTTTTATTTATTTTTATTTATTTTTATTTATTTTTATTTATTTTTATTTATTTTTATTTATTTTTATTTATTTTTATTTATTTTTATTTATTTTTATTTATTTTTATTTATTTTTATTTATTTTTATTTATTTTTATTTATTTTTATTTATTTTTATTTATTTTTATTTATTTTTATTTATTTTTATTTAATCTTAATAATTTTTATTTAGTTTTATTTATTTTTGTTTGTTTTTATTTATTTTTATTTCACCACCCCCGTTCCCCTTAAAATATGAAAATCCAAAACTCTGATATACGTCATTATTTGTTCATGATGGGTAGCTGCAATTCCAATTTTCAAGTTCTTACCTTTAAAAAAATTGATATTTCCATACCTACAAACTTTCACGCTACCCTCGTTTCCCTCTTTTAAAATGTAAAAATTCAAAAATCCTGAAATATGTCAATATTTATTTATGATGGGTAGCTACAATTAAAATTTTTAATTTTATACCTTTAAAAACCGATACTCGCATATAAATATTCTCCCCCGTTTCCTCCCTTAAAATGTAAATATCCAAAAACCCTGAATGACATCAGTATTTAATTATGATGAGTATCTACAATTTTAAATTTCAAGTTGCTACCTTTAAAAAATAGATACCTCCTAACAAACTTTCACCCCCCCGTTTCCTCCCTTAAAATGTGAAAATCCAAAATCACTGAAATACCTCATTATTTATATATGATGAGTAGCTACAATTCAAATTATCAAGTTCCTGCCTTTAAAAAAATCGATACTTCCATACAAACTTTCACCTCCATACAAACTTTCACCCCACATTTCTCCTCCTTGAAATGTAATAATCTTAAAACCCCGAAAATTTTAATTATTTATTTATAATGAGTAGTTACAATTCCAATTTTCAAGTTCTTACTTTAAAAAAATCGATGCCCCTATACAAAATTTCACCCCACGTTTCCCTTCCTTAAAATGTGATACTTATAAAATCCGTTCTTAGTGGGCGTCTACGTCGAGAAAGGAGTATCAGTGCCAAATTTCAAGTCAATCGGGCTTATAGGTACAGATCTCGTGATGAGTCAGTGAGTGGTATTTCACTTTTATATATATTAGTTTTCGCCCAGTGGTCGAAATTTGACCATAATCATTGTTGAAAATTTGAGGAAAACATGCATATTCATTTGCATGTTTCTAACATTTTTTTATTCTTATACATTCGTTCATTGTCTGCGACCGTAAAGTTTTATGTATACTTACGATACAACATAGTTCAGTCCGAAAATTGTTATTCTCGGGTTGAGTACCATTATATTTAAATAAAAAATAAATTCAATAAAATAACAGTAACTCACAATTTAAAAAGCCTTATTTTATAGATATGGAACACAATTATTTTTATTTTGAAGTTACGCTTGAGGCCCCTAAAAAAGAGGGGCTGGTGTGGGTTAACCCCCATCGCTCTACAGTATCCGATCTCAGTTTGCACCCTGTCATGAACCATATCCAAAATAATCATTAACAGCCTAGAAAAGGGAATTTTTCTAACTTTTTTATTACCTATACAACCAATTTTTCACCCCTATCTAGACTTGGGGGGACGAACTTAATCTTCCTTACCTACATTTAGAGGGGGATGAAGTGACTTGTCATTTGGGGGTTACTTACAACTCTTGTTACGTAATATACTATTTCCAATATGACAATATGTACCATTTAAAACATTATTTTCTAGTTCAAACTTAAAAAAAGAATTAACAAAAATGTATTGGCTAAAAATTGAAATTGGTATATATGTAATTAGAACTGTAGGTCTCAAAAAATATTATATATACAAGGTGATCCACTAAAAAATTAACTTAATATATATTTAAAATGATGGTCCCAATTGAAAAAAATTATAATAGGGGTTTTTTACACTGACCTAAGGAATCTATGGTTAATACTTTTTTGGAATGAGCAAAATATGTTTGTTAAATTAAAATATTTTGAACCACTCAGTTCAGTTGTTTGAAATCTGAACCTTATTTTGGGTAGATATTGGTACAGTAAAAAAAATTACAAATTACACAACAATAGTTTATTTTAAAGTTTTATTTGAAGAAATTCAATTATCGTACAGATGTTACAACATATCGGTTTGTTTTTTGTCGAATCAATCGAAACATCAAAGGCACCGTTCCATTAAAGATACACCCAAATTCATTGTCGACTTTTAGCTTTTATTGTTTCAAATAACTACATTAAAAGTGGTTAAAAACAATTGAAAATCTTAATATTAATAAAATAAAATTTGCTGAAAATGTTTAGATGACAAGATAAATGTAGTTACGCCACTGCATAAAAACAAAAATAGTTCCTACTCAACGTACGTGTTGCTAACAACGTGAGCATCATCAGCAGTCTGAGCAAAAGTATTTGTTTTAGATGCTTTTTGCAACATCAAGGCTGTCTCAGGAAATATTTGGACAATGCTCTTTTTACGTCGTTTACTAATAGCTTCTAAGAATCAACTTTTGGATCATTGCTTTGATTTGTCGACGTTTTTTAAGACAAACTTAATAAATTACTTCATAAATATCACTTTTTTAACATATTAAATGGAATATAATGGAAAATTATAATTATTTCTTGATTTCAAATTATGCTATACATCATTTTTTAAAAATAGTACAAGAAAATTAATTTAAAAAAATTTCAGGCACTTTAATTTGGTCTAAAATATTTTTTAAATAAATTATAAGTAATAAATTCGAGTGTAATAAATTATTATTACTTCCATTTTTTTAATAGCTCAATAATATGTACGTTATTAGCTAAGCAATTATATGGTATCGTACGTTTATCTTGTGTAAACTACAGGAGGCAAGGCGAGCATTTGAGTCGAGTTTATGCTCCTTTGTCGTGTCACCTTGACTCGCCTCGGCTCATGTAGCTCTGATCTGAGTCGCTTGGTCGCTAGTCCGTATTATTAGCTACCATAGAACCTAAAGCATTCGCATTATGAAAAACTCAAACAGATGACGATCGTAGTTTATCCAATTAGTTTAAAAATTTAAAAAAATTATTTTCGATAAAAAGTATTATTTATCGAAGAATAATATTCTTCTTCGTCTGTTCTCGTCCTATTTGTTCTTGTGGGCCCCAGATATATACAAATTAGCTTTCTTTTGTTTTAAGCCTATTGTGTAGCTTGTATACCATTTTTTGTTTTCTTTTCTATTTTTAATATCTTGGTTTCTATCCTATCAATAGTTTGTATTTTATTAAAATAAATGTTTGAAACTATTGTCTGAATCGGTTGAATGTTATAATGACTTACATCTTATTTAAGTAATAATTATTGTTCGATTTTTATTATAAAAATCGTTGTTGATGCAGTTATTTTTACGAAAGCTTCCTGGGGCCACTTTTTTTATGAAAAAAAAAAATATTATTATCTCGCAATTGTGACTTATTATCTCACAATTGCGACTTATTATCACGCAATTGTGACTTATTATCACGCAATTGTGACTAACTATCTTGCAATTGCGACTTATTATCACGCAATTGTGACTTATTATCACGCAATTGCGACTTATTATCACGCAATTGTGAGTTATTATCACGCAATTGTGAGTTATCACGCAATTGTTACTTATTATCACGCAATTGTGACTTACTATCTCGCAATTGCGACTTATTATCGCGCAATTGTGGCTTATTATCACGCAATTGTGACTTATTATCACGCAATTGTGACTTATTATCACGCAATTGTGAGTTATTTTGCCGTTACATGTCTGCTTAAAATGGTGAGCTTTGGTCAATGTTTCGTGAAATAACAG
This sequence comes from Psylliodes chrysocephalus, assembly GCA_927349885.1. NCBI lineage: Eukaryota > Metazoa > Arthropoda > Insecta > Coleoptera > Chrysomelidae > Psylliodes > Psylliodes chrysocephalus. The sequence goes on from OV651821.1 coordinate 58,830,005, forward strand.
TGAAGTGATTCTCCATTCTCGAGCTTGTAGTAGCTTCAGGTGAGTTTTGAGTTTAAATATATGTATAATTTAATAAGTTGTTTTACAATTTTAACCATCTTTTAAGATATTTGCAACACTAGACGATGGATTCAAGATCAAGAAATAATCTTATTATGCACTATTTTTTTAAATGGATGTAATTATAGTGAAATTCGAAACATACTGAAACAGAGATTTTCAACAAATATATCAAAACGACAACTAAAGAGGATTTTAAACAAAAACAAGTTGTTTAGAAAAAAATATTTCAGTGGAGCTGATATTTTAGTAAATTTTATAGACCATCAGTTACAAAATTTTTCCCAACTCCATGGCTATAGATGGATGCATTTGAAATGTATTCAAAATGGTTTCTCTGTTTCGCAGAATATGGTTCGTTTAATATTACAAAACTTAGATCCTTCTGGAGTAGAACTAAGAACAAGACGAAGACTGCATAGAAGGTAATAATATAATAATACTGGTCCTATTTTTTTATGGCATCTTGACTCATATGAGATACTAAAACCATATGGTATATGAATAAATGGCGCTATTGATGGATACTCGAGGTTTATCATTTGGTTGGAAGCATCTTCTAATATGAATGATCCAAAAATAATTGCAGGTGGGTAAAAAGGAACACTAGGAAAAATGGTATATATTTTTCAGTAATTACTGGATGCAATTTTTGTTTTCGGGTTTTTTCTTAGATTAGATCTAAGATAGAATTAGATCCGATATGGGTACTGAAAATGAAACTGTAGAACAAATGCAAATTTTTTTGAGAGGAACTGCTGTTAAAAATGAAGATCAATTTTTAGATGATAACAGTTTCATCTATGGAACCAGTCAGTGTGATCAACGCAGCGAGTCTTGGTGGGGTATACTAAGGAAACACTGTTCGCAATATTGGATGAACCTATTAATATGCAATAAAGTAATACACATAACTTCTTTGGTTTTTTTTAATGATAATTTTTTAACTTACCTAGGTAGTTTTAAAATTTATAAAAACCAAACATTATGTAGGCAGTTGTTCAAAAGAAAACCATCCAAATTTTTGAATACTGTTGTATATTTCCTATTAAAGTTAAATTTCTGAAAATATGTCGTATATAAATAAAGAATATCTTATATTATTTCATTTATAAGGACTACTATAGTTGTAAAAACAAAATTGTTGAAATCATAGCAATTTAAACAAAATGCAACTTGGTTCACTGTGAAGCACTGCTGTTATACAGTCAACCACATCTATGTACACAGTGATGTACGATTTGAAATAACATTTAAATACATATCAACATTCAGTGCAAATAGTTTATTAAAAAGTGAAACAGATAACTTAATAAAATACTAGTATTGAAACCGTGACAAGTTATCACTAAAAAAAAAAAAAAATAGAAAACAGTCTTAAATGGTAAAACGAAATAAATTTTTGTGAGTAATGCATTTTTTTAGGCCAAATAGAAACATAAGATACTAACGAGAAATACTGGAAATGACACGTAGGTACGCCTCAAACTGTAGTATTTTTAATTTGGTTGATTAAGGGGATTGGTTACTGTTGAACAATTAATTGATCCTACCGAAGTATAATAGTTTTAATCTCAGTATTTTTAATCTCCTGTCATACAAAAATAAATGGTAAAAAATACTGATTTTAGTAGTACATACACCAAATTATAAAATAAACAAAAATAGAAACATCACATTAAAGAGAAAAGAACAAATAAAAGAATATTTCCTTCGCAAAAATAAAACATAATTTTGTATTATTATATTCAGAAACTAAGCAATTTCAACATTGCAAAAGTTGGCATTTAAAATAGAATTAAATATCGTCGTTACATTCTGGTAGATACTCCTTCAAATATTCAATTGTATTTATCATTTCTTTTGTCAGTGTATTAGTTAGACACAAAATGTCATTTATGTTTCTAAAATTGCGAGATAGTAAGCCACAGTTGCGTGATAATAAGTTACAATTGCGTGATAATAAGTCGCAATTGCGAGATAGTAAGTCACAATTGCGTGATAATAAGTCGCAATTGCGAGATAGTAAGTCACAATTGCGTGATAATAAGTCACAATTGCGTGATAATAAGTTGCAATTACGAGATAGTAAGTCACAATTACGAGATAGTAAGTCACAATTGCGTGATAATAAGTCACAATTGCGTGATAATAAGTCACAATTGCGAGATAGTAAGTCACAATTGCGTGATAATAAGTCACAATTGCGTGATAATAAGTCGCAATTGCGAGATAGTAAGTCACAATTGCGTGATAATAAGTAACAATTGCGTGATAATAACTCACAATTGCGAGATAATATGTCACAATTGTGAGATAGTAAGTCACAATTGCGTGATAATAAGTCGCAATTGCGAGATAGTAAGTCACAATTGCGTAATAATAAGTCACAATTGCGTGATAATAAGTCGCAATTGCGAGATAGTAAGTCACAATTGCGTGATAATAAGTAACAATTGCGTGATAATAACTCACAATTGCGAGATAATATGTCGCAATTGTGAGATAATAAGTCACAATTGCGAGATAATAATATTTTTTTTTATAAAAAAAGTGGCCCCAGGAAGCTTTCGTATATTTTCTTCCAATTTTTGCTAGAGAATAATCAGAAGATTATACCGCCAATGTGTAATTACTCATACGCACCTCAAATCTTTTTTTCATTTTATTTTGTAATTAAACAAATTATGATACCCAAATTGGTTAAAATAAATTTCTTGTTTCTGTAGCATCATATGTGTTGTTCACAATTTCCAGCTTATTATTTAGTCCGCTCAATCCTTTCCATTTTGGTTCCGTTTTGATATATCCGGCCAATTACAGTGATTTTGAGACTGTCTATTCTATTATCTTGGTACCTATGTTAGTACTAATTTGAAGAGAATATTTTCGTTTATTCCTTCAACTGCTTTACTGCCTCTATTATATCAATAATTGTTGTTTCCTTTTAATATCAGAACTATTGTTGTATCGAACGTCATCAATTTAATGGACTTTATAATAATAGAGAACTACAATTTGAGTAAGGTGGTAGAAGAAAAGTTCTTTATTTCTTACATAGTTATTTTATTGAGCTTATTAAACTCAATCACTATAACTCACATATTTATGGCCTTTCCCTGACCTATATTGTCCCATTTAAAGATACACAACAAATTTTTTAAGATGTAAATACAGTTTTAGAGGAAATAGTTAATGCATGATAACGAGACTCTTCTGTAGGCAATAATGGAGAAAGAATTTAGTTCTTTTATATAATTTTTCATTCAGTTTAAAATCGACCCAAATAATTAAATTTACAATTTCATTGATTTGTTTACCTATAAACTCTGTTTTCTTATAAATATATTAATTTAATAATTTAATGTACTTACTAAAGTTTTAGTATATTATATTTACAATAGTAAAATAAAACATTATTTAGAATGGAGTAGTTTTAACTCGATTTCCCGACTGTTACAGTTTTTAAACTGTGTACATGGAAGATTTTATTCAATGTTTTTTTTTTAATCAATACCAGAAAAATAACTATGTTCCTATGACAACAAATAATAAAAAAGGAATGTGCTATTATAGCAATTTTTTGGTTTTTTCTAGATTATGTCAATGGTTTTCGAGAATAGTGACATAATTCAAAATTCTAAGTATTTATGTTAAAAACGAAAAACAACTGCAAAGTTTAAATATTTTTATCTGGAAAAGCGTCATAACTGAATGCCATGAGATGATGCAAATGTCGATTTCTTTCGACGTCTATCTAGAAAACCATCGCAACTCAGTAGTGCTGTAAACACGCTCAACTTATTTTAAGCAAAACGATGTATCTTGAAAGTATCAAAATCACATACGATTAAATGTTTTAAGAAAAATATATTTTTAGTTGTGACATTTTTAAGTAAAACAAAATTGGTTATTTTAATCAGTATAGTGATTTTGTATGAGTTGTCAGTTTTCTTTAAATATTAGTAAATTATAGAACGGCTTAAGTGTTTACTTTTGAGTTAAGTCAGCTTTCTTGAAATAATAGTTAATGTAACGGAAAGTAGTACGTCTACTAGTAGTAACAAATTATCGCTTATATCTGAGCTCAAACAGGCCTACAACACAATACAGAATCTTAAGAATCATTAAAAAGTATTACTTCCATTTCTACAAAAATCTGTACATTTTCTGCAACCAAGGTTTTTAGGATTTAAAGGCCATTATTATATTATCATACGTATTACGTCCTCGTACATTATGTATGATTTTTTTATTTTGTAATAAAAAAATCATGATACATATTTTGATTCTTTATATTTTAAGTACTTTTAAAATTTTATATCAAGTTTTAAAAACAATTCCATGCAAATGCTCTAATGTTTTTGAGAAAAATTACATAACATGTTCTTGTCAAATCAGTTAAGAATAGAAAGTAGAATAATTTCTCAAAGTATTGTTGTGCAATAATTTTTCAAAACCATTAAAATTGGGCAATATTTATATGATCTGTTGTCGGAATTTTAAAAGTAATTCTCTACAAAACTTATATTTTTTAGTCACCTTTCTCGAAAACCAACAATGTGTTGTATATTACATATTTCAAAAAGTGTAGTAGTAATATTTATTGAGTCTTACTCGGAATTATAACTTTTATAGCATTTTAGAAAATAAATAATGTTTTTCAGTCGACAATGAACTTACAGTATCCAACAAGTGTTTGCCTTCACATCGGAACCAATATCATATAGATGTAAAACTAAGAATATCTACTAGAGGGTCGTTTATTCTATTTTTACAATATACTAAATCCACTAATAATCTTAATTATCTTTATACAATATTATACATTTACAATGATTGCAATTCGCACAACTTTGTAAAACTGTTTTTTGTATTTCGTATAAAATTTATTTCAAAATTGTAGTATTTTTTCATTTAACTAGTATTTGCATTGATGGGGGTAAAATCGCAAGGTTATTTTTTATGATTTAAAAAAAACGAAAACTATAAGAAATTAATTTTTTTTTCACATTATGATTTACATTAAATCTTGTTTACCTCTATCCAATTAAAGACATTAAACATAAACTTTTGAAGCACTTGTATAAGCTAAACCAATTTTAAAATGATTTCCAATAATTAAAGTTTTCCAACAATAATTATCATAAAAATATTTAAAACAAACCATAATTTTGTCGTTATGCTTTAATAACTTTAATCTTTTACTATTTCTAGAAAATCTATTATTTATGGAAGAGCATTTAGTTGAAGTCAATATAATTATTTATAAATAAACAATTATTTATAATAATAATACATTAAATCAGATTGAAAAAAAAAATGTGTGTTGAAATAAACAAACACAATATTAAAATGTAAATATATACACATAATTACATAGCGATTGTTCCAGATGTAGAAGATGACAACACAAGTCTCTAATAAAAGAAAATATTTTTTTGTGCAGATATACAGCACGATCCTTGCGATCTTACAGGTACTTCTAACTATTTAAAATGTGTTTAAATATGACATAATATTCATGATTGGTTTAAAATGTATACTGGGGTACTTACATAGTTATCACAATCCTGGTTTTAATTTCAACTGTCTTACCTTTCTTAAAAAGTTATTACTAAATTGATATACAAAGAGATTAAAATAAGCTATAAATTGTTAAATCAACTGTCAATATATTGTCATAAAATAATAAATGCTAAGCTTACTCCGAAACATAGAATGTATTAGTGATTTTGGTATACCTAGGTACGTGGTGATAAAAATGAAAACTCTAAAATACCTATAAAGAAAATATTATAGTTGGACCTTAAATAATTGAAAAGCAGAAAAATTATTAAACAAAAAAGACGTTTAAAAAATTCAGGGTGGATATTAAAATTCCAAATTAGTTGAAAAATGTGTTTTAAAAAATGAGTTTTTTTAATTAAAAAGGTAAGATATGATTTAATCATTTAAAAAATATTATTAGAAGTTAAAATAAAATTTCAAAATGTTTGTACTCACATTGATTTGTCATTTTTTGTGGGATTACAACTATCAATAAATATTATATCATATTTAATATATTATAAAACCACAGTTTTGCGTTTCTTAAATTATCTATATTCTAATGATTTATCCTATATTCTTTTATCCTATCTTATATATTATTGCTCATGAGAAAATCAAGTGTAGATTTTTAAGATTCTATAACAATTTAGTTATTATGATACAAAATAATTGTAGTATTGCTTCTGGTTACCAAAAATATCACCTTAGTATAAACAAGCAACTGTTTTGTGCAAAAATACTTATTATTATTGCAGACATTTCATATTGTTCATATAAAATGATTTATATATCTACCTTTCTCAAATTCTTGAAATTAAAATATCCGGATTGCATTCTGTACTTTGTAATCCTTTTGTTATGTCAACATGAAACTAATTGATATGTTCCAAGACCTATTTAAACTTAATAAAAGTTGTTAATTACTTTTTAAATCATTGCGTTTTATTTTTGAATCTAGAATATGTAAAGTGGATCAGTACTTTATTATTAAATTTAAAAAGTATATTGTAACTTCTCAATCATAATGATTTCATAGAAGTACATGTAAAATAAAAGAAAATCAGTTTATTGCCATTCAGTTTTTATTTAAATCGTACTTAATCATGAAAATTTAACATTTCACTCTCTATAAAATTAACGACCTAATATTTTTTAGACGTTATGTGCTTTGACATTTAATTTCTATCATTTGAAGCAGCGGTGTCAAATTATCAGATATGAAAAATCTCGGAACTAGATAAATATAAATATAACGTTCATTTGATTGATTTGATTGACAGCACGTGGACAGAATGACTTCACCCTAGCATTTACCATCGGGGTGGTAGAGGCCCACCAAATGGCCACTTCCTAAAAACGGGACATCTCTCGGTTACATTATTAACCTGCAGGACTTTGACCTGAGAGGTTAACTATTTGATGAGTTGATAACTTGCAGGAGTTTAATGGGCTTAATGGGTCTCTAAACACCTCTCACCGACAACCCGTAGGGTTTTCACGAATTGATAATCTGCAGGACTTTGATGAGTTAGGAAGATGGCTGTCTCTCGACATCTCTTAGCGACAACCAGTAGATTTTAATAGGTTGAATGGCAGGTCCTATAATATGTCTCTAAAGGATGCCCAATTTGTCTCCAAAAATCATGTAACTGATAATCTAAATGCCTTTGCCTTTCATGTTATCTCTGTTACATGTTGATTTTTTGTCCAATTTTGAAACATACAATTGTAATGATCTAAGAGAACAATAATGAACAGGTATTGATTACTGTGCAAGCTTGCTCCTGAGTCACCTCTAGCCAAGGTGGTGCAGGATAATTTACTCCATTTAGTCTACTCTGTCCTATTTGAACTTAATAGAGTTAACGCGTATCTCTTGACGAGTGTATTTTAAACGAGGCAGAGTGCGATAGAATAATTTTACGTAGTCGGACTTAACTGCCCAATTTCAGCTTTCTTTGGATTACGTCTTCTTCTTTTTACCAATATGTTTTAATATATCAAAGGACCAACGGAAAGTGACGTGGGTATGTTACATTTTTTGGTGGGCTCTTTGTGAAGGTGAAATTTTTTGACAATATCGGTATTACTATACAAGGTGAGCGATGTTTAGCTTTCATAGCTACAACTGATTTAAAAAGAAACTAAACAGCATATCCGTAATTTCATTCTAATCTTGTTTATCTATCTCTAAAATTATAATATTACGTTAAACTGTCAAATAGGCGTAAATCGTGCATTATACAGGGTGGACCGAATTTAATTTGCTTATCCAGAGATCTCGTAAACCACATGGTATACAATTCCGGTTAAATAGAAGGAAAAAGTTTCGTATTTTGATGGGAAATTCAACTGTCCATAAGAGTTCTAGATTTTCCGGTTGGTTTCGGAAATATTCGACAAAATCCGAAAAAGCAAATTTTGGTTTCTTACGTCTAGCGTTGTTATTATAAAAGAAAGTTAAAATAAGTTTTTGCTATAAACTTAAAAAACTAAAATTAGCTTTTTCGGATTTTGTCGAATATCTCCGAAACTAGCCTGGATTATCTAGAATATTAATGCACAGTTGAATTACCCGTCAAAATATGAAACTTGTTCTCCATTTCATGCGGTTTACGAGATCCCTGTTTACCCAAATGAAATCAGGACCACCCTGTATAACTAAGATAGTTTTTATTTAGCTCTATATTGTTAAAATTATTTAAATAAAGTAGTTTGAACTTTAAGTATAACTACCTATGTCGGCATTAACTCTGTGGCTACTTTGGCAAAACCATATGGTATGTCAATATTTGGTTATTTTGACATATACAGGGTGTCCCATTAATTCGTTATTGTTCAATATTTCACTTTGTGTTATTGACACGCATTCAAGTTTCAAATAAAAATTATATGGATTTAAAAAAATGTGTATTTTAAAAATAGTTTTGGATATTCAGGATATTAATATTTTTTCTGGCAAACAAAAATGTATATTTTAGTTTTAGAATGGTTTGGTAATACTGTATTCAACCCTAGAATTTTTTTAAAAATATTACAGGGTTGTCAAGCAATTAATTTCTTTATAAAATTAGAGAATTTTGCAGAGCCCAAATAAAATTATCATACTTTAGTTATGTTTACATAGATTTCAAAATTGTATATTATACAGACTCATAAGATACTAAGCTAATGAATAGTGGTGAAAGAACTGGATTATTTTATACAGAGTGTCTTGAAACATGACATGTCTTAAATATCGCTAATTTTAACTTCAATTTACTCATTTTTTTCAAATGCAACACCCTGTTCATTATTTTAGCATAAAATTACTTATAAATTAACCTATCCAACGATACCAACATGTTAGCCAATAACACATATACAGGGTGTCCCATAAGTGCGTAATGGATCGATAGCGGTTTTATTATTGGACATACGAAGATGAAAATAAAAGTTGTATGGCCATATTTAATAATTATTCTTAAATATACAGGATGGTCCATAAACGAGAGGCTGACCAAACTAATACATTTTTAAAGAAAAACATCCTGCAGGTAGTTATACATATTTGATTGTTTTCACATCGTCAAACAATTTTAATAGACTTAATTTATTTACTATATTGTATATAGGGTGTGTCAAAATGCGGTGTAACCATTTTCTTAATTTTTTAAATAGAATACCTTATATGGTATGCTACCAATTAATTAATACGCGGTATTTCATTTAAAAAAATTAGAAAATCGTAACCTCACGTTTTGACATACCCTATATACAACATAGCAAATGAATTAAGTCAATTAAAATTGTTTGACGATGTGAAAACAATCAAATATGTATGACTACCAGCAGGTTGTTTTGCTTTAAAAAAGTATAGATTTGGTCAGCACCTTGTTTATGGACCACTCCGTATATTTATGAATAATTGTTAAAAATAAGATACAACTTTTATATTATTTTCTTCGTATTTACTAATAATAAAATAGCTGTCGTTCAATTACACACTGATGGGACACCCTGTATATATGTATTATTAGCTAACATGTTGATATTGTTGTATAGGCAAAATTATAAGGAATTTTATGCTAAGATAATATACAGGGTGTTACATTTGAAAAAAATAGAAAAAATGGAACTTAAAATTAGTTATATTTAATATGTTTCAAAACACTCTGTATGAAATAAACCAGTTCTATCACCACTATTCGTTAACTTAGTATCTGTATATATATGTATATATATTAAAGAATTTTGAAATCAACGTGAACCTACTAAATTCTGATAATTTAATTTGGGGTCTGAATTATTCAAAAAAATTTATTGCTTGGCAACACTTAAAATGTTTTTCAAAAACATTCTAGGGTTGAATACAGTATTGTCAAACTATTGTAAAAATAAAATAAAATGAAATTTAAAAAATATGCATTTTTATTTGCAGGCCAAAACGCAACACCCTGCATATCCAAAAATATTTTTAAAATATGTATTTTTCAAAACCATATCACTATTATTTAAAACTTGTTTACGCACTAATGGGGCACCCTGTAGATACCATCTGCAGTATTTTATGCACTTCTACACGTTAGCAAACTGAACTTTCCTGTATGAATATACTGTACATTTTCAAAACCAGATATGACATATTTTCAATATTTGGAAGTGGACAAAATCTCATAAAAGCTTATTTATTTTTACCTTTAACGACAGAATTGTGATCGTAGACAATGGGTCCTATGATTGAACGTTTACGTTATCCGTAACGTACATGTTAGGCCGAATTTTAAAAGTAACGAGGCAAGTTCGTATGATGGAAACCTGTTAAATTAGAACATAACAGGCGGAAAATAACAGTAATGTGTTATGAAAGACTTTACATCATACGAATTTGTCTCTTTGCTGTTAAAACTCGGCCTAACATGTACGTTACGGATAACGTAAACGTTCAATCATAGCACCCAATGGGTCCTATGATTGAACGTTTACGTTATCCGTAACGTACATGTTAGGCCGAGTTTTAACAGTAATGAGGCAATTTCGTATGATGGAAAACTTTTTCCAACACGTTACTGTTATTTTCCGCCTGTTATCTTCTAATTTAACAGTTTTCCATCATCCGAACTTGCCTCGTTACTTTTAAAATTCAGCCTAACATGTACGTTACGGATAACATAAACGTTCAATCATAGGACCCATTGTCTAATAAATAACATAACAGTTGTAAAACAATTGCGATCCAATGTAATTTTTTCATTCGAGCATAATAAGCTACTTTAGTCTACTTACGTAATATTTTAAAAAGTGAATAACAACTTGGAAAGTTCTTAAACATGACTGAGGTATACAAGTATATTTAAAAATTGCGTAAAAATGCTATTGTTTTCATTTTATATTATAAAAAAACTAATTTTGCTAAAACATTTCATGTTGACATTAAAAACATGAAAATCTGCTACGAAATGTCATCTAAAATTCAGAACATTATTTTTCTGACACCTATTCTAATTTTTATCCTATTAGAAACATTAAAGATAAAATTTTACAATCGGTACTATATTGTAATAATCACAGTTTTAAGTATAAACTATAATGTCACGTTTTTTTTTACATTTAAGTTGATACCGTGTCTGTTTTGACATAAAATTTTCTCAAATTAGGAATATAATTTTTTCAACGATCACTATTCAAATTAGGCATTTGCGCTTCAAAAACTTAGCTCAAAATTAACGTTTCCGTAATTTTAATTAGGTATAATATATAAAGAGTGATTCAGAAAAAAGTTTTTAAAGTAGGCCTTCACCGATAATTACAGAAATGCGAGTCATGTCCGTTAACTATGCACGGCATTGAATTAAATTCAAACTGACACTTAAAAAAAAGAAGAATTGTATGCTACGACATAACGCCACGCCACATTGAAAGGTAATCGTCTTGCCGATTCACTCGCCAAGAAGGCAGACAGCCAACCAAATTCGTTTTGAACCTGGCTCTTCCATTGTAGGTACTAAAAATATCGTTCGAGACAAACCTAATTAAAGAACATTTTCTTGTAAAATTCAAGAAAAAGTGGGATGAAACAAGAAGCTGCAGAATTGGGAGCTTTTAAGTTATCCTCACAACACTACAGCAAACAAATACTTGACTCTGACTAGACAGAATCTGGGCCTGATCACAGAAATTTTGACTGGTCATTGCCAGGTATCGAAGCATCTTTATATTGGAGCTGTCATAATCCGCACTCTGCAGGGGGTACGAACAAGAAGATGAAACCATCGAACATATCCTCTACGATTTTCCGACGCTCTCATTTATTAGAAGATTTGTGTTCGGCGATAATTGGCTAACACCGGCCAATATAAGAGAAGCACCTCTTGGCGACGTTGTCAACTATAATAAATCTATAGGCTGGCTCACGAGCAAGGCTGTGCCTATCTACCTATAAGCTTTAAGTTACCCTGACAAAACTAAAGCAAACAAATACTTGACTATGACTAGATAGAACCTGATCTGATCACAGGTTTTCTGACCAGTCGTTACCAAGTACGGAAGCACCTCATAGCATCGATCTAACAGACTCCGCACTCTCCAGGGGGTGCGAACAAGAAGATGCGATTATCGATTAGCCAATATAAAAGAGTCACCGCTTAGCGACGTTTCCAACTAGATTAAATCTGTAGGCTGATTGACGAGCTAAGAGGAGTCTATCAATTTAGGAGGATGTGCAATGGGCCAAGTTAAGCCTAAGTACCGTGGGGAAATTTTAATTTTTTCCTAAGCCTACTTTAGAATCTTTTTTGTGGATCACTCCATATATACCATACAAAATTGTTGACAAGCAGTTGCACATAATATATGAACAGGTTAATGAGAACCGTACATCCCCACGTAGGTACTCAGATTAAATTTGTTATCTGAAAATATTGGAACAAACTTTGAAAATCACTACAATTTTAATACACCTTTCTCATGGCGAAAAACATATAGGTTGCAGGTGAAGGAATGCTATTTAGTAAAAACATTAATTTCTACCATATTCTCACAATAGATATTAAGCGAAATTCAATTCTAGTTATGAACAATACTATTCTTAATTTATAAACTAAAAGGAGCGAATTAAAAAGTAGCATATACACAGTGACAGTTACTATTAAAGTTCATATAGATAACATTGTAGGGTTAAATTTGAATATACTCGTAAATAGATTTGTTTTAGAAATTGTTAGTTTTAAAACAAATAAATGATTACCGTATTACCTACGATTTTATTTGAAAATAAAATTAAACATTCAAATATTTTGCATTTTACAAGTTTTTTTTTTTAACTTGATTCAAATTAGGCGAATCCTATTGTATGCTTCCTTGTATGAATAAAAAAAAAGAATTAATATACATATTTTTAATGTCATTTTGTTGGTAACTGGCTTGCAGCTTGCAAGTGATTATTTCTTAAAAGTACCTAAGTGTTTTGATGGAATCTCTCAGGAAAATAGGAAGTATGTAAGTCTAAAATAGTTCCCGTTTTGTAGTATGTTGTACATTAATACCGATTACTACTTAACCAACTTTTTTATTCAGTTTGTACCAAAAAAGACAAAGAATTAATTTTATTATTTATATATTGCTTTATGTTCCTATATTTAAGAAAATATGAATAGTGTGTTTATACCCAGACAGCAAACAACGTCCATTGGACGTCCATATTTTATTCAAATAATGTCCTGGATGTCTATGAACCTCATTGGACATCCAATTTTCATTATTCCAATGGATATACCCATTTAGAAGACCATTGAATGTTTACAACTAGGTTTTAATTAAAATAAATCAATTATTAATTTTCTTTACCTCGTCGCTAGTGACGACAAGATACAAAAGTAAAAGGCCATTCAGGCCAGACCTGAAGAAAGAGGTTAAGACAAGAATGACCCATAGATATCATGAGTTTGTTATCTGGTAAGAAAATAAGTATAATTAAAATTAAATTATTTAAAAATTCAAAAATTAAGGAGAAAATCGTTTGTTTCAAACTAATATATATCGATTTACATTCAAATAATCCCTTTCTTTTAAACCTGTTGTCAAATGATGTACCTATTTAAGAAAATGGCTTTATTAAAAGCTAACTAATATGCTGCAAATTGGAGATGATGACAACACAATTATTATTGTAACTAATAGAGGTGAGAAACCTTCCAAAGTAGAAGAAAAAAATTCAAGTTTCTATTTGTACTGCATGAGACGTTTGCAGAAGTAAAAGGCTATTTAGAAGATACATATATTTTTATTTAATAAAATAGAATTGTTTTGTTATTTTTAAGAAATAATGCATTGAAAGTGGTTTCATAAGTTATTTCTCTTTAATGTTCACAAATACGAGTGGGCCATAAATATGTTGAATAATAAACTGCATGTTATTAATAAAGTTGACAATTTGACTGTCAATTGTTGACAGTGATTTAGTTTCATCCTTAGATAAAGTTTTATCCTTCCGCTAACCGAATATGCATCGCTTTAGTCTAGATCAATGTTTTGAAATAATCAAAACTTATTTTGAGTGTGACTCGAGACGGCGCGAAAATTGTTTACAAAGTTTGGAAGAAATGAGGCACCTTCAAACCAAGGAATTAAGAATTTTATTGATAAGGTGTTAAAAACTGGAATGCTGGCGGACGTAAAACATGTTCCGCATGCTTATCCTAGGCGTACACCTGAAGTAATCGCTGCTGTAGCCAAAAGTGTGCGCCTTAACGCGTCAACATCAACTCGGCGCAGAAGTCAATATCTTCCCAGCAAACACAAACATGTAACATATATGTATCATTTACATGTACTAGTTCCGTGTTACATAACAAAGTAACTTACATGTTACATAATAACTCACGTGATTACTGTGAAAAATGACCTAATTTTGTTATATAGCAGGTTCCTTATATGTGATGTAATGGGTTAATTACATGTATGGAACAGTGTTATATATCGGAAGACATGTAACATTTATATTACCATTGTAACATTTAATATGCTTCATTATTACAGCACATATACATTACTTTTTTCATATAACATTAGTATTATAAATGTTATATAAATGAAGGTATGTAAATGTGTCGTCTAAAAATGTACGTATTAGTTATACAGTATGTCTACTTAAGTTGGAACCATATGGAAAACTTTTGTATTATTGGTTTTGTGAAAAAATGTATTTTTGATAAAAAGTTCTGCACGGTCCAAAACTTAAAATGCAACTATCAGATATAAATTTTTTTCAAGCCGTATACGAGGTTTGTCTAAAAATATGAATTTTACTCAAGAATAAAGTACCTTTATTTTTTACAATACAGAAGAATATTATAAAGTAAGGTTATTTTGAATTAAAAGTTATATTTAAATATGCAATTACAGTCATTTAGCATAAAATTCAGGTTAGGTGATTATTTACGTTTTACATTATAAATTAATTAATCACCGAACCTGAATTTTAATGCTAAGTGGCTGTAATTGCATGTTTAAATATCACTTTTAATTTAAAATAACTTTACTTTATAACATTCTTCTGTATTGTAAAACATAAAGGTACTTTACTCTTGAGTAAAATTCATATTTTTTGGCGAACCTCGTATGCAGCCCAAAAAAATTGATATCTGATGGTTGTATTTTAAGTTTTGGACCATGCAGGACTTTTTATCTAGAATACATTTTTTCACATAACCAATAATAAAAAAGTTTTCCATATGGTTCTAACTTAGGTAGACACACTGTATGACAAATACTTACAAACAAACGTCGAAAATATTTGAAGGAATAAAAAAAATTAATTTAAACGTATGTGTTAGGTATATCAATAAGTTTATTGGACAACTTCATAACCTAAACCAAAAATATATTATATAAATATTTCACACAAATATAATAACTCAAATTCATCATAAAAATCACAAAATATCTGCTATTAACGACGATCCACGGCCTCGAAATTCAGTGCCCCATCAAGCATGACCTGAAAGGAGAACAAAAATTAATATTTACACCTCAAATGTATCATCGAAATACAGTACACACATATTATAACTCAATATCATTATAAAAACACAACATACCTGCTATTTTCCACAATAAATCCAAAAATGCAACAAAGGCCTATAGCCGCCATTGAACATTGAAACACTACTAAAAATAATGCACCAGATATGCACCACTTACCTACCTAAAAAACATGTGTATTTCAAGGACCGTTTGGTCAACAGCATTTATGTATATATACGCTATGTAACATTTTGAACGAAATAATTTAGTACAAATTGTTACTTTAATGTAGATTACACATAGATATATAAATTGATATAATCCTTATGTGATTAAATTTATATAACGGATATGTAATTTTGTAACATATATTTTAATTATATACATGGTATATAACTATGGTGCTAAGTTTGAACTTAGGTGTTCGGTTCCATAAATAACACATAAAAGTACATACAGGACAGTCTAAGTATATTTTATCCTTCTTAGTTATGTAACAGGAGGGAACATGTAACAGAATGGTTTGCTGGGTTAGCCTTTTCCGTACTACTCTGAGGAGGATTCTGCACAAAGACTTCAAAATGTTTGCATACAAAGTCCAGCTCGTTTAGGATTTAAAGCAAGTTGACCATCCACAACGTTTTCGCTTCGCTGAGTGGGCTCTAAACCAGTTGAAAGATGACCCTGATTTTGCAAGAAAAATCATATTTTCGGATGAGGAGCATTTTCACATCGGAGGTTATCTAAGAACCGATTCCACCGTTGTGTTAAACGGGGATTAAAATGACGTTGTTAATGTAAAAATGTCATTTTAAACTTCGTTTAACACAACGGTGGAATCGGTCCTTAACAAACAAAACTCAAGGATTTGGGGCATGGAAAATCCACACGTCGTCGTAACACTGCCCATGCATCCAGATGGAGTAACTGTGTGGTGTGGATTTTGTAGTGGCGGCGTGATTGGACCCTTTTTCTTTGAAAATGAGGTTGACCGGTCCATTACGATCAATGGCGACCTCTATCGAGATATGATAACGAACTTTTTGTAGCAGGAATTGGATTATCAAACTTGATCAGATCTGGTTTCAACAAGACGGTGCAACTTGCCATACTGCCGCGGCCACCATCAATCTTTTGCGCACAAAATTTAATAATCGTGTAATTAATCGTTTCGGAGATGCTAATTGGTCACCTCGGAGCTGCGATTTAACACCACTTGACTTTTTTCTTTGGGGCGCATTGAAGGATAAAGTTTATGCGGATAATCCTTAAAGAATTGACCACTTAAAATAGAACATTCAAGCTTAAATTGCTCAAATATAGCAGCAAACTGTTGAAACAGTGCTTGAAAATTGGTGTTCCAGGATGGGCTACTGCCAAGCCACTCAGGGTGGCCACTTAAATGAAATAATTTTCCATACTTTATCGGAAGAAATATTGTTTGGAAAAATTTAATTGTTGCTAATTTATATATATACATATAAATGGCCCACCCGTTATTTTTATTGCAATTTTAGATTCAACGGTCACCAGAACCAGAGGGTAAGAACATGTATGAAATAATAAAAAGATGTGTTGTTGCCATAATATGATGGTATGAAAGTAACATGGTCATTTAAAAAACAATGAGCAGATTTTTGTTTATATGTAAATATAGGGGTAAAGTATAGTCAATGCATAATTTTATATTAGTTTTATATTTTTAACTCTCAGTTTTGCCTGATCAGTCATTTATTAAAAGAATGATTTAAGACTTAATATTCGTATAAAATGTAATGTTTTTTTAGCTGCTGTTGCGAGTGGACAATGATGTTGCTTAAAAGGTAAGCGAAATTGCCTTAAGAAAATGGCCGAGAACGTCAACAGAAAGGAGTGCGTATAAAACCAATACATGCTAAAAATATAACAATATTTGCAATTATTTTATTTCTTATTAATGTAGAAAAATTGCCAAAAGCAATACAAAAGGAGTTCATATATGGACCGTTTATGGAGTCCAAATGGACATCCAAGAGTGTATGTCCACTGAATGTCCTTTGGTAAAATGCTGGACGTCCTTTGGACAGTGGATATGTCCATCAATGGACATCCGATGGACATCCAACGGATTGACTTGTGCTGTCTGGGTAGGAATATCATAAATATGCAAGTATATATAAATTTTATAATTTTCAGGTGTACCTAAATTACTGCCACTTAAGTATAGAGTCTGCAGACGAATGCATAGGGATTGGAAAGCAAAAAAATACAAAAAAATTAATAAATTAACATTTACTTAATTATAATTTAATGTTTATTTTTTTAGAATAAGTTTATGTTAGCAGTTGTTGTTGTTATTATTATTATAAATGTGTACCCTCTGTTAGAAAAATCCATCTTTAGTTGAATTTGAAATTTGTGGAAAATGAAGGTCTAATTTAAGGAACACTGTTTTAAATGCCAATGTTTCAATGATTTGGTAAATTATAATCGTCATTGAAATAATTAGCAACTCAAACATTATTTCCTATATATCGGAGACCAACATTTTTGTTGGGAAATGTCATTTATTTTATCGCCAAGTGTCAATAGCCATTACCTTTATCATAGCGATTTGGAAGTAAATAAATTAAACACTGCACCTGCCGCTAATATTTATGAACATAGTCATGACTTTATGACATCAAGGTTATGCCGACGACATAGTCATATTTGCTAGAGGCAAGTTTGGAAATATCCTGTGTGCTGTAAAGTGGGACTTTTAAAACAACCCTAGTAGCCTTTTCAAGGAAAAGAAAACTTACTCTCAAAACCGTTAAATTAGACGGGATAGATATAAAATGGAAAAATAAGGTCAAATATCTAGGCCCAACCCTGGACAACAAACTTCGGTGGAACACACATAAAAAGGAAGTAGTAAATAAGGCCACAAAAGCCCTAATGGTATGCAGAAACATTGCGGGTAAACGATGGGGATGTAATCCAAACATACTGTGATGGATGTATACTGCAATAATAACACCAATCATTACTTACGGGGCTATAGTCTGGAGTAACAGAACTAGTTTAGCTACTACGAGAGCTAATATGTCAAAAGTACAAAGACTAGCATGTGTTTGCATCACCGATCTGCCCTGCAGGCCGCAATAGAGGTGATCTTAAACCTCACCCCTCTACATTTGATGATAGAGAATGTGGCAAAAATGACACGATATAGAATGATCAGAAACGGAGTAATCAGACGAAAGTCTACTTGCTTCAGGACTAAAGATACCTGGGACATACCCCAGGATGAAATGCTAAAGAAGTACAGTTTTGTGAAAAACTTCAAAACCACAGAGCTTGACTGCAAGAAAAAATGGAGCCAAGAATCCATCGCGCTTGCAACTGAAAGACATGCTATTCAGTGGTATATGGACGGTTCCAAAACCATAGAAGAAACTGGAATAGAAGTGTAGTGTCCGAGAACCAAGCACTCCGAAAGCTTGGGAAAATACCCAAGCATCTTCCAGGCGGAAATTCATGCCATCGAGAAGTGTATCCAGTTTAACATCGAGAGAAACTATTATAGACAAGAGATTATTATCATGTCCGATAGCCAAGCAGCCATCAAAGCGCTGAGCTCTTACGTATTCAGCTCAAAAATGGTCTGGAGATGCCTAGAACAATTGAATGAACTAAGCGAGAAAAATATAGCTACTCTCACTTGGGTCCCGGGACATAACGAGGTACATGGTAACGATATTGCAGATAGTCTTGCAAGGAAAGGGGCTCAAACACCCTTTGTAGGACCTGAGCCGTTCTGCGGTATCAGCAGTAACATAATATTAGGAGAGATTAAAAAAGAATTGGGCAGTAGAAGAACCAATAATTGGAACAATCTCTTGGGGCTGAGACAGGCTAAGATAATTCTGGGTGAATATAACCAGAAAAGATCGGGAGCCTGCATCCGCCTGAGCAAGAACAGGCTACGTATTGTAATACGGATCCTTACCGGACGTTGCCGACTAACAAGACACCTTAGTAAACTGAGAGTAGTAGAGGATAAGTGAGTGCAGATTCTGTGAGGAGGAGGACGAAATCTCCCTTCACATCCTAACTGAATGTGTAGCACTCCAGAATCCAAGGGCACTATACCTAGGAGAAAGCTAGATTTACCTAACTTGAAGCCACTCCAAATCCTACACTTCCTTGAGAAGATAGGATTGGAAGGGTCGTTATAGGCATTGAGACATTTCCTTGGTGCATTAGCGACAGAAGGGGGCACAATAGATCTTTTGGGTAGCAGTGTATTAACACTCCGTTTCCAACATAACATACAATGCTTGTATATATTTGTTAAATAAAGAAGATTTATTACTATATTTATTTAAGGAACATAAATAGCAATTTTAGATAAAACACTAACAATTTTAGTTTCCAATAAGTGCTTCATTTCTTATTATTTATTTGTACAAGTTTATTATATAGTTTGTTCCTCTGCCATAGATAAATGCCTTAATACAATTTTTTGCCTCTTTTTGGAGGCTATATATTTACAGAACTGTTGTACAGTAATATCCATTTTAATAAAGAAAGCATACAGAAGTAATACAAAACGATTGCCTAGTTAGTCTTCACAACTACAATAGGTAGTTAGAGAGAAAGAAATAAGCACACTTAAATTTTAAATTTTTAAAATGTTCAACCACAATGTGTCAAATTACAGTTAAATATCATTATTAGATATTTTGGTATACCTATATGAACTTGTTTGTCAAATAATCAATCAGAAGCTAACGATTAGGAGCGGAAAATTCAAATCGCTCCTCATAGTTTAAAAATAAAAGTATAGGAAGATTACGATAATCAGAAGGTAGGCAATACATTATACGCAACACTTCAAATAATGATAGTTTCAGTTCTTAAAAACAAGATTGTGTGAATAATGAATATTGAATAGGTATTTGCAATAAATGAATTTTAACTTAATTTGTAGGTATGTAGTTTTGAATATTAAATAAACTGTTTGTTTTACCATCTATTTAATATTGATTTTCAATATTAACTCCTTTTTCATGTTTTTTTTTTATACACCTATTTCATAAAAGAATGTGATCGTAGAAAAATCTTGTATGCAATTTGAGCAAAAACTTCGGTTTCACTTTAGACAAGCAAAGTATTTCTTTTAATATATTTATCTACAACCACCACGGTAAATCGTATATTATGTATCGTTTTGTTTATAAGTAAATAGGTACATCATTAATCCCAAAATTGTTACGTAATTATATAAATTACATAACAGTTTCATTTATCAAACTATCCATATTACTCCGTTGCTAGGTGATCGCCATAGTTACGATAAACAGTTCTGACATTTCAGAAATAGAAAAATCGCCATTGTTGTAGTTATAAAATTATTTTTTTTTAAGAATAAAATGAGTTTGTCAGATACCTAGGAAAAATTAATTTCAAGGAACTCCTGATATTCTTATAAAAGCTGCTAATATTACTAACAAGTTACATCCTTTAAAATCAAGGGCAAGATAAGAAATAGTATATCAATAGCTTATGGACTGACGTATAAAAAACAATGTAAATTAATTCTTTGAGAATTTGCTTTTGGCATATTTTGAGGAACTTATGGAACAATTCAAACCTGCCATTTTACGCAATGTATTCTATATCAAGAATCGTTATTTCCATATAAAATAAAGTGAATTTTAAGACGTACCCAAAATTAAAAACAGTGAGACAGTTTTTAAAAGCAGAAATTGTTTTGATGAAATAAGTAAATATTTAAATGAAGCTGTTGATAATATTAACAAAGGTTGGTATTGGAAACAATTTTTCTTTAGTTAATTTAGTAGTTGCATTTGCAATTTACAATATTTTTAATTAGATGTATTTAATAAATGTTATAGATAACGAAAACTGTCTCGTTATTAAGAATATATAATTGTGGTTGTAGATAAAGTATAGTACATTACTCTAGTTGTAAGAGTAATTACATGCACTCGCCGCTAACGCGGCTCGTGCGCAACTTTTCTACTCGCCTATAATTAGCTTCTTACTACTCTTGTTATGTAATATACTATTACGTATTCGTTTCATAACATCGAAAAAAATATCATTAGGCTTTATTATAATTTATAGAAACAAAATGAAAATCGGTTAATAAATCATAAATAATATGTTTTAAAGTTAAAGTTTTATATAAGAAGTCCTTTTAATGCTAATATACAATATAAAGTATTGATAGAAACAAAATTTCAGATCAGTGAGTATATAGATGTATTAAAAGCAACTTAAAAAATTCATTGAACATATTAAGGAAAATTCATTGCTTTAAAATAATAGTGGTATTCTTTAAATGGGTATTTTGAGAAATTTGTATGGCATGATTTCAAACAGACACTGTATTATTTTGATCTACAGTCTTAACATTTCATGAAAAATGATTGTAAAAACGTATAACAACAATGACTTTACATTATTGACTGTAGACCTTTGAAATTTGAAAATATGTTCAAATGTTTTTAAACAAATAATCTAATTTAACCAAAACTAAAAAGTAATTCATCACCAAAAATTTATAAAATTAGATAATATATTCATTCTTCATCCTACCAATGTTTTTTTTAAATAACTCTCTCTGTAAAAAAATAAATAAAACACATTTTCAAATTTCGCTAAAATAGACGCACAACCACTTTTTCCTTAACAGTCTCATAATTATGTAACACTTAACATTTTTATTGATCATCTTGATGTAATTATTGTAGATACTATAGTAGAAAAGAGAATGTATGCTATTAGCCAAGCACTTATTGGATGAGCCCTTGCTGAAGCGTCAGTGTCGAAGCATTTTCCTAAAAGAAAAATATGTATAAATTCGAATAATTTTATAATTACAGTAGAACCTCGATAATCCGAACTAATTGGGACCGGGGGTGGTTCGGACTATCGAATCGTTCGGATTACCAAACAAAGTGCTTTCCAGGCATAGTAGCATGCAAAAAATTAACACTGACATACTATTTCCCATAAAATAAGGAGCACGTTGTATTGTTAAAGGTAAATAGTTTTATGAAATACTACTTTGCTACAGTAGGGTACAGTAAGGTACAGTAAGTAGGGTACAGTAAGGTATATTTTATGTAATGTATTGCACATGAATTTCGTAATATTTTTACTATACAATCTTATACACACACAGAAAGTACAGTACTGTACACACAAAAAAATTATACTGTACAGAAAGATAAAAAAATTAAAGAAAACAAAAAACTCAACAAAGAACATTCGAAAAATAGTCACTAATTTTTTTCTGAACTAAAGTTGAAGAACGTTTTTTGGCTGCTAAATCACGAATTTTCTTTAGCGTGATCAACTGAAGTAAACAGCATTCAGGTTGTTTTTCGTACCAGTTCATTGCCGTTTCAAGAGCACTGAACGCATCGGCATGGGATGGGCCCGAATCAATAGCGTATTTATCATCACTGCTGTCTTCTGGTTCGTTGACTTCCGTGACAAGAGGCAGGATCTCGTTTTCATTGTAGATTTGGTAACCATGCTCATTAATATCACTGTTGAGCCACTCTGTTGCATCAGCCGGGTCACACTCTTCAAAGCCAGGAATTACATTGCAAAGATCGGCGGTTTCTTCAAGAAGCTCAGGTTCAGGTCCCTCGTTATTTTCGTTCTCATTAATAGCTGGCTTTGGCCAAAGTTTGTTCCAAGCTTTCATTAGATTTCCCTCAGTTAGGCTTTTTCAGGAAACATGTAGCAGCAGTCTTTAAGATTTAATTTTTTTGTAAACTCAATCACACTTTCTTCATTTCGATCTGCTAGAAGTAGCCGCCGAAGCACCTCTTTTCTGTAAATCTTTTTCATTTAGGCAATTAAGCCCTGATCCATTGGCTGGAGGAGGGCTCTCACATTAGGTGGGAGAAACATGACAGTAAAGTTGTTGTCAATGCTGTTCCAGCGGTCAATATCAGGATATCTGGGGGCATTGTCAATAATCAACATAACTTTTCCAGTTTTCCCCCGACTTTCTCTAAATTTCTTAACCTCTGCTATGAAAGTGTTAGAGTATCAATCAAGAAAAATATCGTCATCCATGAACTCTTTTGTGCCCTATAAATGACGGGAAGGCATGTCACATTTTTGAAGCAACGAGGTTTTTTGCTTTTACCAATCAGCAGTAAAGGAAGAGAATGCGTGCCGCTCACTTTGTAGCCAGGAGCACGAGTTTCATTACGAGATGCAAGAGATTTTCTCGGAAAGGAGCGCCAATTTATCCCAGTTTCATCAGCGTTATGAACATCATCCCTTGACAATTGCTTATCAAGAGTAATGTTTTAATAAGTTTTTATAAACGATTCTGCAGTAGCAGAATCACCAGATAGCATTTCCCCTTGAACATGAAGGCCAGCCACCCACTGCTGGCCTTGAAATCAGGAGGCCCATTAAGTTGTTTATTAAAATCTAGAGCCTTTTCACAAAGAAGCGGGCCTGATATTGGTTCACCTAATCTCAAACCATAAAAATAAGGCATCCTCAAGACTTTATGTCCGTAATTGTAGACTTATTGACACCAAACTCTCGGGCTAATGCTGCTCCGCTTTCACCTTTCTTAAGTTTATCCTCTATGTTCAGTGTCTTGTGTTTTCTTTTAAACGACGCTTGTGAAGCCATTTTACTTGAAATTACAGTACACAAGTAATGTTTCACTGGTTCATTAAACAGCGAATTTCGAAAATAAAAATCAACACAGGCACAATAACAACACACACGATGCAATGTTTACTACGGTGATGCTCTGTTTACTGTAGCAGTTATAGAAAGCGACTGAAGGCTAAAACCAACACAGGTACAATAACAACACATATGATACAATGTTTACTATGGTGATGCTTTGTTTACTGAAGCAGTTAGAGAGCGATTCTAATTACATACTATTTTTGTTTTTTCCAAAACGACGTTCGGATTATCGAGCGTTCGGATTACAGGAATTCGGATTATCGAGGTTCTACTACCTTCATTTTAGTCGCGGGCAAATTATTTTCTGAATTTGCTTCATATTAAAATTCAAAATTTTGCTCACCTGTGCTACTTATATTAAATATTAATTCTCCGCTAATGCCTGGTTTCACCAAACGATTACAATTTTCAGACGACGTGGAAAACATGACACCTGATATCAATTCTTTGTACATAAAACAAAATTTACGAGCACCATAAGTTGCATGGCCCATTGGCGATGTGATCAAAAAATTGGTTCCATTTTCTTCCCATCGACCATGACACGAGTAAGCTGAAACAATAATTGAGAGTTATTACCAATTTAATTGATTTTCTTTGCTACATTTTAGTTTAACAGATATAAAGATAGATAGAAGTTTATTCACAGAATAATAAAATTTACAAATAAAAAACAAAAGATACAAACAATATATAAATATGAATAAACTGGTTACTGCATAAGCCTAAGCTTGATTGCAAATTTTACCTCATTTTAAAATATATTGTTTACATCAGTACATTAGTAGGTGTACATAAAATGTCTAAGTAACGCTTAATATAAAACATTATTCGAAAAATAAAAAAGATTAAAAAAAAATTAAAAAAAGTTTAAGAAGATTAAAAGGATAATTATATGGGTGTTTAAATCTAAAAGATGTTAGTAACAAGGCGTCTGCCCACAGAAGACGATACTAAGTATTATTTGACAGTATCCATTTCCTATAGATTGTTTTCATCTACATGGATAGCTAACTGGAGTACGAAAGAGCTTTCTGCACACAATGAGCTCTCCATTATTGATATAGCATCTAAACATTGTGAATTTTATCCAGACATACAAAGAGCTTTAAAAATATTCATGACTCTTCCACCAACGACAGCGTCAATCGAAAGAACCCTAAGGCATGTTAAAACATGGCTGCGGTCTATTCGCTCAGTGCGAAGTCATGGCAGGGGAAGTAAAAGCGATACTAGCGCAAGCTTCGGTTAATTCGAGTACTCTAGGGTGATATTTTGTAATTTTGGCGTATCAAATACACGTATACATTTTACTTTTTTCTTAAAAAATAGGTAAAAACAATAAAATGAGCAACCGGAGTTACTATGTTGTAAAAATACTAGCAAAAAACTGTAAATTATATAAATTTTCAGTAGCAAAATGGAAATTAAATCAAATAAATAGATAGCTGTATAATAAGAATCTTTACTTTTGTAATAACAACAGTAATAGTGGAAATAATAGACATCAGAAAATTGAAAGGTTTTAAATAAACAATAAAATATTATTTTATGATGTTCTTCAATATCCCTTAAATCTTAAATGTTTAGCAAGTAATAGATGTCTGCCTTTGATTATTATATATGACTGAAGTGCAATCTTGTGACTTATTGATAAGAAATCAGTTTTAATCATTAATTTCTATAGGTTCTTTCGACCTCAAAATAAAGAAAATATAAATTACAATCGCAAATATACCAATTATTTTTGTTAATACGTTTTGATTCTAATTTATTATATAATGGTAATGTTTTTATTTTTACATTATTGAATCTATTCTTCAACGACAACTTATTAGGCTTAGGCAACATCTTATACATTTTCTCGTAAATACCTGCCTATGTTTTATTATTGATTATACTACTTTTTTTAGCTGAAATAATAAAAATATATATTAATAATAAAAAATTAATTTTTTCACTTGTTTTACAAATCCATATACTTTTATTAAAATCAACATATATATTTTTAGTTACGAATTCTATTAAAAATTCTATTGTCAGTATATGCAAATATCGTCCGTTAGTTGATAAAATAGTTGGCGCTGCTGTCACGTACGGAACAAATAATACATAAAAATAGGCTGGCTGGGCTATACATGATAAGCGTAAGCGTACATCCAAAAATAATCGGAAAAACCAAATAAAGAAATTATGTTTTCTGTTATCGATATTTTTGGTAGAAAAAAAAAGAAATTAAAAATTTGCATTTTCCTAGTGTTTTTTTTGTGTTCGTCAACGTGTTTGAGGTGAGTTTTTTTTATTTTTTTGTGTTTTTATAAATTTTTATTTTTTTTTACTATTATGTATGTCTGTGTTTTATTGTTTATATTTTTCTTTTATATCACACCTGTTTGTTTTTTAAAAATGTATTTTAGGTTTCTTGTTTTTTTTTTTAATTTAGTTTTTGTCTTTTTTGTTGGGTTATTTTATTTATTAGAGACTTGTTAATTTGTATTCTTATATTTTTAATTTTCTTTGTTTTCCAACTAATAAACATTCTAATTTTTTTTTCAAAATTTTGCCCCTCCCTATAGAATTGTGTAACGACGCCCATGTTTAGGCTATTCGTAATCTTTTCTTTTAAAACAGCTATTGCATCATTTGTATATTTATTTTCTCGGAATCCAAATTGTAAAACTACCTATTAAGTAAATTATTTTGGTTTATAAAGTTAGTTCGTCTTGTTCTAAATGATTTTTTAAAGATTCTTAGCCAAATTTGAAATTAAACTAATAGGTCTATAGTTTTCAACCTATTTTGTATATTGGTTTTATTATTGCTTGTTTAAATGAAGAGGGTCAGATACCTTGTTGGAACATTTCATTGATTAAATATTTGAGTACGGGGATATTTCATTTTTTATTTCTTTTAAGAGCTTTACTGTTAAACGTTGTCAGGGCCAGAAGAAATTTTATCTCTGAGAAACACTACAATATCCATAATTTCTCTTTCAGTAACAGGTTTTAGAAAAATTGTTTCAATATGTTATATTTAGCATGTGAATATTGTATTCTGGGAATTTATTAGAAATAATTGTTTCTGCCATATTTTTTCTCACATTTGAATAATAATTGCTAAAATCTTGCTAATTGCGCTAATTGTCTTTTTATTAGTTTCAGGTTTGCTCGATTGCTATTTGTGTGTTTGTTTGTGTATTTAATTATAATTTCCCATATTTTTTTTTTATTAAGTTGGTTTTTATTAATAAGATATTTGTAATAATTTTGTTTTAGTGCTTTAATTAGATTAATTATTATTTCTATGAGTTTTGTACAGGATAAATAGGTGTTCTCTTTAATTTCTTGTATATTTCATATTTCATATTTATTTATTGTATCTTTACAAGTTTAAAATTATTATCATTTCTAATAATATTATAAAACTTACAGACTAGTCCCAATAAAAATTATAGTAAAAAAATTAAAATTTAACATCCACACCTCCATGCACACCTAGACACAATCTACCTACTTCCATCCACCTATTTATCCATGTAACATTACAACAGAACAGATTTAAAATTTGTTATAAAAATTAAGTAAAGAATTTAATTACAATAAAAATTTACAATAAAATTTTCAAGTTTAAGTTGTATTATTTACTCCTGGTATGGCATCCAAAAATTCTCCAACTGAGTAGAATGCATTCTCGATTAGGTACTTTCTTAATTTATCTTTAAATATATTATATTTGCAGTTACCTATTATCTTGGTTGAGTGATTATAACAAATAATGCCTTGGTAATTCCCCGTGTTCTGTCCAATACCTAATCGCGAATATGGCGTTAGAAATTCATTCTCCCCACGTGTATTATATTGATGTATCATATTACTTCTTACATATTTCGATTCATTTGCTTTTATATTCAGGGTTATTAAATATATATATAGACATGGCAATGTTAGTACTGACAAATATTTAAAGGCATTTTTACAGTGTGCTCCATAGGGCAGACCTGCAATACATCTTACTATCTTCTTTTGCATTATGAAAACTATTCCCATATGAGAGGAGTTACCCCAGAATGACAGACCATATGATAATGTAGATTGTACTAGACCATAATAGGCTAGCCTAAGTATTGGTAAGCTTGCGGTATTATATAATTGCCTGAAGATGAAACACATTGAGCTTAACTTTGATACAATATAGTTAGTGTGAGCCTCCCATGTAAATTTATGATCCACAATTACTCCTAAATATTTAAGCTGGTTCACTTGTTCAATGGATTTGTTGTTAAGTCTTATCAACATGGAGTAATCATGTTTAACATTATTAGGCAGAAATGTCATGAATACTGTTTTGCCTACATTGACCAAAAGCCCATTTGCTCTGCACCAGTCTGCAAACTCCATTGTTGCCTTGGCTGCGGCTTCTCGTGCCATGTGTATATTTTGTTTTGCCACTATTTCGCTTGTGTCATCTGCATATATAACTGTTGTTTCAGGTGTATTACATGTATGAACTATGTCACTCATAAATATTATAAATAGCAGAGGTGCCAGTGTCGAGCCTTGTGGTACCCCCATCGGTACCCTCACAGGGTGAGACTTTACTGAGTCAATACAAACCACTTGGTATCTGTTTTGTAAATAAGACTCTACCCAATTACCTGATACTTCTCTAACCCCTATTCTGTTCAATTTTTCCACCAATAGCCGATGGTCCAATGTATCGAATGCTCGTGTCAAGTCGAAGAAGATGGCAATCGTGTGCTTCTTGTTATTCAGCTCTTCTATTAGTTTACTACAAAGTTCCTCTATTGCTGTATTTGTAGATTTCTTAGGCCTAAATCCATGTTGGCAGTTTGGTATTAGATTATACTTTTGAATGAAATTTTCGAGTCTAACATAGAAGCTGTAATCAATTATTTTTGCAATTTGTGACTGAAGACACACGTTTCTGTAATTGCATTCGTTTTGTTTTGATCCTTTATTTTTATATATAGGTACAGACTTTGATACTTTTAGCTGTTCTGGATACAGTCCTGTTGAGAATGATTGGTTAATTAAGAAGGTTAGTGGTTGGGCAATCACATCGCTCACCATTTTTAGTGCTACACCATTGATCTCGTCAATCCCTGGTGCATGTTTTTTTGTTACCTTATTAATAATATTTTGGGTTTCGCATTGATTTATAGGTTGTAGAAAGAACGTGTGAGGTACAAGAGGCGATAATTTTTGGTCCCCCTTTGTAACTGGTGGTTTACTTATGTTTGTAAAGAATGTATTGAACTGATTTGCTACATCTTTTTTGTCGCTAACAATTGCACCATTTATATTTAATTCTATTGTAGGTTTTGACGTTGACTTTCTATGCTCGTTTATTATTTTCCACGATTCTTTACCTATATTATCTGCATTTAGGAGCCTTTCATTATTAAATTCCCGTTTTGCTTTATTTACGGATTGATTATATATGTTTTTAAACTGTTTATATCTGTTTTTTATTACTTGATTATTTGTTTGTTGTGCTATTTTATGCATTTCACAAACCATTTTGTTCATTTCTTTAATTTTATTATTATACCACGGCTTCTTTTCTTTATTATTATTAACCCGAACCTTCCTTAAAGGGAAACAAATATTGTAATGATATTCTAAGGTCATAAATGCATGCATGGAGTCATTAATATTTTCCCCATTATATACTTCTTCCCATTTTTCTTTTATAATTGTATTTCTAAAAGTGTCTAAGTTGTCGTTTGCAAAAGATCTTTTAAATATTACTGACGTATTGTTATTTTTTAAATCATAGTTGAATTTGCATATTTGAAACCTATGATCTGATAAATGAGTATCATCTACTAAGCATTGCAGGGCTGGTAGATTTGAGTATACCAAATCTATGCCTTTGTTAAGCCTTGTTGGCTTTTCTACCTGGTTAATCATATCGAACTCACAAAATATGTTCTTTAGTTTACGTGATTCTATACTATTTGACATTGTATCAATATTGACGTCCCCACATAATATATAAATGTCATTTTTGTTAAAAATATCATTCATCATATTACTTACCCCATCAAGAAAAACATCTACCTTACTATCAGGTGTTCTGTAGACTGTAATAATATATAGTTTGGTTTTTTTGTCAAAAATGTCGACCTTTATTATGGTAGCCTCAAACAGCTTTTCAATACATTTATTAAACATAATTGGTTTACTTATGATGCCATTTTTTGCTAATATACAGACACCTCCATGTGTAGCGACATCCCTAGAATAGCTATTAATTAGTTCAAAATTATTTAACCTAAAATGCTTTATATCTGTTGAATTAAGCCAATGTTCCGAAATACATAAGAAGTCAGGTGACTGCTCATCTAGTAATATTTCTAGTTGGGGAATTTTTTTGTCTGCCATACCCCGAATATTCACGTGCATAATAGCAACCCCTGCTTTCAAATGAAAAATATTTAAATTATTTTGGTTTTTACATTCATTTTGTTCTTTTACAATTACATCTTTTACGTAATCACTTTCAACTGGGCAGATTTTCAGCTTCCCGATACTTGAAAATTTCCTATATTGTCTCTACCATCATTGATAACATCTCTGATTTTAAAATCTTCGTAGTATTTTTTAAAATCAAATCTCCTATAGCATACCCCTTTAGGCCAGAAAGAAGGAGTATACATTTTATCCTTATGACTAAAGTCTGTGGCAACTATGAAACTTATTGTATTTGTACTGTTGCACTGAATTTTCTTCACAATAATTTGCTCGTTTTCCATATTATTGTTTTGTATATTTAGTTTGTTTCCTATAAAAGATGTAATGTCCTTTTCATTAACTTCTTTTCCTACTCTGTAGATGTACATATAACACTTTGGATTATTATTTGCAGCACCCCTGAAATTAGTGTCCTCGCTTGATTCGCCCACATTTTTTCTTGAACGCCTCACTCTCCTCTGTTTAATTTCCCATTCATCTTGATTTGGATTTGTGTCTTTATTTAGTTGAATGTATTGGTTCATAACATTTTCTTGTATTTTACTTTGCTCTTGGAGAATATTTGTTTGTTTATTTTCATCGATATTCTTAACCTTGTCAGAATGTCTTTCTTCTTTTTACTTTCCTATCTGTATACAGATATAAGGAAAGTATAGGAATCATGATTTTTTTCGACCTCGAGTTTTCGACGGATTTTTACGTTTTGAGGTCCCCTGAATCCGTTTTGACTATTTTCGCGATGATGTCTGTCTGTCTGTGTGTGTGTGTGTGTGTGTGTGTCTGTGTGTGTGTGTGTGTGTGTGTGTGTGTGTGTGTGTGTGTGTGTGTGTGTGTGTGTGTGTGTGTGTGTGTGTGTGTGTGTGTGTGTGTGTGTGTGTGTGTGTGTGTGTGTGTGTGTGTGTGTGTGTGTGTGTGTGTGTGTGTGTGTGTGTGTGTGTGTGTGTGTGTGTGTGTGTGTGTGTGTGTGTGTGTGTGTGTGTGTGTGTGTGTGTGTGTGTGTGTGTGTGTGTGTGTGTGTGTGTGTGTCTGTATAACGCATAACTCATGAACCGATACACAAAAAAACACCAAATTTTAAACTTAAGCTTTGTTTTAGCGTCCAATGAGCTGATTAGATTTTGGACAGAGTCGGAACATCTGGGGGGGTACTTTATAGGTAGTCATTTTTATATTTTATGGAATATATCTGTTATTTACGTTTGGAGAAGAAAATTCTTCAAATAAAAGTTACTTCTAATATAATTATCTATAATTTTTGTTTTATGCAAAATTTTCCTAAAATGGTCCGTATTCGAGAAATTTGACAAAATGTAAAAAAAATAATTTTTTATAAAAATTGTTCAAATAAAAGTTGTTTGTAATATAATTCTCTATAATTTTTATTCTATACATAATTTCTCTAAAATGGACCGTATTCGAGATATTTGAGAAAATGTGTAAATTTCGAAATTTGAAGAAAACTCAAAAACGGATAGAGGAAAAAACATTAAATTTTAAACTTAAGGTTTATTTCGGCCTGACGTGAAATGATTTGATTTTGTACAAAGTCGGAACATCTGGGGGGGTACTTTATGGGAGGCCGTTTTTATATTTTATGGAATATATCTGTTATTTATGTTTGGAGAAGAAAATTGTTCAAATAAAAGTTACTTCTAATATTATTATCTACAATTTTTGTTTTATGTAAAAATTTCCTGAAATGGTCCGTATTCGAGAAATTTGACAAAATGTGCAAAATTCTGATTTTTATGAAAGTTTTTGAAATAAAAGTTGTTTGCGATATCGTTCTCTATAATTTTTGTTTATACATGATTTTGCTAAAATGGACCGTAATGGAAAAGTCTAAATTTAAATTTTTCAGTATTTTCGTTTTCAATGAATATCTATAGAAAAATGTTTCGAGGTAGATGTATGTGGCCAATGTACAGCAACATTGGTACTTTGTTTCTGCGTATATTCACGGCTTTCGGCTGCTGAGCTACTGTCACTTCCACTTGCTCTTGCCGTTTTATTTACCTTTTTTTTTTTTATGGTATCTGAATACGTTTTTGTAGCTTTTTCTTCTTCATCCTTCTGAGTTTTTTCATCAATTTTCTGTTCAAGTTCATGTATTCTTTGAGTCAATAAATTGTTATTTATTTTAAGTATTTCATTTTTTTCCTTTAATTCATTTAATAGTTCTTTAATATATTTATTTTCTACCTTGTATGCAATAAACTCCGAATGGGTGTATTTCACTTCTTCTTCGGCGTCAATCGTCTTTTTTGATAAAAAATGTTGTTTTTCACAGCATGTTTTGCGTTGAGAGCAACTTAAATGGAAAACTGCATCACAATTAACACATTTCACACCTTTTGATATTTTTTTATTACAGTAAAGACAATTTTTATCTGGACCGACATCGACCACGTCCAGCCCGTCCGCCATCTTTTAAACTTTCATTGTATGTAATCGGTTTCTCTTTTATGTATTGGAATATTCCTTCTATAATCCAAGGCTTCTTTTAAATTTGCTTATAACTGTAGAGTTAGAAGCGTTTATTATTTCTATTTAAGATTTCTATAAATTTATTCATACCGTCTTTACCGTTTTCGAGTCTAAAGATTTCGTTAAAGGTATTTTGGTTTAGATTAATTCGAACTTCATTAAAATTATTAATTTTTTTTTTTGATGTGTAGATTTTTTTTTCTATATAACTTACAGAAAGATTTATTTCTAATATTTTTGGACTATCATCTGTTATTTTGGAATGAAGATAAAGATATGATCTAAACAGCTTCTTTAGTTTTTGTCTATTCTGGTATATTTATTGATTGTTGATTTCAACACTAGTTCGTACAATATGCCCAAAAATTCCTGTGACTCTTTAGTTTGTGCAAGTATATCTATTTTAATATCACCCATAATGATTTCAGTGTATCCTAAGGGCAGGGCCGGCGTTATTTCTTTTGATGTAACATGAGTGATGTTTTCGGATTTTTGATTGTCTATTATTGGCAAACTATTTGCTTTTTCATTACGAAATTAATTTTTTACTCCTAATTTAATTTGAATTACCTAAGCCTATTTTGCAAATTAGTATTGTCGATTGTATTTAAAACGTAATTTTTTATTGTTAGCGATGTCACGAGTGCGAAGAAACGAAAATTATAGACATCTTAGTCAGTGATAAGGGGCGGATAGTTGGGCTACGATAAGCCGAATTTTGGTTTACAAAACTTGCAACTAGAGTTGATCAAAGTTTCCATACTGTACTAAGATGTTGTCGATTCCGATTTACATGTATTCGTAATTCTTCTCCTCCTAAACGGCTTAACCGATTTTTATTTTTTTGTTTATTTATGGGGCCACCTGGATGGCTCTTAGCTATAGTTGGACCCAGTAGGTGATGCTGTTGTCGAAACAGATTTTTTTAATTTTTCCAACATTTTTTTATATTTTTTGGATATCTTATATAAAAAATAAACAATTCCAAATTTTCAGCCCACCAGCACCTCTCAATATTTTTTAGTTCAATAATCTTTTTTATATTCATGACTTATTAAATAATAAGCGGTTCATTCAGAATTAACCGTTTGAATAATATGTCATTTTAATAAATATATTTTGTTAGCAAGGTCTGTGGCAGGACAACGTCTGCCTACGGAATATTTAATATATTTTTAATTCAGTGCTGCAATAAATTTTTTCATATGCTGCTGAAGGTGTAATTTATTCCAAATCTTTATAGATTACATATGGTTCATTCTTTAAAGTGATATAAAAAATGAGAAATATATCAAATAATGTATGAGAAATATTTGGATAATCCTAATTCAAACATTTCTTACAACAATCTGTTGAGGCGTAATTATAATTTAAGTACATTTCATTCTTAAATTTTATATATTAGCCATTGGGAGTAAAAATAAGTTCCGTTTTAAAAAACTTTATAAAGTTCTTCAAGTTTTACAATAAAATTTAATTTCGTAGAGATAAAAATCTGGGGCGAAGTAATTTGAAAGTTTTGCGTTACTTAATTTAAATAAAATAAGTGCACTCGGACAATATTTTCCAATCAATTTATTTTTATGAAAGACTATAATGTAATAATAATAATACAGAGTGATACTAAGTGCCATGTCAATGTTGAAGGAGTTAATAATTAACTGGATCTAAGATATAAGATTGTCTATCTTTATATTTATTAAGGAGGTAACTCCTTGACCTATTTTCTGACAAAAATTTCATATGAATTACTAAACTGCTAATTTTTAGGATTCAAGATGTTAAACTAAAACTCCTTAACGATTTTATTAAATTTGGCAGGTTTTTTGTAGTACCTACTAAGAGAATAATTTAAATCTGATTAGATTAAAACTATTAAGTCCTATGTCGTCATAGAGGAGTGGTGCAGAGAGGAGGAACTAACAGTAAACCCTCACAAAACCACAATAGTCAACTTTACAAAACGAAAAGTACCCCTAGGACTAAAGACACCAGTGCTAAAAGAAGTGAAGATTCTATTTGCTTATGAGGTCAAATAATTGGGAGTCATCTTTGACCACAAGTTAGCATGGAATCAACACTTGCAAAAAGTCATCCAAAAGAGCACAACATCCTTCAACTTATGTGTGAAAAGAATTGGGGACTACAACTGAAAATGTCCCTATGGTTATATACCAGAGTCAAAAGGCCGATGATAATCTACGGGTCGCTGGTATGGTGGCCAAAGACTCGGCAAGCTGGAACCATTCCACATCTTAATGGTATTCAAAGATAAGCATGCCTGAGTACCACAGGAGCTATGAGAATGAATCCAACAGCAGCTATAAAAGTCATGCTAAACCTAACAACACTACAATGAATTTTAAGGCGAAGCCAGGTCTATCACATACAGACTGCACAGGTTCATCGCCCATAAGCATTTTGTATGAATGTTCCCAAAGTATAGCTTTCAAAAGCAATATAAAGTAAGTATACCAGACAGCTAAGCGTGGACGGAAGGACTTCCTATTTATGCAAAATTCACCTGGAATACAGACGGCTCCAAAACCCATGGAGGTTCAGGAGTAGGTGTATATATAGTACTAAGCCAGACAAGAATCTTACTGAGCTCAGAAAAACATGTGGCAGTATTCCAGACAGAAATAGCAGCAATACATCACTGCGCAAAAGAGGTATTAAGACAGAAGGTAAATGTAAAAACCATTGTCATATACTCAGACAGTCAAGCGACGTTAAAATCACTCAGTTCCATGCATGTACACTCAAAGCTTGTGTGGGACTGTTTGAAAGCCCTAACAGAGCTGAGTAACCAAAACAAACTAACCTTAGCCTGGGTTTCAGGCCACAGAGGACATAAGAGGAATGAAGAGGTTAATTTACTAGCCCGAGAAGGAGTCTCAAATGATCTCATTGGCCAAACAGCCATCAGAACATGCACAAAGCAGTGGATGTTTAAAAAATCTCAGTAGTGATGAAAAAACTCACCAGGACAGAGACAGGCCAAAGAGTTCTTAACTCACCGAGCATCTACTAAGCCTTAATAGGAAAAATACCAGAGTACTAGTAGGTTTATTAACAGGGCTTTGTAGGCTTAACAAACATATGTATAATATCGGTCTGACAGACGAGACCTTGTGCCGATTCTGTCAGGAAGAGGAGGAAACGACAGAACACGTATTGTGCGAATGCGACTGCGAATGCTATTATTTGAATAGGTCATTTGAGAAACAGCACATGTCAGTTGTAGATAATTATTCAAAAATAAGAAAAACAGAAAAACTCAAAATATGTTAAAAAAAAATAGTTTTGAACGCATTTAAAACTTGTTCTATTTCGGGTATATTACAATAATTATTGGAGCAAAAAAAATCGGTAACAAATCATAATTGATTAAAAATGCGCGACAAGTGATGTTTCTGAAATGAACATAAAAACTCAATAAAAAGGGATATTATTTTAATAAATTTGTATTCTACAATACATCAAACAAGGTTATAAAATAAAAAAGAAACTATTCATTGTTCTCATCGTTTTCATTTAATAAGTTGGAGGTTGCAATAAATTTATGGCTCGTAAACCCGTCCATAAAATTGAACGCGTCAACCACTCCAGGTTTATTTGAAAAGTATCTAAAATGCGTGAAGTTCGAAACTTAGAATGTTTGTTTTTGTTTCCTTGGTACATCTCTACCCAGAGATTCAATGGACAAGCAGTTTTTTTTATAATGCTTTGGCCACCAACATTTAAAATCAGCAATATCTTCAGTTTTAACGAGTTTTACAAAATATTTAGATCTTTGTATCGAATTGACAATCATTTGGACTTATTCTTTTAGCGAGTAAATTCTGTCATGTTTTCTGATTACTCTTCTAATGGTTGCAAAATTTCGATCATTTGGTAAAAACGAGTGTCCTCGTTGTGAAAAATATTGGTTAATGGTTTCGAATCGGTTTGCCTGCACCAACGCCATTTGAAATCTTACTACAGTATGGTTTCGATTCTGACCTCTGCAACTATCGAAAAAACATGTAGATGTCTAGTACCGACAGGAATTTCATTCTGTAAGAAGTCCAAA
Organism: Psylliodes chrysocephalus; assembly: GCA_927349885.1. Classification (NCBI taxonomy): domain Eukaryota; kingdom Metazoa; phylum Arthropoda; class Insecta; order Coleoptera; family Chrysomelidae; genus Psylliodes; species Psylliodes chrysocephalus. Next base: position 58,867,409 of record OV651821.1, read on the forward strand.
AGAAATGATGCTACTTCGTTGGGACCTTTTCTTGCGATACCCTCATGATAAAAGTAGAACATGGCTTTCTGTATTCCATATAAATTAATGCCAAAAACATTAGCAGTAAGCTGCCTCAAATAAAAAGTTTCTTGAACTGAAATTAGCATATAATCAAATGTAATTACGACGGTATCATTATGGGGATTTTCTGAAAGTTCAGTACATAGTTTTAGTTTGTTATAAAATGTCTTGCCCTGCGTTTATGCACCATTAATTTTGCAGCGGCGGTTCGTTTGGCGGTATCATAATTTTAACATTTAGTTCTTCGCACATACATCAAGTGTCTACTTGTGGTCGCCAAAGCCGAGGAAAAATATTTCTTGAAAAATGTTCAAGTAGAACTTGTATTTTATTTTGGTACTTGGGTACTTTGTTTTAAATAAATCGTACATAATTTTCACATTACAGTTCATCAAATTTCTAGAGGCTTTCGACGGCTAGACAGAGAAAGCACTACTGACAGGCATCCCGACGGATTTACGCAATGGAAGTATACTCTGCGCATCAAGTATTTCACTATTTCATTCAGACGTAAATGTCAGATGTAAATTTCGCTAAAACATTTCCTTTATTTTCGTTTGTGTTTTTTGCTCATTACAGTTTAATAGAACCTAAGTATGGAGTTTATTAACAGTCAATCTCGCGAAATAATAGCCAATGTTATAGAGTTTATGAGAAGAGAAGGAAACTTTAATTCACCTTCAATATCATTTAAAAATGTAAATGATCGTGTTGCTGCAGCCACAGGAGTATCTAAAAACACTGTCGTCTGCATTTCTGGAGAGAAAAAAAGAATCGATAACCGTGAGATATCGGAATTTTCATCACCAAGAAAAACCATTAAAAAACCAAAAACAGTTAATGATATAGATGAAGCTGCACAAGAATCAAATTTTATTTTTTTATTATTAGATAGCTATTTTTGTTTCTGAGATGTGTTCATTTACAGGCTCAATTTTTTTCCGTTTCTCCTTTTTGATTTTATATGGGGTTTCAAGTTGTTTTTGACTTATTTCGACGTAAATCACAACAACACACTTTTTTAATAAAGCAAACAAGTGTTAAGAGGTATATGTACGTGTAAACTAGAATTACAAAAAATTGATATGAAACCCATGAAACCACCAACAAAAATGTAAAGCTAGCTTCCGTACTAGAACATGGTGTCATTCGTCGAGATAATTTATCGTTTTGTTTAATAGATCAAGAAATGTAAATATTCCCCTGTTATTTTTTATAAAATTATAAGAGAAATAAATTTTTTTCTAAATAGTATAGTTTATTATTTTGTAGAAAAACAAAATTTCGAAAATTTTAGTAATGTTTCAGAAACAACCGTTATTAATAATAGGTACCATTTTCCTTAATAAGGTAGAAATAAAATATAAACTATTTCCACTATTTACAAAGGCCTACAAAAAAATTATAGGTATTTTCCGCTATCCTATAAAATTTATATTTTCTGACTCAATTTCAAAAGGTTGAAGGAATTCCAAAACACCTTTTATGGCATAATAATTATTTTCAATCCTACATACTATCTTTAGCTGCTTTTAAAAACGTTCTAAGAAAGTCCAATCAGACCAATTTAATCCCTAAACTATTCCACACTTTTAAAATTTAATTACCTAAAAATATTAAAAACTATTTAAAATAACTTGTTTAGCAGACTGTACAATAGCTATCTTAGTCACACGTAGCGCGTTCTCTGTCTGGGCGTCGAACACCTCTAGAAATTTGATGAACTGTAAGTATATTTCATTAAGATAATAGAGAGTTGTAGTGTTTACAGTACGTTAACGTAAACGTGAACGTCAACGCACAAAAATATTGTTTCAAAAAATGAGTTGAAGTTGTTGCATCGTGACGTTTACGTGCCATGACAGATAATGACAATTAATATTAGGATTTCTTCTATCCCAATTACAAAGACGTTATTTTATTTGCGTTACGTGCATACGCCAGAACCCATAAGCTTACGTATGTACCTAAACGTGAACGTAAAGGATATTTGAATACGCATGTGCAGATGTCAGTTTTCACATATACGTTTGCGTTCATAGCATCACTTCAACTCTCTATTGTTTTTCAGTGCTACCATAGCGCAAAATCTTTGTAGGAAAGCTCCTAATATGGTCCTCAATCTGGCAAACTATATTTCCTGGAATTGTATTTCCAGAAATACACTTGCCTCTTTTCTCGTATGGTTGTTTGACTTCTACGGGTAACTTAGTTAAACGTCGAACTCTAGATATTGTAATTGCGTGAATATGAATAAAAGCGTCCGGAATAGGATGGTAAAAAGTATTTAAATGAGTTTTATTTTGGTTTAGGTCGTTCGGAATTTCTTGGTCTTCTAACTTTGACGTTATTGCAAGCCATTAATGCTTGTAAATAGGCATCCTGCTAATTTTTGGTTGTAAAGAGTCTACATTTCTGAAGAATATCTTGTCCTAACTTACACATATGAAAAATACCGTTCTTGATAAAAACTAACATACCTACTTACAGTTTTCATCCTATTCTTTCGCTGAACACCGCTGTAATTTATATATTCTTCACCCTTTATTTTAGCATTTTTTATTATTTTGCATTTATATAACTTTCTTATTCCTTTTTTATTTATTAAAATAGTCGGAGCACTTTCAGAATCACTTTCGGTAGTTGATACCATGTTTTTAAATAATTGACACCACCACACTGCGTTTAGAAAGAGTACATGTCACTGACTTGTGTTATTTCCAAACGCAATCAGATATTAAGTGACGCACAAGTCACATTAATGATCATCGGGCAAAGAGGATCGATGTGCTTACCTTTAAATGTATTTTTGGTATAAAACCAAAATGGCCAAAAATGTGACATGTGTCTTTTCTCAAATGACTGATTCATTCATCGATTTTACACAAAAATAAGTAATTTTAATGTATATTTAAGTTCAATGACTAAAAAATATACTAACAATTAGTTTGACAGAATTGTCACTTATTTAAAATTTTAAAAATAATAGTCGTCGAGTGACCAAAATATAAACCGTGATTGGTGGATTTTATTTTTTTGCAGTGTTCTCATTACATCGAATGGATATAAAATACATTCGTTCAGTTATTGGCAATAGTATATTTTTTCGTTTTGTAGTCTGTGCGTAAATAAGCTAATATCCATGTGAGTGTGAAAAAGTATTTATTACACAATATAGAGAATATATCAGAAGGACGAGGCACATATGGAGCTATGGACTCCCGTAAATCTTTACCATATATGTATATCTTTAATGCCGGGTTCACACCATAGCTAACAATGTTCGCTATCATTGTTAGCTAACATTTTTGCAATTTTTTGAATTCCGCTAACATCAGCAGTCTAATTATAGCGAATTATTAGCGAACCTAAAACGATGATCGCCAATTTAGCGGTAAACTTCAAAGGAAAAAAATGTTATTTCGATGTTTTGGTCCCTACTTGTATTTTCTAGTGTGAATTGAAAATAGAGTGGTCTGTGGAAAAGAGCATTGCATTAATAAAAGAATTTGAAAAACAGGAGTGTTTGTGGAATGTTCAGGTAACAGAATATAAAAATACAATGAAGAAACAAGATGCGTAGTATGATATTTGTAGTTTAATGGCCCTAAATGCAGAAAAAGTTAAAAAAAATAAAATCATTACTACCAGCTTACCGAAGAAAAAAGTTATTGATTCAATAAAATCAGGCAGGGGTTCATATTCAAAATATACGCCTAAATGGTTCGGCACATGCATTTTTTTGCGGGATATAAATAGACCAAAGAAAACGAAAGAATTGTCAGTTAACAGCTACTTTTTCTGTAATTGATTTTCTATAGTTGGTGTCTTGGCGAACAAACTTTGGACTAATTAAATTTATTAAGTATTTAAAATAAGTTGCCGACATTCTCGTAAAGTTTTTAAAAGCACTGCTATCTTCCATTCTTAAGTCCCTCCAAAGAGAACCTTCTGATTGTTTCTTCAACAACGTTTTAACCCACCATCTTCGTTTTCTTCTTTTTTTTTCTTCTTTTTTTTGAGATTCAATACAACTATTATGGCACTACGCAAAATTATAAGCTCGTCCTCACTGCTACTAGACATTATTAATTATGACGATCCTGATAACATCCAACTAACAACTAATTGGTCTGAACGAAGTATGTTAGTTAACATTATTTAGGAATAACTATTGTTAGCAAACAACTATTTATAAACATTGTTATCAACCAACAATGTTCTCGGCGGTGTGGGATCCGGGGTAAATTACTATCACCTGATTAAAAATTATGTAATATTATGAAGGTTTTATGTCCGTGATAGAAGATACTGCCGCACAAAGAACACAAGTTCACCATAGTACCAAGAAAGTTATTAATCATAAATTAAAACGTATATAAAGATTATATTCTGAAAATTATGAATTTATTTATAGTAAAATCGCCAATCGAAATCCGAAAAGTCAAAAAAATATCTAAACTAAGTGACTGAACAATTTAAAAATTCGGAAACGAATCTCAAAAATTCCCCTATGAATTATTTAGACCATTCCCAAACCCCAAAGGTGAAAAAAATAATTGGAGATTTAAAAAAAGCCTGTCGTTGCCAGGAATCGAACCCGTGGCGTATATTCTTGTATATTCTCAAATCTTTAAATAACTCTTTGCAGCATCAGTGTATATGAGAAATGGATTTATGCATACTAAGCCCATATCTTTGCGAGAGTTAAGTTTTTAATGCACGTTATTGAGCCGCTTATTTCAAATATTTCTCTGACTTTTTGGATTTCGATTTGCGATTTTACGATAAATAAATTCAAAATTTTCACACCAGGTTTACGTCTCTTAATGTACATTGAAAACTTATCTTCCACATACGAAGATATGGGCTTTGTATGCATAAATGCATTTCTTATACACACCGATACTGTAGAGAGTTATTTGAAGATTTGAGAACGAGCTTCAACGCCATCTGGCCCGAATTAGCACATTAAATTTCTGTCTAGGAATCTCGACAGTCAATATGATGATAGTCTAGAAAAAAAGACACTTATCTGCACGGCACGGCTGCGACAGGCGTTTTTTTAAAACTCCAAGTATTTTTTTAAATTTGTGTTTCGGGGATTGTCTTATTAATTCGTATGTGGATTTTTGAGATTTGTTTCTGAATTTTCAAAGATAATGTTTTAGATAGATTATTTATTACTCTAAAAACCCAATAGTATATTTTTTATTATACATGGTGTTATACTTTTTTTATTTGAGTGGAGTCAAAAACAAATTATTTTTAAATGAATAATTTTTTATATTCGTTATTATTTAGTGCAGTGAATTGTACGAAGGCCAAAGTGTGCTTTTTGATATAAATAAGCTGTTGAATATGCTTTAAAAATCGCTGATAACACAGTATGCTTATTATTTTTATTTAATATATATACTTACTCTACATATTATATTTCGTTGGACCGAATTCTAACAACATTCTAATAACATTGGTTCTTGAGAGCAAATAAATTCGTCAATCTTTAATATTTCTTATGACTAAATAAGTTTTGCTGTTTCTGCCAATAACAATGTCGGTTCTGCTGTCAATACACTTCCCTGACGCGGTCATTACAGGACGATTCCAACTGGACAGATGAAGAATACAACATATCTGTCTATGACTGGCAAACTGCCAAACGACGATGAAAAAATTAGATGGGCAATATCTAGCTTCTCTTCATTTAAATCACCAAGACCTGGTGAGTATAGTCAGATCCTCATTGGCTCTGAGGTATATCCCCATAAAATGGAGAGAGGTAAAAGTGGTATTCGTACCCAAACCTGGAAGGATGAGTTACACTATCCCCAAAAAATAAAGACCAATTAGTCTGACATCGTTTTCCATGAAGACATTGGAAAGGCTATACAAAAGGTACCTACATAAGGGATGCGGTGATTGAAACAACACCACTACACTCAAATCAACATACATACACCCCAGGCAGATCTACTGATTCAGACCTTCACCTAACTGCTAGCCGGATAGAGAGATCCCTAGCTAATAAGGTGTTTTCATAGACATAGAAGGTGCTTTTAATAAAACCACCTTCTCCAAGATAATACACTCAATAACCAACAGAAATGTTCCACACATGCTCTCAAAGCGAGCAGTAAACATAAGTGTAGAAGATGTAAAAATAAGAGGCTTGGTTGCGAGGGGTCTCCACAGGGAGGGGTGTTATCACCTCTACTGTAGAACATGGTCCTTGATACTCTCATCAGCCGCCTCAATAATGACAGTCACTACACAATAGCGTATGCAGATGAATTTTGAGAACATAATTAGCGAAAGGATGTAAGTAACTCTCAAATTAGGGAACAGTGATGCAAGTACCATTCACTGTCTATCAATTTTAAGAAGATAGAAATAGTTTTCACAAGGAAAAGGATGAAACTGGAATTAAAGCCTCCAGAACTTCTAAACATAAAACTAAACTTAGCAACAGAAGTGAAATACCTAGGTCTCACCTTTAACAGCAAGTTAACTCACACTTAGAAAACAGAGTTAAAAGAACGTACATCGCTTATGGACAATGCCTCCGAACCGTGGTGCTTACCTTGGGTTTCTCCCCCAGAGTTGTCGCGTAGATTTACATGGCCATCACATGACTTATGCTTATATACGGTGTAGTTGTTTGGTTACTTAAAACCTAAAAATTGACAGCTATCCGCAAACTAGAACAAATTCAGCTTGTCTCAACATAAGAGGAGCCATGAAAACCATACCTACCAGAGCCACGGAAGTTATTCCTAGTTTCACTCCCCTTGATATTTACATCAAGAAGGTTGCTCTGATGACACAATGGCATGCCTCCGCACGGTCGGAATAGAACCTGATGTAGGATCTGGTGAGGCAAGACGTCGCTTTTGGCAGGAGACGCTCGATACGCTCTCACTGCTTTAAGCGAACATTAACCCCATCTCACCAAAATATGTCTTCCATAAGTCATATAAAGTTATAACAGAAGAAATAAAAGAGCCGGAAGTGGCAGGTACGATTCATATCAACACTGACGGTTCTTAAACAAAATAAAGCTCACACAGACAGCACACATGGTCCAGTGAATCTCCTCCTTAGATTCATTTTAGAGCCAGAACGTCTATATCGGACATTCAGTGTACGTATGTTTTTGGACTTAATTTTAAGTTAAGTATTTTGACGTCCAGTGGACGTCCATCTTAGGTCATTATTTATTTAGCCTACCAGATAATACCCATCTATATGCCAGGGAGCTTTTAAGTTATCCTGACAACACTAGAAAGAATCTGCGCTTGGTTACGGGCATTCTGACTGGTCATTGCCAAGTACGAGGTTGTCAGAATCCGCACTCTGCAGGGGGTGCGAACAAGAAGATGAGACCATCGAGCAAATCCTCTACGATTGCCCGACGCTCTCATTTATTAGAATATTTGTGTTCGGCGAGTATCGGCTAATACCGGCCGATATAAGAGAAGCACCTACATTAATTCTGTAGGCTGGCTCACGAGCTAGAAGATGCCTATTATCTTAGGGGGATGCATAATGGGTCTAATGAGGCCTAGGTGCCGTGGATTAACCCACCCTCCACACGTTACAGATACCGATACAATGTCGGCCAAATAGACCTCTTAAGTCCTCCCAGTTTACCCAGTTTTACAAATATACGAATTTAAAAAATTGACAGTTAACTATTTAAATTTGGTGGCTCTGTGTATTACTAAGCAGGTTTTGCTTAATATTTGTAAATTTCACCATTAATGTTTAACAAATTTAAAGTTTGCTAACTTTTGGTGTTAATGTGTTATAAAATATAAAGCGTGGCGTTTTGTTTGCATTGATATATTTGCGATAATCATTTTTGCTTAAACCTTTTAACAAGATTATTTTTTTATCTGTCAAAACAATTAAATTCTGTAATTTCAGCCAATAATAGCTCACAATCTTAACTAACCATTGAATTTTATACTGATTAAACTATTCCTTCGTTTTTGTTTATTTATAAAACTTTGCCTTTTGAACTGATAACTAAACACAATCTAAAAATTTTATTAAACTAAAATATAGCTCAACTCTATGTTAATACCAAAATTTCAAAATTATTATTAATTTTACTCTGCAAAATTTAAATCGGTAATCATTTGTAACACACAAAAATAACTCTGCTAAATTAAATAGATCTTATTCCATTTCATAATTTAAGACATTAAAATCACACTAAGCACGGTAAAAACATTAAAAATTAGGAAATGTCATTCTCGTGAAGGAATAGCAATCTACTTCATATCGCCGCTTACATGTCTGCCGCCTGTTCATTCTTTATCTTACAGCAGTATTTCTCAAACTTTTTTGGCGATGTAACCTTGTGAAAAAACGAAATATTTGACGGAGTCCTAGACACAGTTCTAAAAAAAGTCTTCCAAGCTAAAACATAACCTCCTTCCTCTTGGTGACAAAAAAAAGGTCTTCAAGCCAGCTCCCTCCCTTTTGTGCTGCTAGTACTACTTTTTTTTATTGACTATTATTTTCTTCGCAGAGCCTCCACAAAGGCTTTGCGGAGCACAGTTTGAGTCTTACAGTATTACGGTATTGCTATTTTCATTATTTTTTTTAGACTATAAAGGACATTGCATTACTATAAAAAAACAAATATTTATAATTTTAATAAACACTTCTAAATACGTTTAGTGTGTTTTTTTCATATATTCAAGAAATGATATTTTCAAATACCTCTCGTCCTTTTAAATTGTATCTATTAAATTTTGAGTTTTCATACTCAAACGACTTTATTTCCGCCCAAAACAAACCGATTTAAGAGAAAATCCGCAGGACGTGGTTTTTCCAAATAAAGACGTCTTAGTGGAAACTAAAAATTTTATCGATAAAATTTGAAGGGCTCGTGGCATTACCCTTCATTAAATTTAACACCCTGCATAATAATAAATACATAGTTTTTTATAGTAATAAATAATTAGAAGAAAATCGTTTAAAACTGTAAAATACTTTTCGAGACGGGCAAAAATTTTTCCTACGATCTTCAAGCGAAATAATCTTCAATTACAGACATACGATCTTCCTAATATTTTACAATTTTTACTCACGTAATATCTTCAAAATATCAAAATGTGGTAAAGAATTACGGCAGTCCATGTAATCCGTGCCACATCATTTTTGACAAAATCGAGTAATTCACAACAAATTAAGGAACAAAAATCTGCAACATGAAATTAATCGAATTTGTTGAGATGCCACTGGTGTAAAACTCACAAATTTCTTACTGCTGGGGTTGCTTATTTTTTACATTATTTCATTTGGGTTAGTGAATTTACTATATTGTAAATTGTAAAATAAAAATAAAACAAAGACAATACGTCATAATACTTACAAGTAATTATATTTGGAGCTGAGCAATCTGTGGCGAACTCCATAGTATCGAAGCTGACACACCCAATAATCAGTTTAGTAAAACCGTTACTATCACAGTCAAAATCTTCATCTACACGCTTAACACGTCTCCTTCCGTATTCTAATTGTTCAAAATATATAGACCTCCTCTGCTTCCGGAAGTAGAAACTTGAATCGAAATATCTGGAATCCTCTTTTTGGGAATATTTACTTAGACCAGAGTCACGCTTGTTTTGGACTAAGTTCGTCACATCGAATTTACCCGCAAACGGACAATTCTGGGTATCTATTGATGTTGCTGAAAGTAAAAGAAGAAACATATAACAAATTTGGTAATGTTAAAATGAACACTCAAATTGCCCGTATGAAACACGTGTGTGAAGTTAGCATTTCATATCTCAGCATCTCAAGTTTAAGGCAGAGTTTTTATGGCCATCTGATGTAGTTCTATAGTTCCTGATACTCTGTATTAATAGTTCCGTCGAATTTAGTACCAAGAACTGGAATGTTAACAGCCGGAAGTTAGCATCCCAATATAATAAATTGAATAAAATAAAAAAAGCTGACGATAAATCGATAGTTTACAAATAGTTCTAGAGTTCTTGTTAGTTTGTATAGCTAAATTATTTCATTTATAGCTCTGGCCCTCTTAAAATAATTATAAATATCTATTATACATATAAATTCTATTATATTATGATACATAATGCTTCTAAATTACGATGCTTCTAAATGATAACTTAACGCTACAATTCTTTGGATCTCAATGCAGAGAGAGTCAAGTTATCATTTAGAAGCGTTATATATTCTAGAACTCGTCATAATGTGTGTGCATCTTACTATGGTATATAATTTATGTTTATTATTAATACTTAAAATTATTCAAATAGTGCTAAGGGCTAGAACTTTTGGCAACTCCATGCAGAGATAATCTAGTTATCACTTAAAAGCGTTACGTATTCCAGAACTCGTCATAATGTGCCAGGATCTCACTATGGTCTATAATTTTTGTTTGTTATTATTACTTAAAATTATTGAAAAAGGGCTAGAGGCTAAGACTCTTCGGTTCTCAATGCAGAGAGTGTAAAATTATCATTTAGAAGCATTATGTGTCCTAGAAGTTGTCATAATATGACAAAATTTTACTAACGTCTAAAATTTATATATATAATAATTATCTATAATTTTCTTAACAGCGCCAGAGCTATAAATGAAATAATTTAGCTATGCAAACTAACAAGAACTTTAGAACCATTCGTAAACTATCGATTTAGCGTAGGCTTTTTTTATTTTATTTTATTTATTATATTTGGAAGCTAACTTCCGTTCGTTAGCATCTCATTTTTTAAATTGCTGTTTTCGGTACTAAATTCGACAGAACTATTGATAGAAAGTATCAGGAACTATAGAACTATAGCGAATGCCATAAGAACTCTGCCTAAAATATGAGATGCTGAAAGTTGAGATGCTAACTTCACACACCCGTATGAAACTTAAGAATCCGTTCTCACCCTAAGGTAAAAAAAACTGACAAATCAAAGAAAAATTTAAAAAGTTGACCTGAATTATATAAAATAAATTATTTAAAGTTTTTTTAAGCGTCTATTTTATTTGAATATAAGTAACTGTGATAGATAAGTAAAAATAATTGAAGTTTAAATAAATTTGCATATTACACAAATAAAATACAGGATGGTGAAGTAAAGACGATTTTTCCGTAATATAGATTATTATTATTATTATTATTGTAAATACTTACTGACTAAGGTGATGAAAGGCAAAATGTTTTTATCAAAGAAGTTCTGGTTACAAGAATCTTCTCTTCTATTGGTTTGCGTACCCATTTGCATTTCCATTACATTTATGTCACGTCGATAAAATGCAATACATACGTACCCATTTTGACTAAAATAAAAAAACCTGATTAATGTCAAACATTTTCTTTGTAAGATTACTTAGAAGGCACGTGTTCTTGATTTTGTATTAAAATCGTTATACAATCTTGAAGTATGAGTTTTTAATTGAAATTTAACATTGTGTACTTACCATCCCATAGTAAAGTGAGTTACAAGTACGACAGCATTTTCATCTCTAGTAGATTGCTTTAACTGAACGCAAATGATCTTCATGTCGATCCCAGTAGAATTGGTAATTCTAAGAGTGGAGTTTTTATGATGAAAACTGTAAGTGGAAGAATAATCCAAGCTGTGCCAGTGATTGGAGTTTGCTATCCAATACGGGAAGCGACATTTGTTGAGTGGAAGTGCTGAAAATATTCATGTTTTTTTTTTTAAACTTGTTTACAATGTAATGACGAATTTATACCTTTTTTAAGGGTCATAGTTCGACTACCTTCAGTGGCACTGAAGAGTCCGTTGCAAGTAGCATCACCGCTTTGAGCCACCCTGTAATCCACGCCGTCTAAGGCTTCCGAAGCTGAGGAAGCTTTCTCGTATACGAAACATCGATACCTGTCCTCGTTGGAAGTAACATGACTGTGGTATATTTTGCCTACTAAGTACCTCGAACTGCCCTCTTTCCATAAAGCTAGACATTGAAGTTCCTCAACTGAAAATAAAAGGGATTCATTATATACTTATGGTATCTTGTGAGTAGTCGTGTTTTACTTAAATAATTTGAAAATCTGAAGTAATTTCGGCCAGAACTAAGTTAAAAACTAGACCGATTCACTTATCAGTTGTATAGTGGTAGTTAATCACAGTAAAAACACGAGAAGTGAAAGATGCCATTAACAACTCGATAAATATAACTAATGTCAAAGCTTTCAAAATAGATATAATAAAAAATTGCAAAAATTGTAAAAACTATTGAACCCTCGACTAGCAGAAAAAAAATTAAATATAAAAAAGAAAACAAGCAAATACCATATCTCACCAAACGAATAAGAGCACTAATGCACAAATTTTATACTATTGGAAACATTTTATCTATGATTTGCGTTGGCTGGGCCGTATAAACTGGCATTGCTATATATATATATATAGAAATGTACAGAATTGTATACAAAGGTAAATAAAGGTATAGAAATGTATAGAAATGTATAGAAATGTATAGAAATGTATAGAAATGTATAGAAATGTATAGAAATGTATAGAAATGTATAGAAATGTATAGAAATGTATAGAAATGTATAGAAATGTATAGAAATGTATAGAAATGTATAGAAATGTATAGAAATGTATAGAAATGTATAGAAATGTATAGAAATGTATAGAAATGTATAGAAATGTATAGAAATGTATAGAAATGTATAGAAATGTATAGAAATGTATAGAAATGTATAGAAATGTATAGAAATGTATAGAAATGTATAGAAATGTATAGAAATGTATAGAAATGTATAGAAATGTATAGAAATGTATAGAAATGTATAGAAATGTATAGAAATGTATAGAAATGTATAGAAATGTATAGAAATGTATAGAAATGTATAGAAATGTATAGAAATGTATAGAAATGTATAGAAATGTATAGAAATGTATAGAAATGTATAGAAATGTATAGAAATGTATAGAAATGTATAGAAATGTATAGAAATGTATAGAAATGTATAGAAATGTATAGAAATGTATAGAAATGTATAGAAATGTATAGAAATGTATAGAAATGTATAGAAATGTATAGAAATGTAGAGAAATGTAGAGAAATTACATAGATGTAATGTTGTGGCCCCCTTCTTTTTACCTATCTACAAATAGAATGCAAAAAACAGTACGTGCCACTTTTTGCAGTCAGTCAGATGAGAAACTATAAGATTGTTTTGTTCGCATTTCAATAATTTACAATATTATTTTGTGCTTTTTTTAGTCATAATTCTTTTATTACAATTAATTAATCTAAGTATAATTATGATAATTCAAATAAAAAATAAGGTTAATTAGTAAACAAGATAAAATTATCATCTTATTACAAATTATCTGTGTGAAAATCTAAAAAATTAAACATTAATTGTTTGTTAGATTTTATTCCGATAGTACTTTTATTATTATTTTAACGCCATAAAATTTTGGAAACAACAAATTGTTTACCATATGTAATATTCTTATCCTCGACAGTATATTAGTAAATAAATTAAATTATGATCCTGAATACGTTGTACAAACATTAAAATCGTATAAAAAAATTAAAACCACACTTACTTGCACTTTCTGACCCATGCACGTCGGGACAAGCCTGATAGCTCAAAAGCAGTTTACTTTCTTCGATGCACGTGTCTATGCTGGAAACGGGATACCTGCACTCTCCATGACCGCGGTTATATGTGAAGGTGAAGGGTCCTTTAAAGGGACAGGGAATTGGTACAGCGTTCTCCCTGAACATGGAGTACAGGAGAGCATCGCCTGTGATAAGGCCACATAGAGAGGGGAGTAGTTCTCGACTGTGGCAATATGCTAGAATAAACCACATTAAATTACTTTTAATTATAATAGCCTGATATTGAAAGAAATAAATTTAATCCAAAATAACTTTTTTTTTTCTGCGACTTTGTAAGCGTAGATGATGAGTTAATCTAGGCCAGCGAATTATAAAGTTTGACCATGTGATTTAATTATGGTTACATTTCTCTAATTTAGGAAAAAATCCCTACAAAAACCATGTTTGTCAATGTTTGCTTTACTTCATGCCTGTTTGATTCCCGACTCAGACAAGCGAGTTTTCAAAAATATTCAAATATATTATTAAATTACCGTGTAATAGTATAAACCATTGTAAATAAAATACAAAAATGTGTTTTGTTATAAGAAATGTCAAACAAAATAACCCTGTTATATTTATCGGAAATATTTTAGAGAGAAATACATTATTACGTGGACCAATCTAAAACACAGGGTGTTTCAATTGAAAAATTATAATTTTATTTACCAGGCAATAGCGTAACACCCTGTATATCCAAGAATATTTTTAAAATTTGCCTTTTTTTAAATCCATAAATCTTTTATTTGAAATTAATTTTGTCGGGAGGCGCAATAGACCAGGGTCGATAATTTTTAAACCAAAAAAAAATAATAGTAGGATGGAACCCGTTAAAAAAGGATGAGAATATAACAAAAATGAAAGGAAAAATAATTTACGGGCGATCTGAGGTCGGGAAGTGGAAGGGGGTGAGTTTTTAAGGGTAAAAAACGGTGTATCTCGATTTCCGGCAAAACTACAAGTCCTATGAAAAAAAAAAAAAATGACAAAGTTGTAGGTAAGAAAGAGACCTACAACTTTTGTAATCACACTTTTTTCACATAACCTCAAAATTTATGTGAAAAATTTAAATAATCAAGTTTTTGGTTTTTTATTTTTATCTGAAGCAAAAAAAAATTTTTTTCTCGAAATTTGGTGAAAACACTCCTTTTTATTTCCTAAAGACACTGTAATTTTTTTGATTTAAAATATTTATTTTTTACCTTATTTTGACTTAATATCGAAAAAACACCCTAATTTTCAATCGAAAATTCTCGCGTTAAAATATCAGCTTTTCAAAAAAAAGTTCGTTAAAATCTCTTCTTTCTGATAATGTAAAAACATATATATATAACTATGGTAAATATTCTCAGAAAATGCAAAGAAAAGAAAAAAACTCGAATCCTAAATTTTTTTTATCACTATGTACAAATTAGGGTGTTTTTTCGATATTAAGTCAAAATAAGGTGAAAAAATAAATATTTTAAATCAAAAATATTACAGTGTCTTTAGGACATAAAAAGGTAAGTTTTCACAAAATTTCGTGAAAAAAAAATTTTTTTTGCATAAGATAAAAATAAAAAACCTATTTGAATTTTTCACATAAATTTTGAGTTTATGTGAAAAAAGTGTAATTACAAAAGTTGTTATTACCTACAACTTTGTCATTTAATTTTTTTCCATAGGACTTGTAGTTTTGCCGGAAATCAATATACACCGTTTTTTACCCTTAAAAACTCACCCTCTTCCACTTCCCGACCTCAGATCGCCCGTAAATTATTTTTCCTTTCCTTTTTGTTATATTCTCGTCCTTTTTTAACGGGTTTCATCCTACTATAATTTTTTTTTCACTTTTTACCATATTCAAAATTATCGACCCTGGGGTAGTATTCTCGAGTCACGAATATAGATTCGCATGCGAGATTTATGATTTGTCTCACTTGGTTTTCGTTCAACAAAGTGAGACACATTGTAAAACACGTATGCGAATGTCGGTATTCGTGATTCGAGAATACTACCCCTGGTCTACAATTGTCGTGGGAGATTATATCTGAAAGCGCATTTGCCGGGGTCGCATTTGTCAGGGCCGCATTTGTGTAGGCCACATTTGTCGGGGTGCATTTGGCAGGTCAACCTATTCGATGAACCTGTAGGTGGGAAATTTAATAGGATGATTAGGATAAAAATAAAAAGGGGTTATTTGATTGGATTTTATTAAGTGTAGGTACTAATCCAATTTATGTTTATATGCTAAAAAGATAGTAGCCTTATTTCATGAAACATATAATGTATGTATTGTTTCTGTAATAAAACGTACCAGCTTTTGTTATTAATTCAGTTCGAAAACAAAAATGGATAGAATAAAGTACTACAAATTTATAAAATCTTAGTGTGTTCAAACTACATGATTTCACAAGAATTTTGAAATCAGATAATATAATAAAACAAAAGTTCATAAATTTGTATTTTTCGGAGAATTAGAAAATGATAACTACAATAAAAATTATTTAAATACAATGTTTTGAAAATTAATATTTATAGTAAACAATAACTGAGAGATTGATATTTAAATATGCTTTTGGGGTTATTAAGAAAATTAGTATAAACAATTTTTTTTGCTGAAAAACCTGAGATGTACTTATAATATTCTGTCAAAGGGTAATCAAAAGACGTTGCAACTGCACAAGAAGAATAAAGGCAAGACTCTTGTTTCGGGACCCTAGTTTCCGAAACACCTTAATATGTAAAGTTTTGTATAGCTATTTATGTACTATAGGTAAATATTTTTAATGTATTTTAACATATGTTTGGGTTTTATTGTGAGGTAATTAATTTAATTAATTAATTCTATATAATTGCCAATTTTTCGATTTTCATCCCGAGTATTATATCATTATATAGTTAGAAGTTTCCAGTGTTATTTTAGTTGTTAATAAGTCCAAACTATATAATTCAATAGAAAGTTTACCTAATAGTCATAAATTATAGGTCTTTATTAAAAGTTTGCTGGACATATTATCAAATAGTGCTTTATTCCCTAAATATAATTTGACTTATTTATTCTTAAGACTATTAGTCATCTTGTAATTATTTTAAATATACATTTGTTACTGTTTTTAACTGACTTCAAAAAAGGAGGACGTTCTCAATTCGTCGTAATATATTTATTTTTATGTGAAGTATTATAGCTAAAAATTCTTTAACACGGCGTCCGATTTCAATGATTCTTCAGAGGTGGTCCCATATTAATTTGGTCAAAATCTAATAATTGGGTCCATTAGAAAATCCTCAAACTCTTCATTTTTAATCTATGTTTAGCGATAATTCTTTACCACCTTTTTCAATTTCTATGATTCTTTTTTGTTAGTAAGGGGGTACCTCATATAAATTTGGTTAAGATGTGGTGACGGCATCTGAACGATTTTGAAGTCGGTTTTTTAAAATTACTTTTAATACTTGTAGTACTTATAATTATTCTATCCTCCCCTTCGCAAAACCAATTATAAAATATTCCGAGTATTTGAGAAGCCTCGGAATTTCCACTCCTAAATGGACTGGAAGAGTCTATATTTGGTTGACAAAGCCAAAGTGCTCAGTAATTGGTTATTTTGCATTTCAAGCCATTTAAAGTGCTTGCCAGCTCTTAAAAGAGCTTGCCAGCGCTTAAAAGGCTTTCAAGCACTACAGGACTTGCAAGCATAAATATATTTCAAGTGCTTGCCTATGAATTATTACTGTTTTTGCATTTAGTTTTTTTTCATGTACCTATATCCAAATTTCCGATAGTCTGAAATAACACTGCGAAATTTTGTGAATAAAATGTTAAGACAAAATGTCTTTTTAAACAATATAGAATAATTGGTCCCTGCTGTAAATGATTAACATAGTCATTTTAACCCAAACTTTAAAAAACTATACTAAAAATAGCGAATAGAGGAAAATAATTTTGGTGTCCTGAAATTCAATTCCAATAATTACCCAATATTTATAAAAAACTGATTTAAAAAAGTTATGCATTTGCAAAAATCTATACAAAAATAGCGAATATAGGAAATTAATTTTGGTGTCCAGAAATTCAATTCCAATAATTATCCAAAATATATGTAAAAACAATTACTTTTCTCAGTAATTGAATTTCCAAAGTGCTTGGTGCTTGATGCTGGCAATTACTTTTCCAAAGAACTTGGTGCTCGAAGCACTTTTCTAATTTCAATATATGCGACATCATATTTCCCGCATTAAAAACTTCTTTCGTCGTGTTTCTCAGCAAGTTTTTCCTTTGGTTTTTTCATCTAGGACACGCGAATAGAGTGTGTTCGGCATCGACCATCAGGCCACTGTAATTGCAATCTTTTTATTCTGCTTTTCTTCGGTTGTATAAGTATTTGCAGAAACATATGTGTGCAGACAACGGTTAGGTTAAAAAGTAGCTGACTTCTCCGTGTAGTCGTTCAAGCACTTTTCGATGTTAGGAAGTAGTGTCCACATCCAGCCTCCCTTTGTACTACGGTTTCACTTCTCTTGTCATTCTAATAGTCCCTCACCTGACTGCTTAGTATTTGTAGTTGGGCAGAGGGGAGGGAGGTGAACAATCTTTTAAATTAAAAATATTATTTCTTATCGACGGAATTTTTTTTTTCGTTTTTTGCTCGCAATGAAATAATTTGCTTCTAAACTATAACATTAAAAAAATCCTTCTGCAGGCATTTTCTGTCATCCGGTTTTGCTACTGTCGATGTAGGGAAATTCTTACAAACCGAATGAAGCAAAACCGGATGACATAAAATGCTTGCAAAACGTTGCTCACCCCTCCTCTGTATCCATCTACAAATAGTAACCAAAACACACGACGTGTTACCTTTTGCGGTCAGATAATAGACTATAATACTAAAATGACTTTGCATGTCAGCCCCTTGATATTTTCTTTAATTAAGAACACCATTAGCAGAGAGCCAGCAATGACTCCTGCCCCTTTTGCCGATATGGTTTTGTAGACGCGGAGATTCTTATTGACATTCTTCTGCGCGTCCTATTTAGTTTTGGTAGGTAGCAGTTTCTTATTATTTATTACCGTATACCAATGACGGGATAATATACGGTGACTGGTACTGGATAACGCTAGCTAGTACCCTTCTCTTCTAATACTACGCGTAAGGCCAGAAGCAGGTAACAGTTTTCTCAGCCTCTTAGATTCTTTTACATGTTTCGCGTAGTACCTAGAAGAAATTAAAGCCTGTCTGAAAAGATTAATGTTGTGGCCCGCAGCACAAATACTGAAGCTAACAAAAAAATATGATAGCACATCTGGGGGGTGATGTTAATGCTGCGAAATTATTTAATCTATTATTGAAAAAGGAAACAGGTAATATTCCATCCAAATATGGTGTATGATGATTATCAAAGACGAGCTGGGCATATTAGTGACTACCGTCCAGGACTTAATACATCGCATTTACTCAGATATTGTGGGAATACGGGATAAACAATAAAATGGCTTTAAAAACGAGCTACTATGACCACGATAATTGATCAAGTCACCTTTATCATTGACATGTTGCTAAAGTCATTTAACGAAGAAGAAATATTCAACAACTCAATAGACACTGCTTGTAATGCAGATGACGCTGTGATCTATTGTTTGAGTTTTTGAATTCACCGATAATGCGTCTCCGAAACCTCAAGTCGCTAAAACTCTAACGGTACTCGGTTACAATTATCGTGCGTAGATTTCCTCATCATCTATGCCCATGAAGTTGTGGGCAAAATCTAATATCTACATAACACAGTCAAATTCGCTAATAATTCTACTTACTTTCTTTATACTGAAGTACATTTATGTGCTTCTCATGGATTACTACACATCTATAGCAGGCCTTTTTACTAAAATAAAATAAGACAGAAAATTAACTGTAAAAAAATTCTCAAAAAATTAATCGAAAATAAAACTTCACAGGTGTAATAAATAAAAATGTTTATTAAAAGTAACTAAATGTTAATGAATCATATTTAAATACTAATCACATTATTTATATTTTAATATGCAAGGAATACAGAATGCAGCTGTTAAAATAAAATAAATGAATTTGCCATTTTGTATTAAGTTTTTGTATAAACATTATTTTAAAATGATAATTATATGATTAACTAGATTGAGAAAGATGAATGATAATGATTTCAAAATATTTTTATTTCTCATATTTCAAAACTTAAGTAAAACTTAAGTAAAACTTAAGTAAAACTTACTCATCTAGTAGTAGAAATTTATCTCCTTCTGAACCTACACATCTTCCTTTACTACTCAGTCTTGGTCCTTCTATTAGAATTGATTGCCTAACTCCAGACTGGAACCATGTGCCCTCCCAGCGTTCGGGAAAGTAGCATGTACCTGGGTAAACAAATTAAATATAAGCTTAATTCTAGTATCATATTTCTATTAAGACATTAATAAATTGAAACGCGTTCTGCATAAAAAGAATATGTTTTCATTTGGGATTGATTTTATTTTACTATTTAAGATGACCACATTCGAACAGTTGGATATCCTTTTTAATTTACTAAATTAGGTATTAAATTTAGAAAACAATTAATTTATTAATTTAGAACTTAAAATAATATTCTACAAGTTTTTTTGTATGCCAAATATCAATTTTCAGTACTAAATTAAGTACGTGTGACGGAGGTTTATCAAATGTACTTAGTTAATGTACTAATGTAAAATGGAAGATTTACTTTTAGTGAAACTAGAGATTTCATAAAGTTACGAAATTGTACTTTCATTTGGGATAATTAAAAAATATCTAATTTAAGTCATCGACTGTTAAGTTGCCGCATTCACATGTAGAGTTCTCATTGATACATAATTCTAAAGAGGTCTACTGTGAAACAACCGTGGTTTAGTTTTAGTCTTGTTATAGTTGTGGAATATGACCTACTGACATTGTATGTAAAAATGAATATCAAAGAAATGATTGCATATCAACCAAAGAATGTATTGCTTCGGGTTAGAGCAAAGTATATATAAAATGAATTTGAATTAGTTTGAAATTTATTTAAAAAAAAACTTTTTAGAGATAATTTAATGCCTGTATCATAGTTAAAAGGGCCCAAAATATTATAACTGTCTAAATATATTTGGTCTAAATTCAGCAAACGTAGGATATTTAAACTTGCTGTGTACGCAATAGGACATAGGCGACCCCCTCTACAACTGTTCATGTTGTGCATGATAAGTAGTACACGAATAGAAGTAACGTTTTATTTAATACTGAACCCAAATGATCTCTTATTATTAGGTTTGTCCGGGTTTCTTTAAAACTTGATGTAAACCGCCCGAACCAGTGTAACAGTTGAATTCTTCGTGTAAAACTATTAAATTGTCCACTGGTCAACTAGTCCTCTGATAGTTCTCAATGTAATTTTGAAGAACCCGAATATACCTACTATAGGACCTGTGGACAGTTTAATAGTTCTACTTGACAAATAATTTGGAATTCATCTGTTCCACTGGTTCTCAGACGGTTTGCATTAAGTTTTAAAGAAACCCGAACAAACCAAGTAGTAAAAATGTTTAGCGGGAAACATCTTTAAAAGACGACGATATTCAAATGGACACTCAAACAGCTTATTACAAAAAGCTGTGCAAAGAACTTGAAAGTAAAACAATGATATGAAGTATTTTAGAGTCTAATATTAAGGCTACAAATAACCATCAAAATAAAATATATTTCCCAGTTTATGGACATGTCTATTACAACTTCTTACAATGCCAATTTTTTTACCTTGGGTTGGTTAAAAATAAAAATGTATTCTAGTACCCTAATTATATATTGGGTAACAATAATGTATTGTGTATGAAATAAAAAAATAATAATAACAAATTAAATCTCATATATATTTTATAAAAATTATATTGACAATAATTTCTAAGATCACCCATCTTCTTTTCAAGTATAAACAAATAACACTAGCGATGTTGAGCGATACAAGTATGGGAGTAGATTACTATAAAACCCCTTTAAGTTCAAACTTAAAAAAAAAAAACAAGAAGACTAAGAATTCCTGCAGTGGTATTGTACACGGAAGTTTTAAAATTACATTCCCTTTTAATTAATTCTTAATATAAAACACCTTTTATTCCTATTATTACGGTTTTATGAATAAAAATATTTTTTTACACCCACATGGATATTAGCTTATTTACACAAAGACTACAAAACGAAAAAGTATGCTATTGCATTCAGTAGAACGAATATACGAGCACTAACAACTAAATGTTCGGACAAACTACATTAACAATATATTAAAATCTATCATTTATAATAAACATTTAAACGGTTTGGTTTCTAAATACATTGAATTTCACTGTGTGCAAATAAATAGACAAAAATATTGCACAATATCGTGACAACTAAATGTTTGGATTTATCTAGCTACCGTGTATAAAAAATACATAACTTTGTTATTTACTTATTGTAAGTTGGTAATTAATTAACAGTTACTTGTTAGAAACTGTTTTGTCACAGGATAAACTTCTGTGGTTTTGTCAAAAATTCTGATAAATTGAGTCCAAAATGGTCAGAGGAAGTGCAACAAATGTAAAAATTCGTGAAATGATAATCAAAAAATATTGTCAGGGTAAAAAAAATACGTGAAATAGCGAATGAATTAGATTTGGCTAAGTCGACAGTTGAGGACATACTTAAACACTATCTTGAGAGTGGAAGTGACCAAACTAAAGGCAAAAGTTTGGGAGGACCGAGAAGTGTGTCTGACAGGGATCGACAATTACTTGTAAAAATTTGCAAACGGGGTCGTCGTAACAAACACAGTGGAATGCAGAAACAGGACATACTTTATCGAGAGAGTGCTGTAGAAAGTGGATACACAAATCAGGACTTAGTTTTTATAAGGTTGGTTCGAAAGATTTTATTTAATTCATGATTTTTTATTATTCGTAATGTTTTAGGCGATAGAAAAACCTTTACTAACAGAGAAGCAGAAAATAAATCGGTTTAATTGGGCAAAATCGAAAATGTTATGGACCGTTGAAGACTGGTCCAAAGTCATATTTAGTAACGAGTCGAAGTTTGACGTGTGTATGGGAGACTTTCGTAAACGGGTTACTAGAACTAAAAATGAAGCATTTCATAAAGATTGCCTCAAAAGGACAGTAAATTTTTTTAAAGTCATCATGATTTGGGGGTGCATGTTCGCAGTGGGTCTAGGAAGTTATGAGGTGGTAGAAGGTACAATTAATGCCGCAAAATATTAGGAAATTTTGGAAAATAGTCTTGTACCAAGCGCGGAAGTTCTTTACCCGGACATGAATTTTATATTTCAACAGGACGGTGCTCCATGCCATACGGCGAAAACTACTAAAAAATGGTTTGGGGATAAAAACATTAATGTCCTCTCATGGTCTTTGAACAGTCCGGACCTTAATGTTATCGAGGCATTATGACATAAGATGAAACAAAAATTGCGTAATGATTCCTAGAGAACCGTTGCCGATTTGAAGAAGAAATTGGATGAATAATGGCAAAGATTTATGTCAATCAATAATAAAAACAATGCCTGATAGGATTGCAGCGGTTGTAAAAGCACATGGCAATGTAACGCCATATTAAAATAGTAATTCCGTAAATTTTCCGAACATTTTGTTGTCATGATATTGTGCAATATTTTTTGTTTATTTATTCGCATACAGTGTATTTTATTGTGTTTAAAATTGAATATGAATGATATAATTTAATATATTGTTTATGTAATTCTTCAATTTAATAATTTAGTTTATGTAAATTAACGTTTTTATTAAATTATTGTTTGTTCGAACATTTAGTTGTTAGGACTCGTATTTGTTATCCATTTTAGGTAGGGGGAACACTGCAAAAAATGAAATCCACCTATCACAGTACATATTTTGGTCACCCGACTACTATATTTTATTTATTGAGATTAAATATTCTACGCGAAAGGCCTGGGTTCAAATCTGGGCTGGTGACTAATTAAATTAAATCGTATTTTTATTTTTTTACTTTTATTTTATTTTATAAATTAGAAAAAGTCAAAAATTTTGTTATTTTGTCTTAATAAGCTAAAATATTTTT
Organism: Psylliodes chrysocephalus; assembly: GCA_927349885.1. Classification (NCBI taxonomy): domain Eukaryota; kingdom Metazoa; phylum Arthropoda; class Insecta; order Coleoptera; family Chrysomelidae; genus Psylliodes; species Psylliodes chrysocephalus. The sequence goes on from OV651821.1 coordinate 58,891,180, forward strand.
TTAAATTTGTAGATTTTCGTTTGTTGAACAAACTACTATTACCTCCGCTTTATATTTTGTGATACTTCCAATTTGTTATAAAAAAAATGGTATTTTTATAAATACTGGTGGTCATTTCCCTTTTTTTAAGTAAAAGCTATTAGTCCTAGAGCCAACGTGCAGATTTGTGACTTATTTTCTTATAGATGTATTTATTATTAACTTGTGCTATGACGAATTCACGAAAGGGCGACGTTCAAACTGAGGCGCTTAGGTAGCTTATAGACATTACAAGTAGTACGTGCCTGTCAAAACTTGGCTTATTTTCTTAACATTTTCTTTATGCTCATTCGACGATAAGTGCCACTCTATAATAAATATTAAACTCTCCACCAATTTCGCTGGCCCATTTTTTCTCTCCAACTTTTTAAAGTAGTACGTGAGTGGGCATGCACGTTACTTATTTTCTTATGGCTGATTTTTGGTCTATTTTCAAATTTGTGTTATGTTCTTCATAAATTTCACTTCCTTCACCATTTTTGCTAGGCCATTGCTTCTCTCCAACATTTTAAAGTGGTGCGTGAGTGGACAACAAAACGCAATTACAAAGTTTTTGTCAAAATGGATTTAAAAAATCAATTAGGGATTTCTGGGAGCACTGAAAAGGAATTTTATTTACCGATTTTTAAATTTTCATCATTATATAATATTCAATATGCTGGTTTATAAATGCTAAAATTTGGCCATCTGGTATTAAAATATTGGTTTAATTATTTTTTAAAATTTTTCAATAGAATAGCTATTTATGAAACCAGTTACTAAATTCCTTATTTTATCTAACGAGTGAATTTTTGCGGGATGACCAGAGCGAGGTCCCGCAACAGGAACGAGTTACATAAAACAGCATTTCGTAGCGTGATACATACAATATTTTTTTCTAATTTTGACATGATTATTTATAAAATTGTGTTTTGGTAAGAAATTAATGATATCTAGGCAACTAATATGATTACTTTCTTGTATTGTTAGTTGCATATACATAATTTTATTGAGAAATAGAACATAATATTGTTACGCAGGTTTTTCGTATCGCAATTTATTTCAATTCAACTTTTACAATAACTCAATTCAACTGATACAATAACTCCAACTGATAACATTAACATGTAATGTTACTACCTTTACTTATGACGACCGCAGCACGCTACAGGGTGCTGCGTTACCATATTAATTGATTATGCTTAATGACTTGTAGTGTGTTTTAAGTTATTTAGCTTTCAAAAAAGTGGGTTATTTAGTAGTGTATTGTGTTTTAATTATTTTGTGCTGAATTAGAACGAAAACTAAGAACCAGAACAAGATTATTCCTATTTTGTAAATTTGATATAAACTAATAAAGTATATTATTGATTTTAAAACCAAAAATGGTTTACTTTTATTTGCTTTCTTTTCGCAATTAGTGACATAATGAATTTTTTAAAACCAGTTTCATAATGTTTAACATTATGCAAATGGTTGTCTAAAGCAGATCTTTTTGACATTTGCTTCCATTACAAAAAAAGTCACTTTTTATGTCAAAATTAGAAAAATATATTATTTAAGGTGAATGTACCAGTAGTCGCTACTGTAACAGTAATTGCCACTCTTGCCTAAATTGATTAAAAAATAAGCCCATTATTTAAAATATTTCCTCATGCGCCATCTCTTATTTAAGGTTTGTCCTTTAGAAATATATATCTCATTAAAAAGGTGTCTAAAAGATGTCGCTACTAGGTCAGTTTTTGCTCCAAGAATTGCGCGTCATTTTCGTTATAGGTTATGTGCTGTGGCTTCATGATTTGTTAAAGTGTCTGCTTGTATTGCTTAATTTTACCTTTATAATTTGCATGGTATAATAGTTCTATATTTTATGATTACATAATTGGGTTTTTTATATTTTAAGATAGAGTGGCAATTACTGGAAATATGAAGTGTTACATTTTCAGTAAGTGCCACACTGTGGCAACTATTGGCTGTAAAAAATATTTAAAAAAAATTTGTTTAAAATAACTTTGACAAACCATACGCATTTACTGCAGAAAGAGCAGCATGGTGATATTATTCACAAAACCAATAGTTTACTGGTACTTTACTGGTATTTTTCAGATTCATTACGAAAAATGGCTCAGACACCAGAAAAAAAACATTTTTTCGTTATACAACGGAGGCAATGAAAAATGCAATTGTTGAAGTATGCCACGGAAGTTCAATTAAATCGGCGTTCCAAGAAGGAACCTTGGCCATAAAGTAAATGGGAAAACACCAGAAGAAAGAAAAATTCTAACGACCGAAGAAGAAAAACGCTAACTTGACTGCATTATTTCCTAATCCAGAATATGTTTTCCTTTAGTTGAAGATGATGTCCTAACTCCTAACAACAGTAAAAAAAATATATTAAACAGCAGATAACAATAAATGTGGTAGAAAATGGTTTACATTATGTATGAAAAGACATAAAGAAGCACTATCCAAAAGAACCCCAGATCAATTAGGCGGAAACCGAGCTGTTGTCGTAGAGGAAGAAATTTAAAACTGGCTCGCAGAAGTTGAAACTAGTTTAAAACATGAAAATGTTTTTGACGTTCTCGTTTTCTAAAAGTGAAAAATCATTGTTCCAAGAGGCGAACGTAACATATATGAACTTTCAAAAGAATACGATAAAAAATCGTGTTTTCCCCCTGGTTAAAAAAGAACAACATTAACTTTCCTATTATCTTGTTTTCAGATGGCCAGACATCCCATCTTACATTGCATGTTAGTGACTTCTGTGCTAAAAATAATATTATTCTAGTGGCTTTCTATCCAAATTCAACCCATATACTTCAGCCATGTGACGTAAGTGTATTTAAGCCGATGCAAACATTCTGGAGATATACATAAATGGAAATTTAATCATTTAGAGGAAACCCTTAACAAATTCAATTTTCCCATTCTTTTTTAAGAAGTGTTTTAAAAAGTTACTCCAGAATCTGCAAAGAATGGTTTTAAAAGATGTGGCTTACATCCATGGTCTCCAGATAAAGTGGATTTTTTGAAATGTTTAAAACAATCTAATAATATCAAAGATGATCAATGGAGAAAACTTCAACAAAACCCTCAAGAAGTCAAACAATATTTCTCAGCTTTAGGAAGGCACATAGCCATAGATTATTTAATATAGTTTAGACAAACATTAGAAAGTTTGGGTGAATAGAATGGAGAAGTTAAGATTACTGAATTATTCAAGGTTTGGCGAAAATTAAAGAAAGAGTGAAGGAACAAAAGAAACAAAAAATACAGACTTAGCACGATCAAGTACTTCAAAGCAGATAAATCTAAAAATTTGTCAAAGCAGATTCAGCAGAATCAAGTACTTTAAGAGAAGTAGTAAAATCTGAAAATATGTCAGCAAAAACCAATATAGTAATAGTGCAACAAACCCTAGAAAAAAATATACTCAGTGTTCAACAAACGGGTCAATTAGACGCTTCTAGCACAGAATCTCCATTTTCCAAGACCAAAGGATTGCCAACATCGACGGTTTTAGTTACAAAAGCCAAAATAAATATTTATCTCTCTAAAGTGCCGTTAGTTGTGACATCTAAAGAGTGGAAGAAATACTATGCCAAAAACGAACAGGAAAAATTACAAAAAGAAAAGCGAAAACAGGAAAGAGAACAAAAAAGATTGCAGAAAACCGAGAAGGCTAAAGTAAAGAAAAATACAAAAAATAAAAATCTATCAAAAAAGAGACCTTTAAATGAAGACACTTCAACATCAGAAGATGAATCAATTTTGTATAATGAAACTTCAGACGAATCAGAAATGTTCTCATTTGACGAAAACAATGAATATCCAGATTCATCTAAACTTGAACTCAATAATATTGACATTAAATTAGAATATTATTATGCTATATACTATGAAGAGCAGTTTTTATTGGAAGGGTAATAAAGATTGAAAATAACAACGTAGAGATAAAGTTTGTGAAAGAAAGATTGGAGAATTCATTTGTATGGCCCCAAAATCCAGACTTAGATCTAATACAAAAGAAATACATTTTTTATGGGCCCATAACGCTATTTGGAAATGAACCGTTCTATATTGAAAACAATGTTCTAAGGAAAATTAAATCTGTTTACCATTTGTTGAAAATTAAACAACAAAAAATTTTAACCCTTATATCAAAACTAATTCATGATGGTGGGTGAGGTTTTCCGGGTTTTCCTCACCTGTAAGTCAAATGGCACCATCAATAATAATAATAATAATAGCCGTCCCTTTCCCCGGACAAGCTCAGCTTTTGGGGTTAAAATTCACTCGTAAGGGGGTGAATTAGGGAGAGTATTATTATTATTATTATTAATATTATTATTATTAATGCTTTTTTTAGTAGGTTTGTATTTTTTTTTTTCATGCATTTGTAATAAAGACTTGTTCCAAGTCCTATTTGATTTTAATTAATAACATATTGGAACCCAAAAACTCATAATTAATCTTAATTCTCCAAGTAAATAAGTGGTTTTTCCATATGGCGAATATTGGACTTTAAGTGTAGCAAATATTTAAATGAACAAAAATTTATAGTGTTTTTTATGTTGTGAAAAAAAGTGATAAAGAAAATTATTTTTTGCCAAAAATAAAAACATAAATATGTTGGCTTTCTGAGTGCCGAAACTAGTCCAAATTATTATATTGAGTTATTTAAAACTACAGTAACTAAATATTTAAAATTCGAACCTTAAAGTGTAGTCGAAGCAATGAAGCACTAAAAAGGCCAAACTTCCTGGGTTTTTCCTTGCAGTCGGATCGGAATGCGGTTTTTTGCATTCGCTTGCAAAAATTATTTGTATCATTCCCCCGTAAATTCCGGGTCATTTAAACCGGAAATTGCATTGCTGCAGCCAAAAATGTATTCAAAAAATGCATTATTTGAGAGACCTCTTGGATGATTTCAAAACTTGTTAAATAAGTGTCAGAACTAGCCCAGATCGGGTGCTCGGGGGTTATCGAGGTCCCTGATCACGATTATGATGTCTAAATTAACCCACAGCCGACCTGGAGCTCAGGAACGTCGACGAACGTCATCTTCGTGGGACTCTTCCAAAATTCACGCGGGGAAGGAGGGCAATTAGGCGATCGGGGTTTCTTTGGGTCGCTGAATCCAAATATGACATCGGCGAATACCCCCCGGACACCTGGTGCGCCCAAACCTCGACCTGGACGTCATCCTCGAGAATTTTCCTCACAATATCGACAAGAACAACCCGGAAATGATTGAGCGGAGTTTTTTTGGGGCGCTGAATCTAAATTTCACGTCGAAAACGACCCCTTGAACACTTGTTGCGCCCTAACCTGGTCCTGAACTTCTTCACCGAGGTTTTCCAGACCCAATTGAAAAAGAATATTATGGAACTATTATTTTGTGGATGCAAAGGAGATTGTAATCTGAACACCTGTAGTTGCAGGAAGCACGGCCTACCTTGCAATCTTGCCTGTAAAATTTGTGAAGGTTCAACACTGAAAGATATTCAGATGAAAACGTTAATGTGCCAGAGACAGAGGCCTCAGATGAGGGAGATGTTCCCCGTATGAATATATCAGTCAAAGACGAAGAAAATAACCAGACACATTTGAGTTATTAATTAATTAAGGAATGACAAACTTACAGGTTCATTGTATTCGATTTGAGGCCAATAAAAATTGTTTTACCGTAAATTACATACATATTGCGTTTCTATTCATTCTCTATCTTTCCTCCTTACGTAATCTAGAATCAACAATTGCACACAGCTATTGCAGTATTGACGCCTCGGAGATGACGTCCAGGTCTAGATTCAGATGCACCAGGTGTCCATGCGGTGTTCGCCGATGCCATATTTGAATTCAGCGACCCAAACCCTCCCCTTTAACGATTTTCGGTTCGTCTTTTTCAATTGGGTCTGGAAGAACCTCGGTGAAGACGTTCAGGGCCAAGTTAGGGCGCACCAAGTGTTCGAAGTGTCGTTTTCCACGTGAAATTCGGATTCAGCGTCCCAAAAAACCCCCGGGAACGATTTTCGGTTCGTCTTTTTCAATTGTGTCTGAAAACCCCTCGGGTATGACGTTCAGGGCCAAGTTCCGGTGCACCAGGTGTTCAAGGGGTCGTTTTCGACGTGAAATTTAGATTCAGCGCCCCAAAAAACTCCGCTCAATCATTTTCGGGTTGTTGTTGTCGATATTGTGAGGAAAATTCTCGGAGATGACGTCCAGGTCGAGGTTTGGGCGCACCAGGTGTCCAGGAGGTATTCGCCAATGCCATATTTGGATTCAGCGACCCACAAAAACTCCGATCGCCTAGTTGCCCTCCTTCCCCGCGCGAATTTTGGGAGAGTCCCACGAAGATGACGTTCGTCGACGTTCCTAAGCTGTAGGTCGGCTCTGGGTCAATTTAGACATCATAATCGTGATCAGCGATCTCGAAAACCTCCGAGAACCCGATCTGGGCTAGTTCTGACACTTATTTAACAAGTTTTGAAATCATCCGAGAGGCCTCTCAAATAATGCATTTTTGGCTGCAGCAATGCAATTTCCGGTTTGTATGACCCGGAAATTACGGGGGAATGATACAAATAATTTTTGCAAGCGAATGCAAAAAATCGCATTCCGATACGACTTGCACGGAAAAACCCAGGAACTTTTTGCTTCATTGCTTCGACTAGTGGTAATTACTGGTACATTCACTCTACAATGTTTTTTTATAATAATAAACAATATAATTTAGATCTTTTAAATGGCTGGTGAAGATTTTTAAATTCTGTGAGCGAATTGTTACTCACTTTCCTCAAAATCTGATCAAAAATAATTAAAGTTATTGCGTTCATATAAAACAATTATTTATTTTTTATACTTCTTTATTTTCGATGGACACTAAAAACGGACCAATATTCTTGATGGACACTATTATGTTTATCTTACTTCGGTACAAGCATCCAGTTTGGAAAGTAAGTCACGCATCATATTAAAACGGAGAGAAAAAATGGCATAGCAAAATTGGTGAAAGAGGTGAATTTTGTGAAACGCATAACAAAAAATTGAAAATTAACCAATTTAAGAGAAAAAATGGCCCAGAGAAAATAGTGGAGGAAAAGTTTTTTACGAAAAACACAACAAAAACTTAAAAATAAACGAAAAACCAACCATAAGAAAATAATTTACGCGCATGTCTTCTCACGCATTACTTTAAAACGTTGGAGAGAGAAAATAGTCCACCGAAATTGGTGGAGGGTTTAATATTTCTTGTATTTGGGCCCTTATCGTCGAAAGAGGAAAAATAAAATAAGTCGTCTTTGAGAGACACGTAGCACTAGTAATGCTTATAGCTTTATAACAATGATTTAATTCAGGATACAAAAATTAAATCAATGAGAATACCAACAAAAAGAAACCGCAACGGAAATGGTATTTCCATAAAGCAAATCAGTAAGACTATTCATTTAAAATAAATGCCCTGTTTTAATATATTCCACTAGCTATTGCCCGCGGCTGTGCTCGCGACTTTGCTCGCATGTAGTCGTGTTATTAATATAAAAAATACATGACTTTTATTAATTTTATTGATTTTCATGCATTTTTATTTATTTTTTCTCATTTTTATTTATTTTTATTTATTTTTATTCACTTTTATTCACTTTTATATATTTTTATTCACTTTTTTTCTTTAGTGTACGGCTTCAACATCTAAGGTCATTAGCCTTTTATTCACTTTTATTTATTTTTATTTATTTTTAATCATTTTTATTCATTTTTATTCATTTTTATTCATTTTTATTCATTTTTATTAATTTTTATTAATTTTTATTAATTTTTATTAATTTTTATTAATTTTTATTCATTTTTATTCATTTTTATTCATTTTTATTCATTTTTATTCATTTTTATTAATTTTTATTCATTTTTATTCATTTTTATTCATTTTTATTCATTTTTATTCATTTTTATTCATTTTTATTCATTTTATTTCATTTTTATTTATTTTTATTCATTTTTATTCATTTTTATTCATTTTTATTCATTTTTATTCATTTTTATTCATTTTTATTCATTTTTATTCATTTTTATTCATTTTTATTCATTTTTATTCATTTTTATTCATTTTTATTCATTTTTATTCATTTTTATTCATTTTTATTCATTTTTATTCATTTTTATTCATTTTTATTCATTTTTATTCATTTTTATTCATTTTTATTCATTTTTATTCATTTTTATTCATTTTTATTCATTTTTATTCATTTTTATTCATTTTTATTCATTTTTATTCATTTTTATTCATTTTTATTCATTTTTATTCATTTTTATTCATTTTTATTCATTTTTATTCATTTTTATTCATTTTATTCATTTTTATTCATTTTTATTCATTTTTATTCATTTTTATTCATTTTTATTCATTTTTATTCATTTTTATTCATTTTTATTCATTTTTATTCATTTTTATTCATTTTTATTCATTTTTATTCATTTTTATTCATTTTTATTCATTTTTATTCATTTTTATTCATTTTTATTCATTTTTATTCATTTTTATTCATTTTTATTCATTTTTATTCATTTTTTATTCATTTTTATTCATTTTTATTCATTTTTATTCATTTTTATTCATTTTTATTCATTTTTATTCATTTTTATTCATTTTTATTCATTTTTATTCATTTTTATTCATTTTTATTCATTTTTATTCATTTTTATTCGTTTTTATTCGTTTTTATTCATTTTTATTCATTTTTATTCATTTTTATTCATTTTTATTCATTTTTATTCATTTTTATTCATTTTTATTAATTTTTATTAATTTTTATTCATTTTTATTCATTTTTATTCATTTTTATTCATTTTTATTAATTTTTATTCATTTTTATTCATTTTTATTCATTTTTATTCATTTTTATTCATTTTTATTCATTTTTATTCATTTTTATTCATTTTTATTCATTTTTATTCATTTTTATTCATTTTTATTCATTTTTATTCATTTTTATTCATTTTTATTCATTTTTATTCATTTTTATTCATTTTTATTCATTTTTATTCATTTTTATTCATTTTTATTCATTTTTATTCATTTTTATTCATTTTTATTCATTTTTATTCATTTTTATTTCATTTTTATTCATTTTTATTCATTTTTATTCATTTTTATTCATTTTTATTCATTTTTATTCATTTTTATTCATTTTTATTTCATTTTTATTCATTTTTATTTCATTTTTATTCATTTTTTATTCATTTTTATTCATTTTTATTCATTTTTATTCATTTTTATTCATTTTTTATTCATTTTTATTCATTTTTATTCATTTTTATTCATTTTTATTTCATTTTTATTCATTTTTTATTCATTTTTATTCATTTTTATTCATTTTTATTCATTTTTATTCATTTTTATTCATTTTTATTCATTTTTATTCATTTTTATTCATTTTTATTCATTTTTATTCATTTTTATTCATTTTTATTCATTTTTATTCATTTTATTTTTTATTCATTTTTATTCATTTTTATTCATTTTTAATCATTTTTATTAATTTTATTAATTTTTATTAATTTTTATTAATTTTTATTAATTTTTATTAATTTTATTAATTTTTATTAATTTTTATTAATTTTTATTAATTTTTATTAATTTTTATTAATTTTTATTAATTTTTATTAATTTTTATTAATTTTTATTAATTTTTACTAATCTTTATTAATTTTTATTAATTTTTATTAATTTTTATTAATTTATATTAATTTTTATTAATTTTTATTAATTTTTATTAATTTTTATTAATTTTTATTAATTTTTATTAATTTTTATTAATTTTTATTAATTTTCATTAATTTTTATTAATTTTTATTAATTTTTATTAATTTTTAATAATGTTTATTAATTTTTATTAATTTTTATTAATTTTTATTAATTTTTATTAATTTTTTTTAATTTTTTTTAATTTTTACTTATTTTTATTAATTTTTATTATTTTTTATTAATTTTTATTAATTTTTATTATTTTTATTAATTTTTATTAATTTTTATTAATTTTTATTAATTTTTATTAATTTTTATTAATTTTTATTAATTTTTATTAATTTTTATTAATTTTTATTAATTTTTATTAATTTTTATTAATTTTTATTAATTTTTATTAATTTTTATTAATTTTTATTAATTTTTATTAATTTTTATTAATTTTTATTAATTTTTATTAATTTTTATTAATTTCTATTAATTTTTATTAATTTTTATTAATTTTTATTAATTTTTATTAATTTTTATTAATTTGTATTAATTTGTATTAATTTTTATTAATTTTTATTAATTTTTATTAATTTTTATTAATTTTTATTAATTTTTATTAATTTTTATTAATTTTTATTAATTTTTATTAATTTTTATTAATTTTTATTAATTTTTTATTAATTTTTATTAATTTTTATTAATTTTTATTAATTTTTATTAATTTTTATTAATTTTTATTAATTTTTATTAATTTTTATTAATTTTTATTAATTTTTATTAATTTTTATTAATTTTTATTAATTTTTATTAATTTTTATTAATTTTTATTAATTTTTATTAATTTTTATTAATTTTTATTAATTTTTATTAATTTTTATTAATTTTTATTAATTTTTATTAATTTTTATTAATTTTTATTAATTTTTATTAATTTTTATTAATTTTTATTAATTTTTATTAATTTTTATTAATTTTTTATTAATTTTTATTAATTTTTATTAATTTTTATTAATTTTTATTAATTTTTATTAATTTTTATTAATTTTTATTAATTTTTATTCATTTTTATTAATTTTTATTAATTTTTATTAATTTTTATTAATTTTTATTAATTTTTATTAATTTTTATTAATTTTTATTAATTTTTACTAATCTTTATTAATTTTTATTAATTTTTATTAATTTTTATTAATTTATATTAATTTTTATTAATTTTTATTAATTTTTATTAATTTTTATTAATTTTTATTAATTTTTATTAATTTTTATTAATTTTCATTAATTTTTATTAATTTTTATTAATTTTTATTAATTTTTTAATAATGTTTATTAATTTTTATTAATTTTTATTAATTTTTATTAATTTTTATTAATTTTTTTTAATTTTTTTTTTTAATTTTTACTTATTTTTATTAATTTTTATTATTTTTTAATTAATTTTTATTAATTTTTATTAATTTTTATTATTTTTATTAATTTTTATTAATTTTTATTAATTTTTATTAATTTTTATTAATTTTTATTAATTTTTATTAATTTTTATTAATTTTTATTAATTTTTATTAATTTTTATTAATTTTTATTAATTTTTATTAATTTTTATTAATTTTTATTAATTTTTATTAATTTTTATTAATTTTTATTAATTTTTATTAATTTTTATTAATTTTTAATTTTTATTAATTTTTATTAATTTCTATTAATTTTTATTAATTTTTATTAATTTTTATTAATTTTTATTAATTTTTATTAATTTTTATTAATTTTTATTAATTTTTATTAATTTTCATTAATTTTTATTAATTTTTATTAATTTTTATTAATTTTTAATAATGTTTATTAATTTTTATTAATTTTTATTAATTTTTATTAATTTTTATTAATTTTTTTTAATTTTTTTTAATTTTTACTTATTTTTATTAATTTTTATTATTTTTTATTAATTTTTATTAATTTTTATTAATTTTTATTATTTTTATTAATTTTTATTAATTTTTATTAATTTTTATTAATTTTTATTAATTTTTATTAATTTTTATTAATTTTTATTAATTTTTATTAATTTTTATTAATTTTTATTAATTTTTATTAATTTTTATTAATTTTTATTAATTTTTATTAATTTTTATTAATTTTTATTAATTTTTATTAATTTTTATTAATTTCTATTAATTTTTATTAATTTTTATTAATTTTTATTAATTTTTATTAATTTTTATTAATTTTTATTAATTTGTATTAATTTGTATTAATTTTTATTAATTTTTATTAATTTTTATTAATTTTTATTAATTTTTATTAATTTTTATTAATTTTTATTAATTTTTATTAATTTTTATTAATTTTTATTAATTTTTATTAATTTTTATTAATTTTTATTAATTTTTATTAATTTTTATTAATTTTTATTAATTTTTATTAATTTTTATTAATTTTTATTAATTTTTATTAATTTTTATTAATTTTTATTAATTTTTATTAATTTTTATTAATTTTTAATAATTTTTATTAATTTTTATTAATTTTTATTAATTTTTATTAATTTTTATTAATTTTTATTAATTTTTATTAATTTTTATTAATTTTTATTAATTTCTATTAATTTTTATTAATTTTTATTAATTTTTATTAATTTTTATTAATTTTTATTAATTTTTATTAATTTTTATTAATTTTTATTAATTTTTATTAATTTTTATTAATTTTTATTAATTTTTATTAATTTTTATTAATTTTTATTAATCTTTATTAATTTTTATAAATTTTTATTAATTTTTATTAATTTATATTAATTTTTATTAATTTTTATTAATTTTTATTAATTTTTATTAATTTTTATTAATTTTTATTAATTTTTATTAATTTGTATTAATTTGTATTAATTTTTATTAATTTTTATTAATTTTTATTAATTTTTTATTAATTTTTATTAATTTTTATTAATTTTTATTAATTTTTATTAATTTTTATTAATTTTTATTAATTTTTATTAATTTTTATTAATTTTTATTAATTTTTATTAATTTTTATTAATTTTTATTAATTTTTATTAATTTTTATTAATTTTTATTAATTTTTATTAATTTTTATTAATTTTTATTAATTTTTATTAATTTTTATTAATTTTTATTAATTTTTATTAATTTTTATTAATTTTTAATAATTTTTATTAATTTTTATTAATTTTTATTAATTTTTATTAATTTTTATTAATTTTTATTCATTTTTATTAATTTTTATTAATTTCTATTAATTTTTATTAATTTTTATTAATTTTTATTAATTTTTATTAATTTTTATTATTCTTTATTAATTTTTATAAATTTTTATTAATTTTTATTAATTTATATTAATTTTTATTAATTTTTATTAATTTTTATTAATTTTTATTAATTTTTATTAATTTTTATTAATTTTTATTAATTTTTATTAATTTTTATTAATTTTTATTAATTTTTATTAATTTTTAATAATTTTTATTAATTTTTATTAATTTTTATTAATTTTTATTAATTTTTATTAATTTTTATTAATTTTTTTTAATTTTTTTTAATTTTTACTAATTTTTATTAATTTTTATTATTTTTTATTAATTTTTATTAATTTTTATTAATTTTTATTAATTTTTATTAATTTTTATTAATTTTTATTAATTTTTATTAATTTTTATAAATTTTTATTAATTTTTATTAATTTTTAATAATTTTTATTAATTTTTATTAATTTTTATTAATTTTTATTAATTTTTATTAATTTTTATTAATTTCTATTAATTTTTATTAATTTTTATTAATTTTTATTAATTTTTATTAATTTTTATTAATTTGTATTAATTTGTATTAATTTGTATTAATTTTTATTAATTTTTATTAATTTTTATTAATTTTTATTAATTTTTATTAATTTTTATTAATTTTTATTAATTTTTATTAATTTTTATTAATTTTTATTAATTTTTATTAATTTTTATTAATTTTTATTAATTTTTATTAATTTTTATTAATTTTTATTAATTTTTATTAATTTTTATTAATTTTTATTAATTTTTATTAATTTTTATTAATTTTTATTAATTTTTATTATTTTTATTAATTTTTATTAATTTTTATTAATTTTTATTAATTTTTATTAATTTTTATTAATTTTTATTAATTTTTATTAATTTTTATTAATTTTTTATTAATTTTTATTAATTTTTATTAATTTTTATTAATTTTTATTAATTTTTATTAATTTTTATTAATTTTTATTAATTTTTATTAATTTTTATTAATTTTTATTAATTTTTATTAATTTTTATTAATTTTTATTAATTTTTATTAATTTTTATTAATTTTTATTAATTTTTATTAATTTTTATTAATTTTTATTAATTTTTATTAATTTTTATTAATTTTTATTAATTTTATTAATTTTTTTTTAATTTTAGTTTATTTTTATGATACTACCATACAAAAATCTAAAAACCATAGGGGTGCTTTAAAATGTGAGAATCCGAAAACCACGAGACACATCATTTTTGATTTATGGCCAGTAGCTGTAATTCAAATTTTTATGTTTCAAACTTTAAATAACAAAAAAATATATACATACTATTAAACGAATTTTCACCCTCCATTTCCCCCTTAAAATGTTGAAATGCTAAAACCCTGAAACACTTCATTATTTACTTATGATGAGAACCTACAATTCCAATTTTCAAGTTCCTACCTAAAAAAAATCTATATTTCCAAATAAACTTTCACCCCCTCCCCCCGTTCCCCCCCTTAAAATGTGAAAATCCAAAAACCCTAAAACACATTATTATTAATTTGTACTCATTAGCTGTAATTCCAATTTTCATGTTTTTAACTTTAAAGAGAACCAAAAACATGGATACTCCCAAATCAATTTTCACCCCCATTTCCCCCCTTAAAATATGAAAATCTAAAAACCCTGAAACACGTCATCAATAATTTGTAGTCAGTAGCTGCAATTCCAATTTTCATGTTTCTAACTTCATAGAGAACAAAAAAAAATCGAGGGTCCCTTACAAACTTTCACCCCCCATTTTCCCCTCTTAAAAAGTAAAAAATCCAAAAACCCTGAAACACGTCATTATTTATTTATGCTCAGTAGCTGTAATTTAAATTTTCATGTTTCTAACTTTAAAGATCAAAGAGTTTAATGAAAAGGTCCCTCCCTCCATTTCCTCCCATTTCCCCCCTTTAAAGTTGAAATTTCCAAAAATCCTTTCTTAGTGGATGCTTACGGTTTTGAGATCTTTTTCCATAAAAACTAAATAAAATATTTGAAAAGTAGCTCTAGAGTAACGCATATTTAATCTATTTACTTTAAGAGTGAGGTATAATATCAAAAGTTTACATATGGCTACGTTTCCTATTGTAGTTAAATAAGTGACAATTGCCAATTAATTTGGGTTGGAGAGGGTTTGGTCAACATCTATAAACCTGTTTAATAGCCACAATTAAAGTGGTTTAATAGGGAGTATTAGGCTGTTCAATACCTATCATTACTCTGTTTAATAATGACTATTAAAGTATTTAGTTTTTCTATTAAACTGTATAATGCCTGTTATTAAATTATTTACTAACGTTAAGCAAAGTTTTTATTAGTTGCTTGTGACAGCAACACTGAACCAAGAACAGAAGTTTAATAGCTGCTATTAATCAGTTTATCTGCCTCATATGGTATTAAAAAATTTAATACCCAGTATTAAATGTTTAACACCCACTAGCAAAGGTTTTTCTCGGTGTAATTATAATTTTATATAAACAAAAAGTTTCTTGGTTATATCGATTACAAGATTTTTTTTACAATGCACTAATATGTTTCGAAAAACAAACTTTTTCATTCTCTGGTGCAGTTAATTTAATACAATTTTAAAAAACATCGGGAATAATAAAAAACAATTTAAAATTTTCAAAAAAATATTTATATTGTTATACTAATCTATGAAACGATAGTCCAGTCGAATTTTTACTTAAACGAATATTGCTAGAGCGGAAACGTAGTAGGAGTACACAGCTAGGAATTATGCACTTTATAAAGTTTTTAAAATTCAAAAATTATTAAAACACAAATAAAAATTTAATTTAAATACACATAACACTAGCAATATAACCTATAAGATGGACAAATTTAGCTTAGTAAAATGGCGGACCAATTCCACTATGCGTTAGTGTATATGTAGCCTCAGAGGAAAACTGAACTTTTTCATCCAGACCAGGAGTAAAAGAAAATTATTTTTCCGATAATGTTCACCACTATAAAAGTAATCTAAAACCGTCATCGTTTTTTCCTTCTAGTGTCAATGATTTTAGTCGGCAGTTGTAGGATGTAAGGATTATAAAATGTGAGATGATATCTCTTTGAAACATGGCGTATATACATAAGGTTACAATCTTTTTCCAAGAAAATGTATTTTACTATTAATAATTATTTAGCAATATACAATTTTTGTACGTCATTTTTTTAATATTTTGGAGAAAAAATATGTTGATATTGTTTGATAAACTTGCATCATAGAGGTCTAAAAAAGAGGTTGCGTCAGTCCATATTTAGCGATATATTAGGTTAATGTTCATTGCTAAATTTATCTTCATGCAGTCGAAAAATGGAAACTTTGTCCGACAGAAAGTTTTTTACTATAACTACAGTATACTGTGTTAATATTAAAATTATTATTTAAATAATATACTTAAACTTAAAATAGAATCCGTTTATGTGAACCCATGGGAAAATATTTTTTTTTTAATAAATATATTTACAAGAAATATATTGGAAAAATTCTACAGATAAATTAGACTTACTTATTTTGCAGATGAGAAAAAAGATGTTTTTTATTTGACATTATTTTATAATTTTCAATCTGTGATTTTTTAACTTCAATATTTTATTTATATTTAAAAATATTTATAATAGGTGTGTCCTATTGTTTCCGGATTTTGTTAAGAACTACTTTACCCATTTAAAATACATACAATAAGAACTTCATTACACATTCAAAATATTTTCACAAACCTTCTTTGGTATTGTTAAAATGAATATAAACTATCATTTAAAAATCAACTTTTTATTTCACATAGTGTAAGTTAATTTATTTAGCAAATCCAAATTTGTACTCTAACACTTTTCTATTCTAGAACTAGATTAGAAGAAATTCTAATTAATTAATATATTTTTTAGTACATAATTAAATTTGTTACTCAAATTGCTGTTAGCGACGTGAAATATTTTAGAACTTGAAAATGTATTAATTTAGTGTTGTAAAAAATAAACTTGACTGAAATGGGAAAAAACTGTTACGTTGACAAAAATATCCTATGGGAATATCTCAGATAAATAAATATAAATAAATACGTAGACGTCAGAAAGTTACACTGTATTTGTAAATACAAATCAGTTGATATGGGGGAAGTATGCATTTTGATTCCTCTTACTATCTCCCTAGACTAAATATCACCGACTATTTCTCTAAAGTAATAGTCAATATTTAGTCTAGTGAAATAGTAGTCCCAAATTATATGACATTACCTTGATAAATATTCAGCTATTTTTGTTGTTACTAAATTTCTCTTACATTTTACAATTTGATTCTATATAATTTTGGGATTAATAATCAATTGATTAATGTGAAAATTTATGTTCCATCAAAATGATATTAAAATATTCTCGAGATTTAGATTCAATAAAAATAGCTGACTATTATCAACGTCTTGGTATATTACCCTTGACTATTTCCCTCGCCTGTCAACTTTGACATTTTTACCAATCCCATCGGAATTTACGTTATCGTTAAAACCAATCAGAACCAAATAAATCGACTATTTATCACTGACTATCTCATTTTGACTATCATGCATGATGTTTGATATTTGCCTATGTTGACAACAACTCACTACTTAATTATAGGTGTAATATTTAATATATTTATTATCAGAGTACAAGCTAAAATAGTGTGGAACGTTTCAAAATGAACCGAAAATAAAAGTTATTTTATTGTGTATTTATTAAATTAAATTACATCTAGGACTTAAAATTTAGATTCAATAAAAATCGTCGACTATTAATCAAGGTCTCGTTATATTATTCTTAACAATTACAGTGACAGAATTTTTTCGGTGGTAAAAGCTGTCTTTTCTTTGTTTACTTGGTCCATTTCCACCTGCTAATATCCAGACTAAGGTAGGAAATAATTTACTTCCGGCCAATGTGTCCAAAGTATCGTCGATTCGAGGCAGAGGATAACTTTCTTGTTAACATTATTTAACTAGTTCCGTCTTTTTTTGGACCATGACTACCGGAGAGGCCCATGGGCTGGTAGGTTTTATCACCATGTCCTTCTCCATTTCCCGAACAATCCTTGAAGCTTCCTCTCTCTTGACCTCTGGTAATCTTTGAGCTGATTGACGAATCGGCCTGGCGTCACCAGTGTCAATTTTGTGTTTTACGACAGAAATTCTTTCTGTTTTCCTCCTTTTAATACAGAAAAGTCACAATATCGTCGAAAAAATTCCTCTATTTTCTTTTTCTCCAATTGATTTAGAGATTGACCAGCAACTGCAATCATTTGTTCAATTTTGTATTTAGTATTATCAGAAGTTGTTGTCTGACAAATGATAGAAATTACTGGTACACAGGTTCCGATTCTGGTCTTTTTCTTGATGGCACTTGGGTGATCATTAACGTTTATAAGACAGATTAGAATCTCTTAAGCAGTCTTGACCAACCCCTTTCCGATAAGAATTCCTCGTCCAACATCTTCATCGTGGTTCCAAGATTCTATCATTACAGGTGTTTTCTCTTCTATAGTCTCTTGAAGCCGTACTACTATAATAGTTTCACTTCTACCAGGTATAACCATGTCTTTTTGTCTAGCTACTGGCACGGTAATGTCCCCATATGGATATACCAACTCTGATCACTCTGTTCTTAAAGTCTTACTGGAAACCATGTAAGTTCATTACATTCATTCCAAGTATAACATCTTCGATATCAGCGACAATAATAGTATGAGTTAATTTTTCTGTACCAATTCCCAATTGAACCTGGATTTCCCCATGGATGTTAGCACTTTCACCTGTGGCAATCCGCAGTCGCAATCTTGTAGGTAGAAGTCTCTAACGGTTATTTATGGTTGTTGGTCGTATAATGATCGCAGCTGCTTTGGTATCCACCGACAGTGTATACTTTTTACCATTTACTTCACTGTCTATGTATACACTATCATCGCGACATTTCAAAGAGGTATGAGAGGGTCTTTGGAACGGTTTTGGGTCGAAGCTGCCCCCTCTAGGCCGACGCGCTCTAGTTTTCCTGCAGCGTATTGTCTTCAGTTGTTGGGGCCCTAGGGCGTTTGCAAGAACTGCGTACATTTCCCAGTTCACCACAATTCCAACACCTGATGATCATTGTCTTCATCTTTTTATCAGTAAATATCTTCATCATGTTAACCAATTGGTCGAGTTTATCTTCCTCCTCTTCCTCTTTTGTAGTTCTCATTCTACTGTATCCACCAGAAGCATGTTTAGCAGCCTCATAATCTAAAGTAATGGACAAAACATCGACCAATGTTTTGCGGCGGGGTGAGTGTTTTCTGCATCTCGTGATCACGGAGTCCATCAACAAATGTGTTGACTGTCAAACATTCCATCAAGTTTTCTGAAGTACTTAACGTTTACTTTATGAGACAAATAAAGACGAACTAAGTTTATTCCCTCTTAATTTTACTTATTCGAAAATAAGAAAGTTTAATTGCAAATTAAATGCACCGCCTCTGATAATTAAGTTGTGTTTGTACTTACATCTATGATATAATCTTGAACAAGCATTTTTAACAGGCAACCGAACAAGTAAAATCTACAAAACAAATAATCAAACCAACTAACACAATTACTCCTAAGCATACAAAAAACCAACGAGAACAAGGACTTCAAAATCGAAATACCAGATCTCGTACCGGCTCTTCTAATTTAGATAAGTAATCTTAGCGTAGTGATAATAAATTATATATATATATATATATATATATATATATATATATATATATATATATATATATATATATATATATATATATATGCATATTTTTTATATTTAAGATATAACAAAAATTCAGAAAATGGATCCTTACATTCGTGACTGTGATTACAAACTCTTTGACACACTTGAACTAAAAACAATTAAAGAATTGAATAGTCAGGAATGTATGGCACCAAATAATAAGATCTTTAGACTTATCCATCAAAACATTCGTAGTTTAAATAAAAACCTAGATGAGTTTATTGTTCAGATGTCTCAAATAATTAGCTTCGCTGACGATACCGCCATATTCTATTCAGCAGACTCGTGGGAAAATCTGAAAAATAAAGCTGAGCTAGACCTAAAAATAATTATAAAATGGTTTCAAAGTAAGATACTTACCATAAATTTTGAAAAAACATTTTTCATACCCCTTAGCAGCTATATAAATAGTCTACCTGAATATGAAATATTAACAATATCAGATGACACTGTGTTAAGTCGCTCAAGTAGCCTCAAGTACCTAGGTATTACAATTGACTCGTACTTAAGGTGGAATATGCATTTTAAAAATGTCTCTAGAATATTACGAAGTCTACTATATAAATTTAGATACTTGAAAAATATCCTAAACATAAGTCACCTAAAGATGGTATATCATGCACTAGTAGAGTCCAGAATACAGTATGGTATTCTAGGTTGGGGTGCTGCTGCGAAAACATATTTAAATCCAGTCAATATTCTTCAAAGAAAGATATTGAAAATTATTTACGGCAAAAAAAATATTTTTCCGACGGAAGTACTGTTTCAAGAAGCAAGAGTTTTAAACCTACGAAAACTGTATGCTTATAACTCCGTGGTTTTTCTTTATAAAAATAAACATTTAATAAAAGGACTTGAACACAAGTACTTAACAAAAAACAAGGAAAAAGGGTGTATCCAAATACCCTTATTTAAAAAAACCATAGGTCAGCGTTCACATCTACATATGTCTCTAAAGATTTATAACTTCCTACCTGAAATGTATAAAACATACATATGCACATTAAACTCGATAGGTCTAATTAAATCTATATTTAAAAATTTTTTTATTCATTATGATACTAAATCAATAGAATTATTGTTTGCAGTATGATCTAATATCACAAATGATGAGTAACAATTTATCATAAAGTTAAGTATTGGTATCGAGCATTGCCTTACAAAAAAAAAATGTTTTAATATTTCTTCTTGTTTTACCTATTGGTTTTTCATTTCTTTTTTATAATTTATTTGAAATTTTAAAGTTTACTTATTGTGCTTAAAACCAAAATTGTGATCTTGTTAAAATTGATTTTATTGATATTTTAATTGTATTTTCTTTATATTTGAACTGTTTTTTTTTTTTAATTGATATTTTAATAATTTGTTTTGTTTTTGTTATTGATATATTAATTTCTATATTTAATTATTTAGATAATAGGACTTTATAATATACTTATAATATACATATAAGGTGCTACACTCTAGTTAAAATAAATTAAATCGATTATTTTAATAAACTATAAATGCCCATGCTCAGCCAGTAGTGGCTCTAATGGGCTTGTCTACCTTTTGTTTATATTATATAAAGCGTGTTTTCACCATATTATTACAGATACTAAGCTATAAATAATTATATTTTTCGTAAAATACAAATTAAAAATTGACATGTGTCAGAAAGTGTCAGAACTCTCGCTGTCAAACTTGGCAACGCTGATTAAATAAGCCAATTACAGAAGAGATATTTCCCCCCTCGGGGGGAGTAGATGTTGCTCACAAAATTTAGCGCGGGGAAGAGGAGACTCCCTCTAGTAGTATTTGCTCGGAGGTTGTCACAGATATCACAGATAAGCTCAAAGTAATATTAAAAATAAAGTACATATAGCTTCTAGGTAACATTAACTGTACTCCTTGCTTAAGACCAAGTGTAAGGGTCAGGTATAACAAATGAAGAACTTAATGAATTACATGTAAATTACATATATATTATATGTGTCGGTTTCGAGTTTTAGCATGAAAGTTACAGTTAAATGAGTTAAATACATGTAAAATGCAGATTAAATTATTTACGCACTACAAGTAGCTAAGTCAATATGTTAGGTGTAGTGGGTTACAATTCTTTTAATATTTATAGTTATTTAACTGTACTATAAAGATGTTCGTCCTAAAGTACACTTGTTGGGTCGTGACGTCATTAATTTTTATGACATATATTTAATATAGTTCTCATTTTAATGTAGTTACAGTTATTTCCACTATGTAGATTTCAGTTACCCAGTGTTACTTTTTACATTTAGTTAACTGTAGATTTTTCTCCCAAAGCATACTTACCTTATTTTTATTGACTAAAATGACTAGAAAATTTTAGACAAGAATTGAAATAAATTGATATTTTTAAAAATTTTAGGAAGAAAACCAAAGATTTTATTTTGTAACAAATAATGCTAAACATTTTATTTTAGAATTTATCCGTCACTGATCATTAATTTTCAAATCAATTATAAAATAATTCTTATGTATGAAATTTTGCAATATTTTTAACCCGATTCTGTTTCTTTAATTTGTATTTTATACACTGCGGGGAGCTTGCGATACCTTCCTATTAGAAACGATCAAATCATAGAATTGTTTACATATGAATTTCAGATTTGACATGAGCTCTGCCTGAGTTCTGCCTGCTAAGCTCAAACGTCCTATCTGACCTGAGAAAAATTTTGAGGTATTAACGATTTTCTGTTTTCATATTGTTCATTATGTAAATATTTTTCAAAAGGAATGAAATTTTGGCATGAGTTAACTTAAAGTAATATAAATTAATAGAAATACTTTGTAAATCACGTAATTTCCTAAAACTTTGACTTTTGTTAGTTATGACGTTTATCCTTAGGAATCTGAAAAAGGTAAATACATATGACAATAATAATAACATTTATAAAGGAATTAATTTTGTGGCATACGGATATAGATTGCATCCTAGATCTTTAAGATCTTCAACACCACCTAGAAGAAAGAAAATACCTGTCCTCCTATTTTTTATTTTCGTGGATAATCATTTGATAACAGTTCTATATCTATTATTATTTATTTATCTGAGACGAATATGAATTGATTATGATAATTCTAGATTTTTTTGAAATTATTTAAAATAGTCACATTGGCTAATAATATTACTTACTTTTTCTTTGTACTGTAGTAGAGCATACGAATTTGCTGGGACAAGTCAGGGATTGCCTTTGCGAACAACGTAACTGATTTTGGCAGAAACACTTATGAAATGATAAATTAACCATGTCTCGATTGTGGTCAAATTTTCTTAATAAGAGAGTAAAACACAAAATCAATTTTACACATAAATTTTATTGATCTTAAAAAAAAGGTGATTGCAACTAGTTTCATCTCATAGCCATCTGCAGGCTTGTAATAGTCGCAATAACCCGCTTTTTATTAAGATCAATAAAAATCTACATCTGTTTTTTAGGAGTTTTACTCTTTCGTGTTAAGATATAAATATAAATTGCGAAAAAAACAGTATTTACCTGTCTGTTTGAAAGTCGACGTAAACTCCAAAACGAATAAAAGCAAAATGAACTGAATGAAAATGGAAGTCCATGGTACGTCCATACTGTTGAACACGGCCGATTACATTTTAGGTCTCTCTTCCTGAAAATAAAAAAATATGTCAAAAAATATATTTATCGGTCACTTTAATAAATAAAATTTCCAAAATATGTGTGATTGTCACAATTGAAACCCCCAAATATACCACCAATACTTGTAGCTACATAGGAGAGAACAGAGTTTCGAAGTCCAGCTCTTCTGTTATCAAGAAATAATTATACCAGTTAGTCGATTCAAGCCGTTTAAAGTTGGCGTGAATGACACTAGAGCGATTCGCTAAGATGGGATTGTTAGTGTTGCGATAATGGATAAAATAGATCAAGAACAGATGATCAAAATGAAATAATTTTTTAGTAAGATTTGGTTAGACACCATTAAGGGAAATGATATTTAGGTCAGATCATGTGTTAAGAGATAGAAACTGTAGTGCCTTGGATGTACCGTAATCTGTGTAGACCTCATCACCTCGTCACCTAGCAATTCAGATTGCCAGGAGTCGTGTTGTTTATATTTATTATATTGTCTTTTATTTTAATCTGGTCTAATATTTTAATATATAACTTGTCACTTTCCTTCTTTGCAAATTATATTACATTTTTAGAAAACCTTCTATTTAACTTTAATTGATGGTTAACAAATTAAAGTTGGTTTTCTTGAATTACTGTAGTCTGTGCATTCCTTTGTATCAAATAAAGCGTGAGCTGTAGATAATTAACTGATGACGTTTGTAGAATGTCTTGATGCTTGATTAAATGTCTCGTGTATAATGCAACTGGCTTTATTTTATCTTCTTCAACTTTAAACTAATACAACCACACATCTCTCTGTATTTGTTACGGTTGGAAGGTGGATTAACCCACGGCAGTTAGGCCTTACTAAGCCTATTGTACCTTCCAGTTCATGAGTCAGCTTACAGACTTAGGGTGAGAGTACAGAACGTCTTTAACTTTGCAGAACTGAAAATATGGTGGCAACTTTCCAGATCTGGAAATATGGCGGACTTACAGATGCAAGTATCAAGAATTCTTATTTCAAAAAATATCTGCAAATTCGCAATATTTACTCTGGTTTATTACCCCTAACAACACTAAACCCAAATCCATTAGTATGTTTAAAAACTTGATAACCTGACACCACGAACTGTATTCAATCAAATGGAACAGAAGACTTCATGCTTATTAAAAAAAAGTAAAGTAAAAATTGACAATCTACAAGTTTGTAGGATGTTCTAACCTCCTGCAAAGTTACATATAGTTTGCAGATGCAAAAAAAGTGAAAACACGTTTTTGTATATCATGTTTCTCTTTTGCAACTGCAACTGATATTTGTAGATGCAAGTACGATTTGCAGAGCTTCTGTAATCTCACCCTTAAAGGTATATTTGGGTTTAGTGTTGTTAGGGGCAATAAACCACAATAAATATTGCAAATTTGCAGATATTTTTTGGAATACGAAAATTTGATTCTTGCATCTGTAAGTCCGCCATAGTTGTAGATCTGCAAAGTAGCGCCATATTTTTGATCTGCAAAGTTGCAGACGTTCTGTAATCTCACCCTTAATGTAATTAACAACGTCGCCAAGACGTGCTTCTCTTATATCGCCTGGTGTTAGCCAATTCACATCGAACACAAATTTTCTAATAAATGAGAGCATCGGGCAAACATAGATATGCTCGATGGTCTCATCTTCTTATTAGCACCCCTACAGAGTACGGATTTTGAAAGTCCCGTAATATGGAGATAGTTCCGTACTTGGGATTGGCCAGTCAGAATGCCTGTGATCAGGCGAAGATTCTGTCTAGTCATAGTCAAGTATTTGTTTGCTGTAGTATAGTCAGGATAACTTAAAAGCTCCCTGGCAAGTATGCAGCGTCTTGTTTCATGCCAAGTTTCCTTGAATTTCATACTGGAATATTCTTTACTTAAATTTGTCACTAGCGTTGTTGTCAGTACAATAGAAGAGCACGGTCAAAAAAGTTTTTAGTTTGCTGTCTTTTTTGGCTAGTGAATCAACAAGACGGTTACCTTTTGATGTGGCGTGATCTTCGATCCATCTTAAGGTGAGCACATTGTTGATGGATACTTTGGCCAGGGACGTGATATTCTAGTACTAACCCTGAGTACATTTGTGGTTTGTTCAGGGTGAGTAGTGCTTGTCTTCTATGTATATAGATTAGCATGTTCCTTCTAGTGTTTTTGTTTCTTGTAATTTATTTTGCCGCTATGAGAATCCCCATGAGCTCGGTTTAAACTACACTGACGCTATTGCTCACAGCTGATGTTTTAAAAAATAAAAGGTAGGATATCAACCATGGAGTTATAAGGTAGGGAGACGCTATAAATAACTTTTTCAAACATTCAAAACATTATCACTTGGCGTGGCTGTTGTCAACCCAATATGGCCAGTCTGCCAGATACGGACTTTTCTTAATAAAACCCAAATCTACATTTTTTTTAGAAAAGTTAAGCTAAATTTATTCATTTTTATAAAATGGATGATTAAGATCATAATAACTAATTTTTAGTTATTCCACTTATTGATAAAATAAGATGTCTTATGCTATCACATTTTTTAATTTTATATTTAATGAGGTAAATCATCCTAATGTTTGTATATTTGTTAGGTTATACAAGGGAAGCTGATCAAAACTGTACAAACATAGAGGGATATACTTAGGCTTTTTTATATTTTTTTTGCAATAAACGGAAATATTTGTTCCGATTTAGGCGGGATAGTCCCGGTTTTAAAGCACTAGTTCCCGCTTTTTTTTAACGAAAAAAATATAAATATTTCAATTTTTATGGTGACATGACATCCCACCCTTTTATATTTATTTTTTTGCTCTTAAATGAACCAAACCGTCACTACTGCAAAGAGAATTCGTAGAAATATATCTTTTGTTTTCGATTTGTTCCGCTTTCTACTTTTCAAAATATGGTCACTTTAAATATATGTATATCAATATATTTTGTAAATCCCGTTGGCGTGGGATTTAGTAAATAATTTGATCATGCTCAGTAACGTCTAGCACACTGATAAGCAGCCCTGGTCTCTTGACGATTCATTGATTTGACGAAGAGGACATTTTAAAATTCACAGTCTTTCTAGAGGAATACAATTTCCACGAAACCTTCAACGTGTATCTACTAATAATTTTTGTAAGTTATGGACTTATTTTCAAACTTAAAAGATCTCATTTCTTCCAAGATTTTTATGTGAAATGTCATATGTCAACGTCAAAATAGTATTTTAAAGCCAATGAGAATTCAAATTCTTGGGAGAATTTTAATCCTCTCGTCATAAACCAAAAGAAACAGTCTGTTAGTTTTCACTGGCCTTAAAAATACTGTTTTTACGATGACGTATGACATTTCTCATGAAAATCTTGAGAGAAATCACTTTCTCTCGAGTTTGAAAATAGCCCTCCAGAAATTGCTGGCCAGTGGAGTTATTGTTATGGCCTCCATGTAAGCGAATACAATGGTCTCGAGATATTTGGCATATTGGTAAAAACTGTAAATGTGAGTCGGCGTTGTAAATTACGTGTTTTTAAGGCACTAATATACTCATGCATATCATTTAAAAAAAATTCTATACCATCACAATTTTTTTAAAGACAAATTCTTTTTATAGTGAAGCAGAAGTAAATTTCTAGAATTTAAAATAACAAAGAGAATACTTATGATTATTTTAAATTTAATTTTTGCACTAACTGCAGCAAATTCTCTCATTTTTAATTCATCTTTACAAAACCCTAATATGGTTACAACACTCTTTCTCAAAGCACAATTAATATCTCAAATGTCCTGCACATTGTTTACTATGTTGTATATTTAGTTGTGTAATCTTATTTCAGATAATTTCTTCATATAAATATCTATTAGGTTGCTAAAAATACGTTGAGCACAAGCAATCAATGTTTAACTTTTAATATGTACAATAGAAAAAACATTGAAACCACGATTAGCTGTTTGAAGGATTTGTGAATGCAATATGGCGGAAGTGAACCCGCCTTGGACCACGTTACAGCATCTCCCTACCTTCTACATCCATAATATCAACAGTGTCAAAAATAGGACGGCCACGGGCATGACGTCACGCGTAGAGTTTGTATAGGCGCGAATTTAAAAATACTGACGAAGTGCGAGGAAAATATATGCTATTTTCAGAAATTTTATGAATATTAAAGGATAATATTTTAGGAATTACATGAAATATCGCAGGTATTATTATGGGATAGTTAAGGAACGAACTATGAAGGAAAATAAATGCAAATACATACATAAAGAAAATATTTATTTAAATAACAGTTTTTTTCCTGTTTCTTTTT
This sequence comes from Psylliodes chrysocephalus, assembly GCA_927349885.1. Lineage (NCBI taxonomy): Eukaryota > Metazoa > Arthropoda > Insecta > Coleoptera > Chrysomelidae > Psylliodes > Psylliodes chrysocephalus. Next base: position 58,918,932 of record OV651821.1, read on the forward strand.
AATGATTTATTTTTGTTATACAAATTTGAATGCTGGTTTTTTGAAGAACATTGGACTTCTAAAGAAAAGTTTCTGTGACCAGGATAATCTTCGCAACTCGGAACTTTTTAACTCGGGACCCTGGGTAAGTTTTGCATCTGGACATGACGAAATTTTTTACCTGATTAGGATTCGCAACTGGTGTGACTCATTTATCTGCATTATTGAATATACTTGACTACTTATTTTATGAAAAAGTTAGGATTTATGTATAAGTAAGATTACATAAATTTGTTTTTAAAAATACGACATCCATCAAATCCTATAGAGAACCATGCAAATAAATTGACATGGTCTTCCGATGTCTCGTTTACCACAAAATTGACTCGTAAATGATTGCGGCGCCATAGACACCTACACTACCGTAGTCGACATTCTGCAATCCACTGCCTAGCCAGATCATCATTCTTGGAAATAGAAAATATTTAATGTCCGTTCCCTTTCGTAATTTTTCTATAATTTTTACAAGTGGCCACAGCACAATTAGACATTTTATAGTTTTTTTATTGTCATAATAAGTGCTGAAAAAATCACTTCACTTTAATTTAAACCCTTTAAAAACATTTAAATATAGTAAACACAGAAACACAACACTTTAAGACAGCACACAAGCAAAATATTTTTAACTCTTATTTAAAATTCCAAAAGTAAACGCGTATCATTATTTTGTATAATTATATCTTTATAATTAGAAATAAATCTGTATTAAAATATTATTCTTATTCAAATACCGTTTGCTTTATGCCACGTTACGTCAAGTGCGGAAAGTGCTAAATTCGATCGAATTAGTAGTATACCGGTATTTGGGTATCGTGAATGCATAGTATAAAAATAATGTACCAAATACAAATAACTGCTATATGGTGGGTATATACAAAATGAAAATAAAAATTTTCCTGGACAGATTTTTAATTCTTTCATCAAGAACAACATGTAGAATTTTTTTTGCAACATATATAATTTCACCTTTGTTGTATATACGAAATTGTCACCCTTCAAAAGGGTAGAGTCCCTGTTTAAGAAGTCCCTAGTTGCGAATGAACCAACGTGAAGTTCTGCTTTGAGGAAGGTTAAAAGTGCTTGATAGACATGACAATTTTCTGTTTTAAATTTATCTGTACGGCCACAGGTCACTAAAATGGCGGCTCCAGGTATGAGTTTCGAGGGGAGGGAGGAATAGTATTGCCTATTCGCGATTCAAACTAAGTGATACGCCCTCTGGAGGAAATTTGTAGAAGGTGCCTATAAGTAGTGAAATTTCACTACGTCGTCGGATTTTAGCCCTTGAAAAAGTGGCTAAGACCTTTTTTTTAAGAATCAAAATTTGTGTCTAGTAATATGTAATTATACTCTATATTTATTTAAGGATTTTTTTATAAAACCGATTTATCATATTGATTTTTGTTAATTTTGTTTTAAAATCAGTTCATTATTTGGAAACATTGGCGTTCGTGTTTATTGTTTATATTTTAGATTGTATTAATTATAATTTGAGTTTTTTCTTACTTTTTAGCTTTAAATTTGTTTTTTATAGTATGAGATAGTGTTTATATTAAAAATGATAATTAAAAAAAAGACCCCAGCAAATTGTAATCTGTATGGTGTTAATGTCAAAATCAAAACTGAAGTGTTCACTATTTTCCAAGTGTAAGTCGTAAAATTTTGTTTCTTAGGATAAATGAATATCTACAAATTCACAATATTGAAATTTTGCAAAAATGAAGTTTACTGGACGTAGGCTTTGAAGCGATGGTTCTCTAGAAACCAACTTAACTGAATTAGTACGTCAAACTTAAATCCACAAAATACCAGTTTTACGTTAAAAGAAGCTATTTTTAAGGGTTTCTAATTTGGGGACAAGGATTTAAAAAAGCCAGTGAAAATCTAGTAACGTTTAATGCTGTACAAACAAAAAATGTCTCGGTTTTAAGGCACGGGGAAATCCCACAGTAGGTGCCATTTCAATGGTCCATGTTCTAATAAATAAAATATGCTTATAGTCTTTTATAGATAATTATTGATAGATAAATACGGGTTTACTGGGTTTCCTATCAAAATATGGCCGTAAGTACTTTTTTCTATTTTCAGGTGTATTTCTCTTATTTGTTTATAGAAGAAAATTATTTCAATAAAAGTTGTTTGTGATGATATTCTCTATAATTTTAGTCATTCAAATGATTTCTCTAAAATTGAATATAATTGAGAAATTAGAGGAAATGTGCAAATATTTATGTAAAGTAAATATTGAGTGGGCCTATCAAATCAAAAAATGAATTGCGAATAAAAATTATTCAAAGTATTATTTTATAACTTTATTACCAACAAAAATACTAAAAAAATCAAATTTTGCACTTTTCCATTATGGTCCATGTAAAAAAAATCGCGTGTATGAATTATAGAGATTAATTTCACAAACAACTCTGGATAAAAGAATTTTCTTCTATAATCATAAATACCAGAAATATACCATTAAGTAATAGCCATATTTTGATAGGGAACCCAGCAAAACCGTATTTCTCCATCAATAATGATCTATAGAAATTGCATTTTGATTAAAAAACAGTGCAGAAATCATACGGCCGGACTAAGACTATATTGGTTCTTTTAAGCTTAGCAAGAGTTGTTTTATCTTATGTTCATTTGTTTTTCAGTTTTATTTGATCTACAGTTTAATTTGTTCTTCAGTTTCATTTGTTCTGCTTATTAGAAAAATATGTAAAATATTCGTTATAATATGTTCTAATTCCATTAAATCCATAAATTAAAATGTTGATGGTCCGAACTTTAAAGTAAAATTCGTATTTTATTAAACGACTAAAACATTTCACCCGCCAGAATATCAAGCAGAATATAATTTTAAACATTTGACCATCTGGCCGCGTGTTGACCGTCATTTTATAAAACATCTAGGCATTTTACAATCCGACTAGCCAGATCGAAAAATAATATGAATGTTAAACGAAAATTTGACAATCTGGGGGGTTATTCTCTATCTTTCAGCCGAAAACGTATAGCAACGAAAGCGCCAAGCGGACTTCTCAACAAAGTTCGATTACCAAAACGACAAACATGCGATTATAGTATTCTGTAATGCTAGACGCTTTTGCTATTCGCAAGTGATTTTCATTTTTGTTGTAAGCTGTCATATTTATAAATCGTAAATGTTGATTGGTCTTAATAACTAAGGTTAGTATTTAAATGTCATTTTGATAATTATATAATTAATAATTAATTCATCATTAAAAACGAACGCAGTAAAAAGCAACTCTCTAGGGCCCAAAAGCAAACCATACTGGAGTATATTGAGGCCAGTCCCAATATTATAAAAAACCAAAAACATAAGAATCAGCATACAGCTGCTGACTTCCAAAAATGTGGGAGGACTTGACAGAGAAATTAAATGCTATCCCCAGAACAATCAGAGACTGGAAATATTGGAGAAATATATGTTTTATTGTCTGTAATAATATTAATTAATGGCAATATAAAAATAAATATATTGTATAAATAAATTATTATTAACACCTAACACTTGGAGCATTTTAATTAGTTTTAATAATAACAAGATTAAAAAATATTATGAACGAACTTTTAGCTTCATAAATGTTATGTATACAATATTACCTGTAGTCACTATATCGACTTTAACGTAGTCTCTGCTTTTAGTCTTGGAATGACATCAAATCCAGAACCAAAGCAAAAATCTAGAAACAATAAATCCTATATAAAAACGGGTGGTGAACCAGGAGAGATGGAGGAAATGACAAATTTCTGCCAATATCCAACTGATAACTACCTCCTGCCATGAAACGAAGTGTTGCTAATAACTAAAATATGACAAATTTAAAAGTTAATAATATATCATCTAAATTATTAAAATAATCCTTTCGCAAACGAAATAGCTTGATAAATTTATTATCTGAAAGTTCTAAAGCATTCCCCGAATTATAGTAGCGTTGAATCGCGCGATTTTCAGCATCTTCGATGTTTTGAATAGCATTTTAATATATATTAATATTTAAGTCCATACTTTAAGTGTTTGGCTTATCTATGTCCACAAATCTTAGTCTTATATGTCAAAACTTGAAGTGCGAACACCAAAACGCTGCTCATCTGTAACTTTTTTCAAAGCGCTTTACGTTTTTCAAATGCGCACGGCACAGCAAGTAGATAATACCAAAACGTTCGTGCTATACGCTTTTGTGAGTTGTTTGTCGCGTTTCTAGAAAGACGCGCTAAGCGCTTTCAAAAACGTTGGTTAGAGAATAAACCCCCTGGTCGCCTTTGGTAAAATGTCTAGACGTTTTATAAAACGGCGGGTTTACCAATTTAGCTACGACATATATGAATCGTACCTGTCACTTCCGACTCTTCCAGTTGTTCTGTTAACTTTATATGGCTTATGAAAGATATATCTCGGTGAGATGGAGTCCATGTTAGCTAGAAGCAGTGGGAGCATATCGAGCGTCACCTACCAAAGGCAAGGTCTTGCCTCACCAGATCCTACATCAGGTTCTATTCCAACCGTGAGGAGGCGTGTCATTGGGTTCACACCTTGATGTTAATATCAAGGTGTGCTCTTCATGGCTCCTGTTATGTTGAGACATGTTTTTTTAATTTGATCTAGTTTGCGAATAACTGACAATTTTTGAATTTTCGATACCCAGACTACTGCACCATATTTATGTTAGCATAGATTTAATTATGGTCATGTAAGTTCATGCAACCACTCTTGAGGAGAGACTCTAGGTGCACCTCACAATTCGACGGCATTCTTCATGAGCAATATGTGATTTTTACTCTGTTTCTAGGTGTGAGTTCCATGTTGTTTTCAAAAGTGAGACCTAGGTACTTACTTCACTTCTGTTGCAAAGTTGAGTTTAGTGTTTAGGATCTCTAGAGGTTTTAGTTCCGTTTTGATACTTTTCTTGTGAAAAGAACAATTTTTTTGACTTCTTGGGATTGATAGAGAGTGAATGATTCTCACACCACTGTCCTATAATTTTGAGAGCTTCTTGTATTCTTTTACAGAGTATGTCCTCTAAATTCCCTGTTTGCAGAATGACCAGGTCATTTGCATGTGCTATTATGTAGAGACTATCATTATTGAGGCGGCTGACGGTCTTGGACATTCGGGCGCGACTGTTCGGGCGCCGCCATTAAGGCGCGGGGACGATCGGGGCGGCCGTTCGGGCGCCAGCCTCTCAGACGCGAAATTCTGTATAAGTATCATAATCATAAATGTAATAATAAAAACAAAATAATACATACTTTAGGTAACTGAAAATTGTAATCCACATTTAAATAATTTTTTATGCAAAAATGGATGATCAAATATTAAAATTTTATTCATAAAAAAATCTTAATTCCCAATTGCAAGAAGGTTTATTAAACTTTCAATAAATAATGTTAATTAGAATATGTGTAATATGATGTTCATGTCATTAAGTCAGATCACATTCTCAATAATCTTCATATTCTCAATCTATATCAATAATATTAAACTTTGACAGAGCTTGATATTGTGATCTAACCTAATGACATGAACATCATAGTCTAAAAAACATTACCTATTGTGAGTTTAACAAGCCTTATTGCAACCGGGGGGAGACTATTATTTTGTATCTATGGTCTAAGGCAATAAAATTTTTACAGTTTCCGAAATGTTAAAAAAAATCGATTGAGGGTGTCTCCACAGTAGAGGTAATAACAACCATAAACCACATGACAAACAGATAATTGGTGATAATGTTTTACATAATAAACTGAACACAAAACATGCTGGGTTTAAAAATCTTATAAATGTACCATTTGTTTTAATTTTAAATTTACGACTGCTTCGCTTAATAAAATTGTTCTCAACTAAAAAATGCCTTTATGTGTCTAGCAACAAGCTTATCTTTTACACTTTCTTGTGATTGGTTTAACAAGTGGCGTATTTTATACCAAGTTCGCTTTTGAAGTGAGACGGTCTCATATGTAACAGCACACGATGCATTTAATTAGCAGAATAATTTTAAACTCTCTTAAAACATTGTATGTTGTACCCTTTTCCTGTCTGGTTTATGATGCAAACAAAACTTTGTATTGTTTATACAGTGCAATTACGAGTCTATCTTAGATAATATATTTATGGTTTACCTGGTATTTTGTAATATACTGGTTTCTTCTCGCGAAGGGATACCACTGCCACTGGTTCAGAAAATGAAGTAATTAAAATGGTCGTAACCGGTCGCAATAAAGGATAACTGTATATTTAAAAAAACCAATTTTTCATTCTATAATATATTAGGATTTAAGAAAATCAATTATTTATTCAAAAACACCTTTACAATTATTTATGTTTATTACTAACAACTGTAAGGAAATGTTTGCTATAAGAACAGAAACTAATGTTTTTCTGATTTGCGAAAAATTATTTTGTATTCTAAATCAGACGTATACTTTCAAATTAGAAAAGTTTCTTCTAATTTGCGACTGAGGTGCCTACAAAAAAGAAATATTCACTACTCACCTCTAGAAACATTCGGAAAACTATTCGAACCATATAAGAACAACAAGAAAGTTTTTTCCCGTCTAACAAAAGCATTAAGGAAAATAGCTACACTTTCACACAAAGAAAATAGGTGATTTCATTTGCAGTAACAATATACCTATGTTTGGAATGTTCTTTTTCCAGAGACAAAGAGTCCGATGGAAATCTAAAAAACGGGTAGATATTTGTATGTAGATAGGTATTTTTAATTAACAGAAATGGGTTACGCACTGATATAATGCTACACTATTTGTGTAAAAAAAAATACTTGTGTTCTGAACTGGACGATTAAAAATTCAATAGATTTTGTTGTCTTTGTTTTGCACGCTTGTTAGTCCAATAAAATAAATGGTATTGTAAATGTACTATTTATAAATCATTTTACTTCTGCCACCAACTACAAAAATAATAAAATTGAGAGTATATTTAGTAAACAGAATGCAATTAAAATATTTCTAACAAAACATTTATTCTTATCATCAGTTTTTTATTGACACAACAAGACCTTTGGCCTAGACAGAGCCAGCTATAATTAAAAAACAAGAAAACTACGAGATAAAATGTGTTCAATAATCCATTTCCAGATCCCGATAGAGATATCTGTTTTGGCGTCAGGGTGAACTAATAGTGCTGCATATTATGCTGAAAAGGTTGGATAAATCTGAATGTTGCTTTTACTGGCACATCCCCAAAGTTGAATGTCCAAACTGGTTTTAGTATATATTTCTAATATTCGATTAGAATTTATGCCAGACAGACAGTACTTTTATTGTACTTGACGTCTTTTTGAAGTTGAGCTTAGCGTCAAAAGGTAAAACCTAGTGGAGCAAGTCATATCGCCAAACAAACAGAAACATATCGGAGTAATGCACCTATTGCACCTAGCCACGCACAACGCCGCTCACCTTACAATAAATTAAGAAACAAAACAATTAATTTTTCTGCAATCAGCTGCTTTAAATTAGCTTTATGATTGATTATCTCAAGGACGGCATATTAATATTGAAAGACTAATAGTGGTTAACGGCGACTTAAGTAGATGGGATTAGCCAGTTCTGGACCAAGGTCAGAGGCAAGGTCAGAGGCAATTGGTGTAATTAGTAATTACCCTAAGTACCCACCCCCCACCCTTCGAGCAAGTACCCCCCACCCTTCGAGCAAGTACCCCCCACCCTTAGAGCAATTAGCAAGTACCCCCCACCCTTCGAGCAATTAGCAAGTACCCCCCACCCTTCGCGCAATTAGCAAGTACCTCTAAATTACTCTGTACACCATGTTATTGCATAGTGTAATGAGTGTAATTGCATAGTGTAATGAGTATAGTAAGTACCTCTCAGTACACATAGTGATGTAAGGACCAACCAATTATTCTGTACTGAGTGTAATTGCATAGTGTAATGAGCATAGTAAGTACCTCTCATTACACCATATGCATACCTCTCAGACAGTATTTATTGTGTATATCACATAGTGTAATAAGTCTAAGTACTTCTCTTGTTTACTGTTGTAGCATAGGGGAAATAAGTCGGCGCCATGCACACCCTTGACTCTCAACCGCCATAGCTAAAGTGAATCACCGGTCTTCGGCTCCCAATTATTCTGTAAATTATATACTTTAATGAACGTAATTGAGTAGTGTAATGAGCATAGTAAGTACATCTCATTACCTCCTAGTGATTACTATGTATTTAGAATTTACGTTACTCTATACCGAAGTAACAAGAATTGGAGCTGTTCCCGTATATTATGAATAGGGGAGGGGAGCATAGTGGAGGTGGGGATTTATTGAGAGGTATATAATATCACATCTATACGAATGAGATCAGTCGCGAGCTATAAGTGCGTTGGAAGTTTCATTATCTAATATCGAAATAATCATAAAAATAGTAGATATGTATAAGTGTAATTGCGGTTTAACATTTACAAGAGCAGATAATTTACGACGACATCAAAATAAAAGTTGTAATCTGATATCTAACCGCAATGGTGAATCATCCAGCGGTACGAAAAGAACCGCCAATTCAAGCCCGGATGTTTTACCGGTAAAACAAGCTCGTGTAATGCGAGTTTCACATCGTACCGTAGTCCCACAAGTTCATAAAAGTAGATGTGAATCATGTAATGTAGACATCGCAACCAATCAGATGACATCACATATGAGGAGTCTTAGTCATAAAGAAAAGGCATGCACAATTCATGTCGATGGTATATATTTAATTAAGAGTGCATTTAAGTGCAGAATCGCAAGTTATAGAGTCAAAAGTGATGAAAAACATATAGACTATATAACATTTTTTGAGGCTATAAAAGTGAGGGTATTGGAATTGTTGAAAGTTGTTCTGAGGGCCCATAATGCCATTAAAGTTAATGTAGAGGTCTTCGCTACATATGTATTGCAGAGCCAAGATAATTCTGAAATCAAATCTTTTAATAGCATAAATCGAATACTAGATTTGCCGACGGATTTGGATGTGGTATATGCAAACTTTAAGGACGCCTTGGTATCTCAAACCGTAGACTTCCAACATAAAGATTCAGGTATAGTAGTTATATAATACATAATACATCGGTAACTAATAAATTATTCATTGTTTCAGGTTGGTCATTACAGGAAGTACTATTTCTAGAAGTTAATATAAATAAGTACTCTCCGTTAGGAGGCTGCTCATACATAAAGCTGCCTAAGTTTATTGAAACCAAGAAGGGTGTAGTGAATGTGCAGAATAATGATGCGTACTGCTTTGCTTGGGCCATCACATCAGCTCTATATCCAGCCAGAGATCATGTTAGCCTAATGTCATCGTATCCACACTTCGAGACCGTGCTGAATGTTGATGGCATTGAATTTCCCATGAAGCTTAAAGACATTTCAAAATTTGAAGACCTCAATGATATAAGTGTTAATGTTTATGGCTTGGAACATAGTTATGAAAATGGTAAGGCTAAATTTGAAATAGTAGGCCCATTACGATATTCCCGTAGAAGGTTAGGGCATCATATAAATTTACTGCTAATAACAGAAGATTCCGGTAATAGTCACTATTGTTGGATTAAAAGTATATCCAGATTAGTTTCGAGTCAAATAACTAAAAATGGTCATAAAAATTTTTTTTGTGACGGGTGTTTACTTTATTTTCCATCTGAAAGCGTCCTATTACGTCATCAATTGTGCGATTGTAATCATATATATACCAGTACACCATCAGTGGAGCTTAAAAAAGACAAACGCGGTAATTATGTCCCCGAAAATATACTGAAGTTTCAAAATTATGGTAAGCAACTAAGAGTCCCATTTGTAATTTATGCCGATTTTGAATCGATCCTAAAACCTATAGATCATTGCGAACCAGATCCGGAAAAAAAATTCACCATCCCTACATACCAACATGAGCCATATGCTTTTGCATATCTGATTAAATGTTCATTTGATGATTCATTGACGAAATTTGTAACTTTTACCGGCGATAATGCCGCGAGCGATTTCGTAAAACGCTTAGAGGATGATGTATTAACTATTTATAATACTCATTTAAAAGACATTGTTCCAATGCAGCGACTGTCTAAAGATGAAATAGATGATTTTAACACATCGACTATATGCTCTATTTGCGATGAGACCTTTCAAGAAGGCGAAGTTAAAGTAAGAGATCATTGCCATCTTACCGGTAAGAAAACACCCGGCGCCGCGCATAGCAATTGTAATTTAAATTATAAAATCCCGCAATTTGTCCCAATATTTTTCCATAATTTGAGTGGGTATGACAGCCATTTATTTATTAAAGAATTGTATGGGGAAGGTGAGAGAGCCGAAGTTATTGCCCAAAATAAAGAAAAATATATTTCGTTCACAAAACCATTGTACACCCATAGCTATGTAGATAGAGACGGTATTTTGAGAAAAAATTACATAAAACTCAGATTTTTGGATAGTTACAGATTTTTAGCGGATTCCTTGGTTGGGCTGTCGGAAAACTTGCCATCAGAATTTTTTGTTGAAACAAGGAAATGTTTTGCAGAAAAAGAAAAATTTGATTTGATGAGACAGAAAGGGGTGTTTCCATATAATTTCATGGATAATATATTGAAATTAGATCACCCAAATTTACCCTCAAAAGATGAGTTTTATGATAAGTTAAATGATTGTCACATATCCGACGAGGATTACGCGAGGGCCCAGAAAGTGTGGGATGTATTTAATTGCCAAACCTTGGGATCGTATTCTGATTTATATTTAAAATCAGATGTTCTAATGTTATGCGATATATTTGAAAATTTTAGAGATGTATCGCTTAAAGCATATAAACTAGATCCAGCGCAATATTATACATCTCCAGGTCTGTCATGGGATGCGATGTTGCGCTACACCAAGGTGGAGTTAGAGTTGCTGACAGATATTGATATGATTAATTTCTTCAAAAATAGTATACGTGGCGGTATCAGTCAATGTGTGGAAAGAAAACATATTGCCAATAATCAGTATTTATCGGAATATAATCCCTTCGAGCCAAAGTCCTCTATACACTATATTGATGCCACAAATCTCTATGGGTATAGTATGAGTCAGCCACTACCCACAGGAGAATTTGCATGGTTATCGACCGAGGAAATTAATCAACTCGATGTAATGTCAGTTGATGATCTCGGGGATTATGGCTATGTATTAGAAGTTGATGTAACATATCCACAACACCTTCATGATAAACACGCCGATTTACCATTTTTAGTGGAGAATATAATTCCACCTAATTCCAAAACAGAAATCCCCAAACTGGTGCCGAATTTAAACCACAAAGACAAATACATACTACACTATAGAAACTTCAAGCAGGCCATAAATAATGGACTAATTGTAACTGAAATTCATCGCGCCCTCAAGTTTAAGCAGTCACGTTGGCTGAAAAAATACATCGATCTCAATACTAATATGAGAAACAATGCCAAGCACACATCTGAGAGAAATCACTTTAAGCGCATGGTCAACAGTGTGTACGGGAAAACTATGGAAAACGTGGATGACAGACGAGATATTTACCTTAAAACCCACTGGGTTAGTAAGAGAAATTCCCCAGGCGCAAACAATTTAATTGCTCGACCGAATTTTAAGTCTTGTTCTATATTTTCAGAACACTTTGTGGCTATACATATGGGTAGAACCAAAATATGCTATAACAAACCATTGTACATCGGTTTCACAGTGTTGGAATTGTCAAAAGTAAGGATGTACGATTTTTATTATGGAATATTAAAACAGCAATTAGGTGATCAAATTTCATTACTTTACACAGATACCGATAGTTTTGTACTTAAAGTTGATACAATTAATTTTTATGAATTTATGGGGAGAAATATAGAACATTTCGACACATCTAATTATAAAACGGATAATAAATTTAACCTACCCGTAAGTAAACCAATATTGGGGAATTTCAAAGATGAGTATCCAAATCAGGCCATCAGCACATTTTTAGGGACAGGCGCCAAGGCCTACTATATTAGATCAGACGAAAAAGAGACCAAAGCCGCTAAGGGAGTAAAAAAATGCGTAATACAAAGCAGCTTAAACATGTCGGATTATCAAAAGATTGTAGAAGGCGGGGGTAAGATATTTAGAAAAATGAATACATTCAGGAGTAAGTTACATGATATATATACTGAAATGAAAAACAAAGTCGCATTATCTTACAACGATGACAAAAGGTTTATAATACCAAACACCGTGAAAACTCTACCGTGGGGACACAGAGATATTCAGGAATATCGTAATGGACCTCGAAAAACTGTAGCCGAATTCAAATATAATGTAGCCAATATTGTAAATAATGTTAGTGATGAAAATAGATTAGAGTTACTGTTAAGACTATTATTAGATGAAATGTAAATAGAAAATTAATGTATATGAAATATATATGTAACAAATTATTGTGACTTTTTTTTTACCAATATCAAACTATCTCTCCCCTCCACTCCCTACTCATTCCAACGGCTATAAATAGCGGATGCCCACAGATATTCATTCCACTCCAGCCAGTCCGCTCAGAAAATCAGCAAAAATGTCCATCAACATATCAGCCATAATTACCAGGGAGCAAGCTGATAAGGAGCTTGAGTGGTTGAATTCAAATTGGGGGAAGTTCCAACCAGAGGCGCTACAAATCAGTCAAGTGATGGTAAACGGGGCATCTGATGAGAAGAAGAAAGAAAAAAAACGTAAATAATGGTATTTGAAGAGATGTAAATTTTAATAAATATATGTATGTGCAAATTTACTTTGAATAAATATTTATACCAATCCATGTATATCATTTCTCATTTTTCATTTTTTTAAAAGAAAAAAATTCTTCAAATAAAAGTTGTTTGTAATGTAATTCTCTATAATTTTTGTTCTATACATAATTCCCATAAAATCGACCGTAATCGAGAAATTTGACAAAAAGTGTAAAATTACCCCCACTCTCCATAAAAAAACATCTGTGTCGGCTTTATTTGAAATGCGATAGGGATCATATTATATGTATGTACAGAGAATCAAAAAAGGAATAAAAAAAATTTAGTTACCCCCACCCCCTCCCTAAAACAGCCGCCAACAATTGCATATCTCCGTAACGGTAAGAGATAGAATTTTTTCCTTGAGGGGGGGGGGCTATGGGGGGTGGGAGATGGAGGATGGGTTAGGGTGGGGGGTATGGGGCGGGTTAAACTTTGGTCTTTTATTTTTTTTCCATTGGGTAAAAGGGGTCTAGGGGTCAAGATAAAAAAATTAGACGAAAAACATCTGTGCCGGGTTTATTTGAAATGCGATAGGGATAGGGATCATAGGGATAGGGATTATAAAAACAAAAAAGAAAATAAAAAAAAAATTACCCCCACCCCTATAATTTTTTGATTTTTTTTTTTGCTAGGGTGTTGGGGAAAAAATTTTTTAGGGGGTATATTTTGTATTTTTATTTTTTTTTTTGATAGGGTGTTGAGGTAAAAATTTTGGGCCCTGCGATGCGCGCGCAACACTCCCACTCCTCACAACACTCCCACTCCTCCCCACTCCTTTCGATTGATGTATATACCCAGCTACAGCGCATTATCATTCAGTCTGGTTCAGCTCACCACACCAGACAGACATGGCAGAAATCGCCGAGTGCGACTCTACAGATATGGTTGATATTGTTGACCTATTGTCAGCCGGGTGGGACACCGAGTTGAATGGTCCATGCGACTCCACATCGGGGTTCACACTGCAGCCGCCCAGTGTCTACGAAGTAGACACCGATCCGAACAGTGAGTCGGAGAGTGGCGACTCCTCGGACTGGTGGGATGACGACATCGACCCTCCGATCGACGACGACATCTCCGATTGGGATGCCGATGCCGATCCCGACATCGGCTTGGTGGTTTTTGACGATTCTGACTCGTAAAGACCACCTACCTTGGTCAGACAACGGCCCTTTTCAGGGCCATCAAAAAAATTCATAGTAAAGGCAGTGCCTTTAGATAAGTCTTAATGTTATACGCAGCTATTGACTCGCTTTCCATAGATGCGTGAGCGCATGATGTTGTGAGTGTCTCCCCTCCGCTTCCAATCTTTTCGATCACTATATATTCGGAGATCAGCGCTAGGAAATTCAGTTTACTTCAACTCGTTGAGTAACTAACATGGCCGATATAATCGAAGTAGCCGAATGCGATTCGACGTCCGGAGTAGATACGAGCTGGGGTCAAATGACCGACTTGGATGGGGTGTGCGATACCACCCATGGTCTCCGAAGACCAAGGCGACCATCAACGCCACCCGGTCCATGCGACTCGCGCGTCCTGATATTGGACGTGCATGACGTGTGGTGTGGCACCGACACTGAGTCGAACACCGACTCGGATGCTGAGTCCGGGTCGGATGCCGATTCGGAGAGCGATTCTGACTCGCAATAGGGTATCTGCCCTCGTCAGAAAAAAAAAACGGTTCTTTTCAGAACCAACAAAAAACTATAAAAACGGTTCTTTTCAGAACCAACAAAAACTTATTACAAATAATTTGCCCCAAGAGGACAAACTATTTTATTTAGAGGTATGCACAGCCTTACACCAATATGGCTTAATAAATGATATATAGTACTTTATGAAATACCTCGTATTAAGATTGAATATTATTTAAAATATAATATGCGGTATTCCAAAAATGTATGAGCATCATGTTACAGTCGCAAGATGTTACCCTATGAAATGCCGAGTATTGCAATTTAATAATATATACTAATATGCCGTATACCCGAAATTTGTGCATTGTGTAGTTAAAAATATGATCATTGGTTCGATGCGCAATGGTCGTTATTTACAATATGAGGCTGTGAGAGTCTCCCCTCCACTCCCACCCTGACACTCTTCCCGATTTTACTATATATACGAGCAATCAGCGCTAAGAAATTTAGTTTATTTCAGCTAGCTGAGTGAACTACTAAACTTTTTCAGTTATTTTCAGTTATTTTCAGTGTTTAACATGAGTTGCAATGACGAGACAACCAATGCCATCAACAGCATCCTTATGGAGCCCAAGAGCAGACTGCATGATTGTATGACAGATGACGACTTTGATCTGGAGATGCTGCTAATGTCAATCGGACCCGTGTCACCTGTGTCGCGAGTAAGTGACATCCCGCTACCAGCCCCGGTACCAGCCCCCATTTCAGCCCCGGTACCAACCGCATTACAAACCTATGTAATTGACGATAGCGGGGATGAGTTTGAAGACTCGCCAAAGATTATCGTCCATACGGATATTCGTGTCCCTAGACTGCCGGCAGCGACAAAAAGATTGTCAGTGGTTGCACCTAAAACCAAGAAGCCGAGAGCCCCAAGGAAGCCGAGAGCCCCAAGGAAGCCGAAGGTCGCACCAGCACCAACATTGTTGCTGGTACCCTCGACAAGCGTGGTGGCTTCAACCAGCCGAGCCGAGCCGAGCATACCATCATCGCAGGATGAACTTAGTATGCGGCTCAATAAAGCAATGCTCGCCGTGATGAATCACCAGACGCGGTTAACGGCAGATAGGGAGCAGTTGGAAATAACCCGATCTACCTACAAAGAATTGAAGATGGAGGTGGATGAGGAAGAAAAGGCCATGGAGGTAGCCTCAGCGCCAATTCAGTATAGGCTGGACGAATTGGATGAGGAAAATAGTCGCATCCAACTACACATCGCCGACTTGCAGCGGCAGTTGGAAGAGGTCGTACATCGCCAACATGTTGTGCGTCAAAGCCAGGTGGATGCGGGTATTGAAATGTCAAGGGTCAAAGAGGCCCATCCGGGACATGAAGAGCGGAAGAGGGCTTGCGAGGCGATGAGGGTGAAATGCGATGAAGTGAGCGAACGGGCGCAGGCGACAAAGGAAGGCATTTCAAAGTGGTTAGATCACATCAATTCGGATCCGGGCGGCAGTTGATAAAATTAAAAAAAATACAATGTGCCATACTAATACCTAGGCGATGGTGGCGTGGAAATTTAGTAAAGGGTTCTTTTCAGAACCGCTGAAATATTTTTAAATGAAAGATTAGATATTGCATCACTTGCAATAATATAATTTTAAGATATAACAGTTTTTTGTTGGGAGTCTCCCAATCTCCCACAATCTTTCAGATCACTATAAATACTCACCGCACACATACACATATAGTTCTTAAATAGATATTCAACCTACATTCTACTTGAAGACCTCGCGCTACTATGCATACTTTAAGCGATGATTGTTCTATGAGTAAGCGCCTCACTTGCAAGATTTGTACCGATAAGGAAGTGCAAATGGTTTTTATACCATGTGGGCATGCCGTATCTTGCAATAGCTGTAGTCGATCTGTAGTTATTTGTATTATATGCAGAGCGCCGATTAATGCTAGAGTAAAATTTTTTCTGACATCCAACTTTCCGGAACTAGATGCACCCTACTGAGCGTGATGTTATGCAGGGGAGGTGGTAAATTCGAGGGTTGGGAGAGTGGAGGTGGGAATACATAACCATATATAAGGAGGTCCCGACCACTTACCAGCATCAGTCACTTCGCTGTAGCTGACCACTAAGAATATTAGAAAGCCGAAAAAATAAAAAATAGCAAAGATGGATGGACAAATTGTTGTTGTTGATGTTGATGCGGTTGAGGAGATCGAGCGTCAGCTCTTCTTGTTGGCGCGTTTTGATGCCAACAAGCCAGGCATTGACGAATTTTGGGACGCCATAGAACGTGATGTAAGTTTTTAACTATTACCTTATGTTTATAAAATATCTAATTATTATGCTTATAAAATATCTAATCAATATACTTCTTTACAGGCTGCTGATGCCGCTGCTGCCGCTGCCGACGGTGATGGAGAAGGCGTGGCTGGTCTAGCGCAACTTGCCGACGAGGATTTGGGTGCTGTTGGTCCGGCACCACTCGTCGAAGAGGGTGAAGACGCCGTTGGTCCAGCCCCACCCGCCGATGAACCCGCCAGCGACGACGATGATGAGGGCATTGAGGCTGATTGCCCTGGATCACCGACTTCAATAAGAAGGGAGCTGGCTGTATTTCAGGCCAGAGGCGGTAACCACTTCTGCGTTACATCCAGCTCCGTTATTGTGAAGTTGGTTATTCCCGGCATGGAACGGAGCAAACGTCTGTGCAACCCCTGCTTCCTTTATTACGAGCAAATGGAGGTCGAAAGAAATCCAAATGCCAGGTACATACACGAGCATCAGCATTTTGTTGTAGAAGGGGGGGATTTGGAGGATCCGCAAACATGTGATGTATGCGCCCGATATATTTCCCACTTCTGCGACACAAATGTTTGCCCTGTATGCATCGGCGCTTGAAATAAAGGAGTCAGGGGTTGCAATACGGCGGCTTTGTTATGCATCCAATGACCCTCTATATATTAGTTTTAGATTTAATTTGTATAATTGTTTATTATTTAAGCTTTCTGTATATATTTAAGTGTAAGTTATTTTATTATTGTATATGTAGTAGTTAATAGGGAAATAAAACTTGTTTTTTTTAAATCTTTATTTCATTTAATATCCATACTAAACAATATCATTTATATTAATCCAAGAGTTTTCTTGCTGTGGGAATCCCAACCACTTCACCAAGGCTTTGTCCCCTTTTGTCCGAATGACCTTTTCCACTAAATAAACATCTTTCCAATTTGTTTTTAATAATTCCAACTCATAAAATGAGCCTTTAATCGATTGACCATTCATATCTTCTAGAATGTATGTTACGGGGTATGTGCTATTTATTTTTCTTATTTTGAATAATTCAGTTGTATAGTTAGCAGTATACCCTTTTTCAAATATGCTTTTATATTTACTTATTCTTACGACATCGCCGACACGATATTTCGGTTTTTTACGCCTTACTTTATTTTTGTTTTGCCTATATTGGTTGAGTTTAGTTGTCGGCAGGACATCTATTGGCTTCATACCTATGATTGAATGCGTGGTGTTATTATACTTATTAATGACACCGTTTATAATATCTATCCAATTGTATTTCCCTCTCATAGCCATTTTTTTATATAATAGGGATTTTATCGTACGAATCACACGTTCTGCCATTGACGCTTTCATTGTACTATAAGTCGAATAGTGATTTATATCATATGTTTTCATTACTTTCCCAAATTCCTTGTTATAATATTCTGTCCCTTGATCCGTTTGTAGATTTTTAGGATGATGTGCGCAATTTTGGAGTATATCTAAAAAGGCATTTCTAACATGTAAGCCTGTTTTATTTTTTAATGGTCTCGCCCACACATATTTCGTATAACAATCGATGACAATTAGAATATATCTGTAACCATCGTTTTCATCTTTATAACTTTGCATATCAGCCAAATCACTCTGCCACAAGTCGGCATATCCTTTTACAATAGTCCTTCTTCTGGGAAAATTTCGACGGGCAGATCGGTGGATTTCTTCAATTATTTGGTGCTTAGATATTCTTTCCAATTAAAATACAATTTTTTATTCAATCTTTTTGATCCTTTCTTCCAGTCCTACTATAATTTTCGATAAAACCGCTGTATTTTGTCCAATACTTCCTTTGACGCTTTCAAGGTCTCGAAGAATTTCCGTATTACACTTAAATGAATTTATCGGTAAGATCAGTTAAACGGTTCTCTAAAATTATAGTAAAATTTTTTATGCCTTTTATTTCACTTTCCAAAATATCAACTTTAGTAATAATTTTTAAAATATTACTTTTTGTAGTGGTAAGTATGTCCTCAAAAAATTCTCTATTGTGCTTCACTATTTGTAACATCGATTGATATTTAACATTAACATCGCCAATACTATTGCTTGACACAGTTCGATGTTCAAATACTAATTTCTTAAGTTCACTCTGCTGATTTTCGAAATAAATCGTAGCTTCGCGTAATACGTTTTTAATGGATTCCGTTAAAGCTTTTAAAACGTGATCTTTTGCTTGCCTAGTAAGATCGTCAACATATCCAACCGTTACAGCGTCGGTCGATTGTTCTGGCTCTCCGAGGTTCACCAACCGTTTGGTTTGCATATCATAATTACCGTCACCTGTTAATTTGAATCCAAGACCCCTCTTTTCTCGAATAATTACGCGTTGATTTTTCTTTTTTCTTCCGAATTTATCTACAATGTTCCTTGAAGACATTCCGTTTACGACTGACCTCTACAGCGCATGTATTTAATATATTATTCGCTCTTCTCTTAATTCTTCAATTATAGATAAAATTTCATTATCGTGCCCAGTATGGCCGGCTTGCTTTGAACTCCATAATAAACGCAATCTAGCCACCAATTCTCTCGGCTTGTTCCAATAAACGTATGTGGGTTTAGAGGTCATTATTTTTTTGTATTTAGGTATTTTTGAAAACCCTCCACCCTTTATCTTTACCGGAGAGAACAATGGTCTAATAATTTTTCTCAATTTATTTACATTTTTGTTACTTAGCCCTTTGGACTCGTCATACTCCTTAAAGGCCGCTCCGGTAAGTTGTAATATTTCCTTATATGTATCCATAGTCGCATTACTTACCTTCTTAGGGCTTCGATAAAATAGTAGCTCATACAATTCCGGATTGCCGTGGTAGTCAGCAACTCTTCTATCCCCATCCCAAAACGAGATTTTGCCATCAGAAAATTTTACTTCTAAATTACCAACCATTGTTTTCATGTCTTTGTCCATATATACGCCGTACCGAGTATCATAGCGTTTATTACCTCGCGATATTTCTTCTAAATGCTTATTAATATATTTTTTATCATCATCATCATCATCATCATCATCATCATCATCACCATCACCGCGGTCGGATATTGCACTTTCAAAACTTTCTCCATATTTTGTCGAGTCCGGTGATATTGACGCGAGTTCCCTTTTCATGCCAGATCTTTCTTCTTTAGTGTTAGCGGGGTTTTCTTCTTTAGCGTTAGAGGGGTTAGAGGTTGCGGCTTTTGAAATTGTTTTCAACGGTTTCGTCAGCGGTTCATACATTTTTTCTAGAGCTTGCAGAGTTTCAACGCGCCCACTTTTTAAGGCATTAAATTTCTGTCTAACCGAATCGGAGACAGCGGCCAGCTCCGATTTGATGTCGAAATTTTTTTTATTGCTATACATTTTAATCGCTGAAACCACCTGCCGCCTTGGACGCTACTTGAAAAATAACGCGTATTGCATTGTTTAGGGGTATATGAAGCTATCGAATCCTTTCTTATATCTACCGGCGCTTATATCTTTATCTTTATCTATCACTAGAAATCCATGCTTTTCACCCCAACATTCCACACATATTTCTTGAAATTTTCTAAAAGACACGTCTGGAGCTACATGGTCTGAATATATGTGACGTAGGTTTAGGTCATCTTGTTTAAACATAATTATTAGATTTGCGTTGTCTCTAATCAATTGTTTCGGAATCTTCGAATACGTTTGAGCCAAATAAAAGCAATCTATATTTCTGTGTCGCCCCATACCAAAATATGATCTAATAACATCTTGTTTTTCACAAATCACATCATCAAATATAAATATGGAATTTGGTTTGGCGTCTACTGGTTGAA
Organism: Psylliodes chrysocephalus; assembly: GCA_927349885.1. Lineage (NCBI taxonomy): Eukaryota > Metazoa > Arthropoda > Insecta > Coleoptera > Chrysomelidae > Psylliodes > Psylliodes chrysocephalus. Next base: position 58,939,561 of record OV651821.1, read on the forward strand.
TTATATCTTCATTATTGTTGAACGTAAAATAACCCAACCCTTTTATCGGAGTCAAAACTTCATGCAAGTACTCATACTTCTTCTGGTATAATTATTTTGAATAAATATATACATTTTCAAATCGTAGCCCATTTGGTTGAATGAGTAGTGATAACATAACATTTGTTTTACCGCAATTTGATGGTCCTATTAGAAGGCCGCGCATTGTATCGGGCAACAATGGGCCGTGTCTAGGAATCTTATTTTCACTAAGCCCATCACCAACTTTTTCATCTAAATTCTCCACACAGATACTATTTTGTGCTTTGACTATGCGCATCGTTTGACTGTCTTTGGCTATATAAACCATCGCTCATGTAACATTCATTTAAATGCCTAGCGTCAAACGAGTGCGATCTATCACTAAACGTTATTCAAAAAGAAAGTGTGGAAAAGGGTTTGTTAATTCCCTAATAAATAAATTACCATTTGAACTGCACATACCGGGGTACCAATATTGTGGGCCAGGTACGCGCTTACAAAAACGTTTAGCGCGTAACGACCCCGGAATAAATGAATTAGATAAAGCCTGTAAATTACATGATATCGCTTATTCTAAAAGTGCAAACGATTTGAAAGCTAGACATATTGCTGATAAGGACCTTCAAGAATTAGCTTGGACTCGGTTTCAAGCTAGCGACGCGTCAGTTGGTGAAAAAGCAGCTGCCTGGACTATCACAAATATTATGAAAACAAAGCGAAGTTTTGGTATGGGCCATAAATTACGGTCTAGAAAGCGGCGTCGCGGAACAAAAAGCAAAAAACGAATTGCTTTCGGTAGAGGAATTGTCAGTAAGATTAAAGGGGTATTAAAGACATATGGCGGACAGAAAATGGGGGAAAAAACACTCAAGAAGATGGCTGCATCATCTCTCATGGCTGCCCGAAAATATGTTAAAGCAGCTGGGGGAAAGAAAAAAATTATTATTCCCCGTATTATACCGATACCAAAAAAAGGTGGATTTTTACCATTAATACCTATTTTTGCTGGATTATCTGCATTGGGGAGCTTGGCAGGAGCGGCATCCGGAATCGTCAAAGCAGTGAACACCGCTAAAACAAATAGTCAACAATTAACAGAAGCTAATCGACACAATAGAACCATGGAAGCCATCTCTCTAGGAAAAAACGGTAAAGGATTATACTTAAAGCCCTATCGAAAGGGGTTGGGCCTTTACATGAAACCATATCGGCCAAAAAACTCGTAAGTTCACTACCTCGAAGACCTCTCAGTAATTTAGACATACAATCTTTTGCCAAAAGATTCAAGATTCCCTACTTTCGAGGTGTGTATATGAGAGATAATTTACCAAACTGCGGGCCACTAAAAAACGAATCAGCCATTGTAAATTTGGATAGTAGTAGCGGGCCAGGAACACATTGGGTCGCTTACAAGAAAAGAGATGCGTCCTCAATATATTTCGATAGTTATGGTGATTTACCCCCACCTTCAGATTTAATTAGTTATCTGTATAAAGGGCGTTGGCCGGTATCTGAAGTTCACTATAATTATAAACGCTACCAGAAGTTTGATACTGTCCTATGTGGACATTTGTGTTTGCAATTTCTTCTCTCTGAAGGATGAATACCCATGATGAAGAACAACCTAAGGATTTTTCTAAAAATGAATCTATCGACGTAAATGATGGTCCGACGGTATTTTCGAAACGTGGGTCAATTGACGTAACCGACGATCCAACACCAAAACACGTAATTTGTTGTTTTTGTAAAATTCGAGAACTGAAAATTTCCACTAAAAAGCGAGTTTATAATTTATGTAATCGAAAATAGATTTCGAAGTCAGTGTGACATACTTCTTAGCCATGTCAAGAACATTTAATTTGTCGTCCATAGCGTCAAGCATTCTCAGCAATGATTTTTTTCCGCCCATCGAATTGGATGTTAATAAACAGTATGGTCTTGGATTAATAGCATTTTATGCCTACCATTCTATCAAAAATATCACCTCAAAAAATAATATCATCTGTTTAGAGGTGGTAGACCCAGAAAAGTTTTGGGCAGATGTGGTGCAGCGAGAGAAGAGTTGGGCCGAGGAAGGCAGTGCACCGAAAAAAATTAATGTACGTGTGGCACCCGGCGCTTATGAGATTGATGAAATTAATAAGTTCGTCCAAAAAGCTATATATGACTATCTATATCCGGATACCAAAACTATTATAAATCAGGGAGAACTTGATGCTATGTTTAAATTGTCGGCGAACAACAACACTCTAAAATGTGAAATTTCATCTAAATTCATAATCAACTTTGATTGTGACAACAGTATAGCTAGCCTCTTAGGATTCAGTAATTCGAAGTGCCCGCCAAGGCCTCAAGCTTATGTTTCTTCAATGCCGATTAATATTATGAACCTCCACCTTGTTCAATTGGATTGTAATATTATTTCTGGTTCCTATATAAATGGGAAAGAAGCCCACACCCTTTTTTCATTTGACATAGACGTTGAGCCAGGATACAAACTGACGAAGGAACCTCATAACATTATTTATCTACCAGTCATACCTGCCGGTCGGCAATACCTAGACAACATTACTATCCGAGTTGTAGATGATAACGGTGAGTTGATTGACTTTGGGGAGGAAACTATCAATATCACACTCGAGTTAAAGGAGATAAACTAATATGGGATTCTGCTTCAAACCACGACATTCAACTAGCACCCATTTAAATAATCATATAAATAGAATCGAAGGGAAAAACATGAACATTCGTCGAGTAACTGTAAAGCGAAGAAGACTTCTGTTGTCTAATAAAGATTATAAATTTCTTCAATCTATTGGATTCCATATAAGATATTAAATAATGGCTGTTTATGTAAGAAATGAGATGTTGGACATATTTGAAAAGCCGATCGTCGATAACTCAATCAAAAGATGCGATGGATATATTCAACCGCCTACGGGATCGCCAAATTACAAACATTCTGATACAATCACCTTTACGATCAATAATATGGACCTGAATCTCTTAATTTGCGATAGTTACATCAATATAGTTGGAACATTAAAGCCAAAAGAGGCTAATAAAAAGTGCTATTTGGCCAACAATGCTCTTCCTGGCCTATTTGAAGAAATTAGATATGAAATGGGTGGACAAAAGATTGCTGAATGTCGAAAACCTATTATAACGACAGCAATAAAAAATATGGTGTCATATGGTGAAATTATTAGAAACATCCGGTTGGGGCCTCAGCGAAGAGAATCAAGTTTTGGTTGATTCAACGAGTAATACATTTACAGGTAGAATCTTATTAAAACATCTATTTGGTTTTGCTGAATCTTACAAAAAAGGGATAATAGGTGTTAAGCATGAGATGACTGTAATAATTGCTCGAGCATTCGAAAATTGCTATATAGGAGAAGTCGATGCAGACATAACTATCACTAAAATGGATTGGATAGTCAAACACATTACTCCCGAAAATGATGCAGATGTTCTCATGTATAAAAAAATTAATGACAAACATTTGCAATCCATTAAAATACCGCACCATAAATGGGATCTTTATGAATTACCTACTCTAAGACAAACTTCTAACGACATATGGGCGATTAAAACCACTACATCCATGGAACGACCTAGATATGTAATTATTGGATTTCAAAATACTTCTTTTACTGAAAACAGGAAAGAAGATGTGACGGCGTTTACGGCTGCTGATATAAGCAATATCAGATTATATCTAAATTCTGAAGTTTACCCATTAGAGCGTTGGAATTTGGATGTTGGGAAAAAGTTGGATATTCCCGCTTATTATGCTTATGAAGATTTTCAGCGAAGTTACTATAAAAAGGAAAATCCTGAGCCGATGTTAGGCCTGAATGGCTTTAGAGCGAACCCTCTATTCGTAATTGATTGCAGTATGTATCCAAAACCAATCAAATCTTCAACTGTGGATGTCAAGGTTGAATTCGAAACACGTAAAATGCAGTTTCCCGCCAACACTAAAGCGTATGCGCTTATTATTCATGAAGCTCTTATAAGTTATAATGCACTAGATGGCACTGTACACACTGAATATATGCCATTGTAGTTCATATAATCTAATTTACTGTATCCAAACTTATACCTGTGTTCACTTTTAACAAAAATAAAAAGATGTAACCTTTTTTAAATAAAAAACAATTAAACTATGTATATTGTTTTATTTATATTTTAATCACAGATAGATAGATATATTATATAAGTAATCCCTAATCCATTTCGTCATCTGTCTCATCATCAGCCTCATCGTCTGCATCTTCATCTAAACCATGTTTACTCCTTATTTGCGGGGTGATGTATGGTAAGGCCTCGTTCAAGAAGCGTTTCAAACTTAGGGTAACCATCTTCTCACAGAATGTATCTAAGTCCAGCTCACATGCATTATATTCGCAGCAAAGACTGCTGCCTTTACAGTATTTCTCATAACAATCGTTTTGATAGGCCACAGCTTCTGGAAACAGCCATACCTCAGCGTCGTAATTGATGGAGTGTAACGCATCCATCGCCAGTGCGTCCAGTTCCTTTCCAAGCCTGCTTATTGCTAATTCTAAGTCGATGGCTTTAGGCCAGTGCTCTTCGGAATACATCATCCACATGTCGAAATAATCTGAAACAATATTTGGCCGTTATTAAATGAACAAATATTGGTCAAGTTATACTTACGATAAAATTGTGGAAATTCTTAATGAAATATTGATATCTATATGTGTTTAAAAGTAAAAAAATATTTACAGTGACTCTACCATGGATTTAACTAATTGATTGCTGGCCAACTAGATCGATTCTTATATGAGACCTAGTAGTTGAGTTGTAACACGGCTTTTCCCCTAAATAGGCCATGGCATATTGGCCAGTAGAATCATTTATCATAGCAATGACTTCGGGTGGCATTATTTCAAAAATGCGTCTCGGTAACCAACACTGGAAAAGCTCCTGTGAGTGCCGATCAATTAAATGAATAAGTAAACATTTACCATATCTGGTATCTTTGACCAATATCGTTTTAATAATATAAAGTTGACCTATAACCAATGACTTTAGTTCTCTTTGGTCCAATATTGTGGGCCAGTCTCCAAGTAATTTATTAACCGCATCAATTTGCGTTTGAGCCATAGTAGAATACAAATAAATATTTTTTTTACCTGTATAATACACAATACTACACAATACTACACTCAGTTATTATTTGAAACTTCTAAAGACTCTTAAAGCTTACGATTTTAAACTGATTCCATTTGGATATGAGGTCGCTATATATCCTCCCTAAAAATCCCCACCTCCACTATGTTTTCCTTCTCAATATTCATAGTATGTAATATAGAATACAATAGTAATCACTAGGAGGTAAATAGTAATGACTATTTAAGCGGTACTTACAAGGTGTATAGAGTAATGAGATGTACTTACTATGCTCATTACACTACTCAATTACGTTCATTAAAGTATATAATTTACAGAATAATTGGGAGGCACTTGCTAATTGCGCGAAGGGTGGGATACTACCCCTTCCAACAATATTTACATCGCGCGTGTCTGCCGAAGACCGGTGATTCACTTTAGCTATGGCGGTTGAGAGTCAAGGGTGTGCATGGCGCCGACTTATTTCCCCTATGCTACAACAGTAAACAAGAGAAGTACTTAGACTTATTACACTACGTGATATACACAATAAATACTGTCTGAGAGGTATGCATATGGTGTAATGAGAGGTACTTACTATGCTCATTACACTATGCAATTACACTCAGTACAGAATAATTGGTTGGTCCTTACATCACTATGTGTACTGAGAGGTACTTACTATACTCATTACACTATGCAATTACACTCATTACACTATGCAATAACATGGTGTACAGAGTAATTCAGAGGTACTTGCTAATTGCGCGAAGGGTGGGGGGTACTTGCTAATTGCGCGAAGGGTGGGGGGTACTTGCTAATTGCTCTAAGGGTGGGGGGTACTTGCTCGAAGGGTGGGGGGTACTTGCTCGAAGGGTGGGGGGTGGGTACTTAGGGTAATTACTAATTACACCAATTGCCTCTGACCTTGCCTCTGACCTTGGTCCAGAACTGGCTAATCCCATCTACTGACTTAAACAGGACAGTTAAGGAGGGAACGCATTAGGCCATGCGACCCCGTCGCAACGCGGACTATGCTAGACTGGATCCTATTGCGGTTTCCCAATATCTAACAATGATGCACTTCACAGATAAATGCCGAGAATCCTTGACACATCAGTATGCCAGTTCTTATCTAGTAGAACGAAAGGGAAAGCTACCAGTGAAGTAGGCACTCCTCAACTCCTCCCCGCTAAAGTGGAAGGCTTGGGGTGGCTAGGTTGGCTAGGCTTCCACAGTGGTTTTTGTACTGGATCTCATTTGTTTTGTGTAAAAATATGGGTAACAAGTTCGATAGTAACATGTTATATCTATGAAGGTAATAATGACCATTAGGGTACTAATTAGAATAATCAACCAAGTAGGAACAGATTCTTCATGATCTTGTGGTTTTGGCGGTAGGGTAATTTTATGCTGTATTTTTACTTTTGCTGTTTGATTTCTTCAACATCTAGATTGACAAGTTTAATTTTCCTTGATTGCGGCAAGATTTTTGACAGATTTATGTGAGGCAACTGGACAATAGTGGCCAGTGATATCTCAGCATTTCCATGAATGAACTTCTGTTTTCCAATTTGGAATGAACAATTCTCAGGAATTGTTAATAAATAACTACCAGGTTTGAGTTCGTGGTACTTTTCGTTGGAACTATTTCAGTGGAGTAACTTGATTCGTAATGAAGTTTTCAATGTGTACAGTAATTTTGGTGCAATTGAGCTTAATATTTGCTCATTATTCCAACAATACAATCGTCTTCTGTCTGGAGATGATTTTTGAAATAAAACGTTTTCTCTAGCTCTTCACAGGGTTCATCTTGATATTGATAAAGGTAATTTCTCTCATTTAGGATTAGGTAAGGTTTGTGAGGAGGGATTATTTTGTTTTGTATTGGGATTGGATATATGAAGTACGTTTTAAAGTGGTCATCCATTAGGATAGGGAAATGAATTAAGAAAATTAATCTATCATTATCTAGGGTTCTAAATAACCATTTTGAGATTTTTCCACCCAAATTGATTATTCCTCGTTTTTTCCTAGGACAAAAAATTTGTAGTGAATGTGAAATCAAATTTATTAATGCTTTTGCTTGCTCTATTAAATTAATTGTTTGGCTGCCGATATTTTGTTATGTTCAATAAATTTTAACTGTCTATCGATTTGGTCTTTAATATCATTTAATTCAGTAAGGTTTATAAAACTAATAAATGTATATTTACTTGTAATGATCTCAGTTAGTAAGCTCATTAATAGAAGCAGATATAGGATTCAAATAAAATATTAGGGAAAACAGAAGTAAAAGTTGCATCTGAAAGGAAAAGAAAATATAAATTAAATATTTTTACGTATTTTTAAATTATATTTAAAATATTTTGAAGTTTCAGTGTCAATTTTATTACTTGTTTGAGCTATGGGATTGACTTTTGTAAATCTAGGGGCCAATTTTACTCTGGGATTTTCTTTATGATAAACCTGATTGTCCTTACTTAATGTCATAGGTTTATTCCTATTTTTATTGGTTTTCTCTAATTCTTTAGATTTTCGATTTGTAATATCTTTGTTTATTTGGGAATATTTTTGTTTTGATTTATCTTTATGTTCTTGTACGTATTTAGAAATTACATCTTTTTCTTCAATATCGAATGGATCCTTTACTTGAAAATGCCCCGAAACTATTTCAAAGGGTATGTAGTTTGTACTTGAATGGATGGTATTATTATAAAGTTAAAGAGAGTATCTAATCAAAGTGTTTTTAATGGTTTCTGAGGGTTTTGTCTAGTTTTAATTCTAACCTATTTCAGTAGAGTGAAATGGAATATTTCGATATAACTATTTGGATTAGGGTTTTTAGGGGTTGTAAAATGAAGCTAGATTTTATGTAGTTTGCAAGAGTCTAGAAGGTTTGAATTATTAAATTCGTTTCCTCCATCACAAACTATTGTTTGGGTATGCCATATTGGGATACAAAGGTGAATAAATCTTCTAAAACATTTATTGAGTTTGTGCCCAGTATAGGGTATACTTGGAAAAAGTCAATAACGGTCAGGAATTTTTCTTTAGAAATTGATAAAACATCTATATATATTTTGTCAAAGGGTTAAGTACCAATTGGAATTGGTTTAAATTCAAATTTATTTGGTTGTCTTTCATACTTATATTTTTGACAAATTGTACATTCGTTTATACAATTTGTAACATTTTTAATCATATGTGGCCAATAATAATTTTTTTTTAATGATTCAAAAGTAGTATTGATGTCTCTCTGGCCAGTTTTATAAATATGATGATAATTAATGTTTCCCTTTGTTCTATTTCAGAAAACACATGTTACTTCATTAGAACAGATATATAATTTCGAATAAATTTTGATAATTTTTTCCTGAATTCGTTTTAGAAAAAAATGTTCATCTACTTTATCTGGAAAGAATAAATGATATGTTTTGTTATTATTTTAATTTGTTATAAATTCTTCATCCATATGTCTCCTACGAAGATTTATAAAATATTTGTCATTATCAATTATTTTTTCTTTAACAAACATAGGAACGGGAGATGAATCCGATATTTTAATATTCATCTGATTTTTGAAATAATTTAGTGGTTTTCCACAATAGGGATAAGATAATAAAGGAGGATCCGCAGCTGAATGGATTGTCGAGGATGTGGAGACAACATTTTCGTAGACTTTAAAATATGCCTGAATAGACTCATCCATATCTTTAGGTTCATTAATAAGTGAGTTATTGTCATGTTCAGGAATTCCTGTACTGGATTCCTGGATAATGCATCTGCTACAACATTATCTTTTCCTTTAATATAATCAATTTTATAATCATATTCAGATAGAAGTAACTTCCATCGAACTAATTTAGAATTAGGTTCTTTTAAACTCTCTAACCATTTCAATGGTTTTTGGTAATTTCGAACCTTAAAATGCTTTCCAAAAAGATAAGGACGAAAGTACCTTATTCCCCATACGATAGACAATAGTTCTTTTTCAATTACTGAATAATTTACTTTATTAGGGTTTAATTTACAACTTGCGTAAGAAATAGATTTTCCACACTGACTCAACTGCTCCAATGGCATATTGACTAGCGTCAGTTGTTAGTGTAAAAATCTTTGTAAAATCTGGATGTGCTAATACAGGTTCATTACATAAAATAGCTTTACAAGTTTCAAATGCTTGAATAAATTGTTGTGAATGAACTACCTTTTGACCTTTTCTAAAACAAACAGTCATTGGTTTAGTAATTTTAGCTAGGTTATTAATAGATTTTCTATAAAATCCAATCATGCCCAAAAAACTTTTAACCTCTTTGTGAGTTTTTGGCAAAGGCATTTTAGATTAGATTAGATTAGATTAGATTAGATTAGGAGTTGGACGTTATTTGTCCTTGTCCACCGCGACCTTTTCAGATCTATTGTGGGACTCCGTTTGTTTTAGAGTATGTCGTCTAGCCTGGTCTTTTTTATTAGACTTAGTAGCTTTGACAGTGGCTCCCGCATGTAGTTGCATGCAATTGGCTTTTCTTCGCCCAATGTTAGAAACCTCATTCCAGCCAAGTCTTCACATTGGCACAGGACGCGGAATGATGTTTCCTCTTCTTCTTCACAGAACCTGCACAAAGTTGCTTCTTCTGCTGGATTTATGACACTCATGTGCCTTTTGAGGCGACAGTGTCCAGTAAGAAGGCCTACTGTTATCCTAACGATAAAGGCATTTTAAGAATAGCATCGACCTTTTTTGGATTAGGTTTGATACCATCAGAGGTTATAACACGACCTTAAAAATTCTGTTTCTTTTTTAAAAATTCACATTTATCTAATTGAACTTTGAGATTACACTCCTGAAATTTCTTAAAAATTTCTTTCAGATTTAAAATATGTTCATCCAATGTGGTAGAAAAAACTAGTACATCATCCATATGAACCAAGCATATTTTATTAATATGATCTTTTAAGACTTCATTAATCATTCTTCGAAACGTTGCTGGCGCATTTTTTAAGTCAAAAGGCATTCTTAGAAATTCAAAATGCCCAAGTTCAGTTGAAAAAGCAGTTTTTTTTTTCAATACTATCCTCGTGTATATTAATTTGATGAAAGCCACTAGCTAGATCCAACGTAGTGAAATACTGGCATTTGCCAAGTTTGTCTAGCAGGTCATCAATATCTGTCTTAGACAGTTTTACTGTTCAAACGGCGGTAATCAATGACCATGATATTTATCAATGCCACTGGCATCAAGACAATGCCACTGACATCAAGACGTTTTTTTTACATTCAAGACATTACTGGACCAGGGACTGGTACTATTACGAATAATACCATCATCTAGCATTTTTTCTATTTGTCTATTAAATTCCTTTTTATGAATTTCTGTAAAGCTCTTCATCAGTTGTTCGGATATCATGAGTAGTTCGAGTAGTTGTTGAAAGAGGTTCATATTAAATTTTGTACATAATTTGATAATTTTATATTTTTCATCTTCATCCAAATGTTCAAGTCGTAACAAATGTTCGATTTGACACTCATCAGGATGTTGCCGACCTCCACGCTATCTCGGAACCCTCGGAAGACGGACAGGGCAATCTATGCCCACTTTCTCCAAGAGGCTCTAAGAGAGATGGAGGCCGAAACACCAAACAATAACAATGCTTTGGAGAAGTACTCGAACACTATCCAAAGCACAATAAACAACGCCTATAAGAAATCCTGTCCCCTGAGGCTGGTCCAACACGATCAGACGATACTTATAAATCTCACCTCAGAGAATACGAAAAAATCGTCAGACAAAAACAGAGAGCTGCATAAAGGTCCTACTGTGAAAAAATTGAGGCTTCAAAAAGCTCTCTCAAAAGATCCACACCGAAGCATTGGTGCGCTAATCAAAGAGGATGGCACGAAAACTGCCAACCTCGAAGATAGCATCAAACTTCTGCTGTCAACACACTTCCCTGACTCGGTCATCACAGACGTGGCTGACTGGGCAGAGGAAGAATACAATCCATCTCTCTATGATTGGCAAACTGCCAAAAACAATATAGATGATGAAAAAATTAGATGGGCAATATCCAGCTTCTCTCCATTTAAATCGCCAGGACCTGACGGTATCTATCCAGCCCTACTTTAGTGGGGTCTGGAAGAACTCACACCGCACCTGGTGGGGATATTCAGATCCTCGTTGGCTCTGAGGTATATCCCCCAAAAATGGAGAGAGTTAAAAGTGGTATTTATACCCAAACCTTGAAGGATGGATTACACTGTCCCAAAAATATACCGACCAATTAGTCTGACATCGTTTTCCATGAAGACATTGGAAAGGTTATGCGAAAGGTACATAAGGGATGCACCACTACACCCAAACCAACATGCATGCACCCCAGGCAGATCTACTGATTCAGCCCTTCATCTAGTTGCTGGCCGAAAAAAAAGATCCCTGGACAATAAGGAGTCCGCCTTGGGTGTTTTCATAGACATAGAAGGTGCTTTTGATAAAACCACCTTCCCAAAGATAATACACTCACTAACCAATAGGAATGTTTCACAAATGGTTAGTGGGTGGATACATAATATGCTCTCAAAGCGAGCAGTAAACATAAGTGTAAAAGATGTGAATATAAGAGGCTTGGTTGCGAGGGGATGTCCACAGGGAGGGGTGCTATCACCTCTACTGTGGAATATGGCCCTTGACACCCTCATTAGCCGCCTCAATAATGACAGTCACTACACAATAGCATATGCAGATGACCTGGTCATTCTGCAAACAGGGAATTTTGAGAACATACTCTGCGAAAGAATGCAAGTAGCTCTAAAAATTAAAGAACAGTGGTGCAAGGACTATTCACTGTCTATCAATTCCAAGAAGAGACAAATGATCTTTTTCACAAGGAAAAGGTTGAAAATGGAATTAAAACCTCCAGAACTCCTAAACACAAAACTAAACTTTGCAACAGGGGTGAAGTACCTAGGTCTCACCTTTGACAGCAAGTTAACATGGAACTCGCATTTAGAAAACAGAGTTAAAAGAGCATACATTACTTATGAACAATGCCGCCGAACCGTGGGGCGCACCTAGGGTTTCTCCCCCAGAGTCGTCGCATGGACTTACACGGCTATCATAAGACCTATGCTAACATACGGTGCAGTTGTCTGGATACCGACAACCAAAAAATTAACAGCTATCCGTAAACTAGAACAAAATCAAAGAACAGTATGTCTCAACATAACAGGGGCCATGAAAACAACACCGACTAGAGCCATGGAAGTCATTTTTAGTCTCACTGATCATCTTTAAATAGGAAATTTTCTTGTAAACTCCAATTAAATTCCATATTTCTTAGGTATCTAAAACTGATAAGTCCATCAAAGAATGGATGAAAATCAAACAATGTGAAAATAATTTTTTCTTTAGTGTAAAATTCGTTAAAAGCAGAAATATGTGCTTCATATTTAGCTATTTGTTCGCCACAAGAAGTTTTTACAACATTTGTCTTGAATATTATAAATTTGCATAATATTTGTTAAGTCTTCACTTATTTAGTATAAATTTAAATTGAAATTATCATCCAGTATAAAACTCTATAAAACGCAAAATCAGTATCGCTTTAAGTGTCGTAGAATACAGATGTATTTTTAAGCTTGTGATTATTTGATACAACCGGCAATTCTACATTCCCGTCAAATATCAGCCCTAATATACAGTCCACGACCCCTGCAGCATAGGGTGGACGCGCCAAGAAGAGAAGTCAGCATCAGGAAGCCGAGGAAATTTAAGGTAGGACCTGATTGGCAAAGCTTTCAATTTTCTTTTGCGTGTTACATACTCTAGCTTGACCATAACCTATTCATTGGTCCTTCGAGCCGGATTCTACTGGATGAATAATTATAATTTAATAATCTTGGGATAATTATTATTGATAGATCTTGGGATTTAATAATTTTTATTTAACACAAAATTATTTTCTTTTCTCGAAGAAATTTATTTAATTAACTCGAAATAAAAGTTTTTTGTTTTCTATTCTTATCTATTCAAATTGATTTTTTGGTCGTACAGGTGATAAAGTGGATTTAACAGTTGCCGTTGCTCAGGTCGAATTTGGTTCACTTTATTCGCTATCTCACTCTCATATTTATAAAAAATTTAAAGGTAAAATTTTCCTTTAAAAAACTCAGTTGATTTGACTCGTTTATTTAATTATTTGTGTGTATCGGGAATTGTACTTATTTACCTCTCTCTTTCTCTCTCTTTCTCTTTCTCTCATTATTAATAAAATACCGGCGGCAATTACAGATTGTCCCATAAAGTGATAGTTTTCACTTATATTTCTCTTTACTCGTGATTTACATTTGACAAAGTACAAATAAAATAAATAATTTTGAACAAAAGAAAAATATAATTTCGCTCTTAAATATAAAATTGTTGTCTTTTTTTCTCTCCTTTTTTCTCTGGGCCTATTGGACTTTTATTAGACAAATAACGTTAGATAAATCATTAGTTATTAAATTATATTAAGTTATATATTATATTAAGTATTCATATTTTTTACAATAAAAAATAGAAATGGCCGAGAAAAGTAAGAGAAAACAGAACGAAGGTTAAGGCAAATAGCTATCGATCGAATGTTAGATATTTACACAATGTCACAAAAGGTGCTCTCAGATGCTACTTATTTTAGTGCATTCAAAATGCGATATACAAAATTAGACGAAGTTCATTATGATTTTAATACTTGGCAAAACAATATTTTGCAATAAGTCGTAATCGATGATGCCGAAGATCCTAACGTGCAGCGGGATATCGGTTCAGAAGTAGATAGTAAATATTTTGCAATAAAAGAGGTTTACTACGATTTATTCGAAAGGACGGCTCAGTCTGCTCAACCTCCAGTGCAAAAGAATCAAACGAATATTAAACTCCCTAAATTAAATGTACCAGTATTTTCAGGTGACTTTAAAATGTGGCCTACATTCATAGATCTTTTTAAATCGCTAATACATAGTAACCCCACCATTTCTAAAGTTGAAAAATTTAGATATTTACAATCATCTCTGGTGGGTGAGGCTTTAACTCTAATAAAAAATATAAAGGTTACAGAAACAAATCATGATATTGCTTTTGATAAACTAGTAAAAACTTTTCAAAATAACCGAGCTCTTGCAACATTCTATTGGGAAGAAATTCATAATTTCCCCAAACTTAACTCTGAATCTCCAAAACAGTTAAAACAAATGTTAGCGGTTTTTTCTGATAATTTGGAAGCTCTTAAAAATTTGAATCTACCTGTAGGTCAATGGAATTTTTTAGTATTTCATACTTTGAGTAAAAAATTAGACTCAGAGACACTACATCGTATGATTCAGTTGCTTTAGTACAACCCCTTAAAAAATATTCTACGTTCTCTAAACCCCAGGTTCGTTCTGAACATAAAAAAGCTCTTCCTTTGTTACAAACATTAATGAAAATAAATGTAATTTGTGTAATGCAGCTCACTCCATTTATAAATGTACTCTTTTTTGTCCAAAACCCCAAAAGAGAGATATGACATATGCAAACAATCCCGTTGGTGTACTCATTGTTTAGGTAACAAACATATGGCGAAAAATTGTAACTAATAGCTTTTGTAGAGTATGCCAAAACAAAAACCATCATACATTACTACATTTTGATGATCCTGGTATTTCGGCTGCTGCAACAATTGCCAGTCCATCCTCTTTTCACGGTGAATCACCTACCCCTAATCTTCAAACTCTCACAACCCTCTCTGCAGTCTCCTCTACCCCTACTGTTTTATTATCAACTGCTCTAGTCGATTGTCTTGACTCTAGGGGACACTTTCAATGCATAAGAGTGCTACTTGATAGTGGAAGCCAATCCTCCTTTGTCACTGACAAATGTGCTAATCGATTAGGTTTACCTGGTAGCAAAGTTAATTTGCCTGTTACTGGAATAGGTAATCTAAGTACATTCTCTTCTAGTTTAGTATCATGCTCTATTAAACCTTTAGCTCAGGCTACGCCTATTTTACAGGTCGACGCCATAACCCTTGCCCGCATTTGTTCAGATGTACCTGAACAAAAGTTTTCTATTTCTCACATATTTCTGGTATAGATTTGGCCGACAATAAATTTAATTTTCCGGGTCCAATTGATATGCTACTGGAAGCCGATGTAGTCCCTGAAGTCATGAGATCCGGGAAAATTGTAGGTACTCCAGATCAGCCAACAGCTCTTAAAACTATTTTTGGTTGAGTTTTGATGGGAAAAACCACTATGGCTGTACCCACTCGCTCTATACACTCATATTTCTCTCAATGTAATTCCTCACTAGATACAACTCTTGGAAAATTCTGGGAACTGGAAGAAGTTCCACAGATTAATTTACTCTACCCCGATGAAAAAAGGTGTGAATCTATTTTCACCACTACTCTCTCTCGAAATGAAACTGGAAGATATGCAGTTTCCCTTCCATTCTCTAATCCCCAACTTTATTTTGGAGATACTCGAACTTCGGCCTTACGGCGTTTTCAGTCTCTCGAGCGTCGCATGTTACGAGAACCCCAACTTTATGCAGAATATAAAGAATTCATGAAGGATTACCTGTTAAGTGGTCACATGGAATCCGTACCGCCTCCTCTATCATTTGAAAATATTTATTACATTCCACATCATTGTGTCACGAATCGTAATAGCCCCACAACCAAACTTCGCGTTGTCTTTGACTTCAAGTAAGTCCTCTTTTGGTCTCTCACTAAATGATAGTCTCCTTACGGGACCAGAACTTCAGTCTGATATTATATCTCTGCTACTCAGATTTCGAATTCATCCCTTTGTATTTATTGCAGATATAAAACAAATGTATCGCCAAATCTTGATTCACGATAATCATCAAGATTATCAAAGAATTTTATGGCGATTTTCTCCTGCAGATCCTGTCCAAGATTTTAAGCTTAAAACGGTTACATATTGTGTCTCTTCTAGCCACTTTCTCGCCATCCGAACCATTTCTCAATTGATTTCTGACGAAGAAAATAATTTTCCTATTGCGGCTAAAGCCCTAACCTCATGTATTTACATTGATGATGTAATTACCGGTGCTGAAACTTTGGAAAAGGCACAAGCCTTGCAAGCGGAGATTATTTTGTTATTACATAAGGGTGGTTTCTCTTTACGTAAATGGGCCTGTAAGGACCCTAGCTTATTAGCCAGTCTAGCTCCTAGTGATTGTCAACATTCTCCTCTGTTGTTCGACACCCATGATTTTATTGTGAAAGTGTTGGGTCTTAGATGGAATCCCTCTCTTGACATGTTCTCATACAGTGAGCACCTTAAGTCTTAACCCCCTATCTAACTCGTTACTGGAGTCTTGTTAGGAAAATCGCCGAGACACGTCGATTTTTGATTTCTACAATGTACATTTTTGTATCAATAGTTTACCCTTAATTTCATCCCTTACTGCAGGGGAGCAACCCTTTCGAAAAATTTAAATGGCATGGGGTGGTGAGTGATAGCTCATTTGAAAGGGGGTTTTATTCTCTATTCAAACGTGTAAAAAAATTTAAAATTTGCTTTATTAATTCTCGACTAATTGTTGTTTCAGAATAACGGAAATTAACGTAGCGCACTCATCCTTAGAATTAAAATTCGGCCCTGCATGATTTCGGTTTTGGTTCAGACGTGAAGTAAGACTTTTTGCCATTAGAAGGTCACTGTTAGTCTAGTTGCTTCCCTATTTTGTGAGGTTTTGTTATTTTTAAACATTAATAAATCAACACGTAATGAAGCAAATTTCAAAAATTTTTGTACGGTTGAATAGAGAATAAAACCCCCTTTCAAATGAAATATCACTCACCACTCCATGCCATTTAAATTTTTCAAAAGGGTTGCTACCCTCCAGTAAGGGATGAAATTAAGGGTAAACTAATTGTGCAAAAATGTACATTGTAGAAATCAAAAATCGACTTGTCTCGGCGATTTTCCTAACAAGACCCCAGTAACGAGTTAGTTAGGGGGTGTAAGACTTATGATGCTCACTGTAAACTGTTCAAACTATGTACAGAGCTTGTTCTAAAAGGATTATTCTTTCTGAGATCGCCAGAACCTTTGACCCTATAGGTTTTCTATCACCTTTAACTTTTTTGCAAAGCATTTGATTCAACAACTGTGAGTTTTAGGGTTAGATTGGGACTCTCAACCTCCTCCTGATATTGTTAGTAAATGGCGTCAGTATAAATCTGAACTACCTCAAATTTCTACATTAAACATTCCTAGGTGTTTTCCACAAAACGTTACTTCGTGCGAACTACACGGATTTGGCTGTAGCTCTGAAAAGGGATATGCTGCAGTCACATATCTTCGTTTTACGTATCAAGATGGGTCTCATAAGGTTGTTCTACTTTCTGGAAAGTCTAAGGTAGCACCCCTTAAGGTCCTTTCAATTCCTCGGTTAGAGTTGATGCCCGCAGTTTTGTTATCTAAGTTAATGGAATTTGTTATCACTTCTTAATAATAATACTCTCCCTAATTCACCCCCCTACGAGTGAATTTCAACCCCTGAAGTCGACTGAACGACTTGTGTAGGGAAAGGGACGGCTATTATTATTTGCCGTGGCGCTCCGGGGCGACTTAAAGATGATTGATATTGTTTAGCTATATAAGAATTTAATAAGAATACCTGATTCTAAAAGCATATTGAGAGGTTTTTCACAACCAATTATTTTAACATAGGGAAGGGTACGAGTATTTTCCTTTCCAGAGGCTGGAGGGATAAAACTTTGATGTTGGTCCTAGTATTCATAATCAGAAAATGTCTCATTATTATTGAGTAAGACATTTTGATTTGATGTACTAGGACTATCATTATTTATATTGAATAATTCTTCAGAAGTAAAAGTTGGTCTTGATTGAGACTGAAATGTCATTTGGTATAAATGATTGTCGAGTAATTCCTGACATTGGAATTTATTGATCAATAGGAGTTTGATTTTTGGGCTTCCAAACATTTGTTTGTTCAGGTTTTTGTTTACCAAAAACTTGCTAATTTGTATAGAATTTTTGTGGTACTTATCTTGGGTTAACTCAAATTGGTTGACTGTGAAAATTTGTGTTATTTGGAGATTCTCAATAAAATTTTAAGAATCTCTATAAGAGGGTTGTTGATTGAAATTAAAATTTTTTAATGTAAAATTTTGACGGTCATTTTTTGGAAACGTCCAAAAGGCGTGTTGAGTAAAAGGAGCTCTTTTATTAGGCTCTGCAGACGCTTGAAAATTTATCTTACTCTCATTTGCAAGAGCAAAGAAATTTTCTTCTTCAATTACATCTTGAAAAGCTCTTTCTATGCAATCTGGTTGCTTAAGCCTAACACCAATTTGAATTTGAAAACGCAAATATTTTAAAAATGTAGTTCAAAGTAATTTCTCGATATTTCCAATTTGTGCAATCTTTGCATCATTATTCATAGATACATCGTTATTAATAGAAGTAAATATCAGACTTCTTACATTTTGACAACGCTGCGCAAATTCATAAGGGGTTTCTCTTGGATACCGTTTCAAATTATTTAATTCGCTTAAGAGACAAGTAAAAGACCTTTGTTCACTAAATGAAATTTTTAAAACATCTTTTATTGCTTCCCAATTATTTAACTCAGATCTACTTGAAATTAATTTTAGAGCTTGACCCTTTAGTTTACTAATTACATTTTTAAGACTTTTTTTATTAAATTTGTAGCATTAGCATAAAAGGTAAAGACATCATCACAAGTATCTATAAAGTTATTGAGTTGATTCATTTCTTGATAATTAAATTCGTCAACCATATTTTTTATTTTAATAGCCGAAATTTCTTTAAGAAGATCAGATAAATCAACATCACTTTTACTACTACTACTATCTGTTTCTTGATCTACCCTACTTTTAGATTGTTTTCAAAAGTTTTTATTCTTTTTAATAGTATCCCTTAAACTTTCAATCATTAATATAAATTAAATTATTTTTATTTTATAGATTAATTGACTGTGATCTATTTAAAAAGAATATTTAAAAAATGAAAAAGGAAAATGAGAGAAATTTCTCACCCTGATTTCTAATATAACAATCCTCCCATCTAGACTCGATCCGCAGCTTCTTGAAATCAAATTCTGGTGAATGGTCCAGATCCGCAGCTTCCTTGAAGTCAAAATCTCGCTCGCAGTTTGGATATGTAGTTTCTTTATTTTTCAATAATCTGGACAGGATCCGCAGCTTCTTGAAGTCAAAACCTGGCAAATGGTCCAGATCCGCAGCTTCCTTGAAGTCAAATTCTTGCCCGGTAATGTGTAGTTGTACTTTGATTGCAGCACTAAATCTCACAAAGAATAGGACATAATTGTTCAGTCTCTGTATAAATATTTTTTTGTAACAGTTTTTTTATCACAAATTTTTCCGAAAGAGTTTCAATAATATTTTCGAAACGAAAAATGTTCACTTGAGGTAAGTCCAGTTAAAGGTTTAAAAAATACCAATCCGTGAAGGCACCATCCACTAGGGCACTATATCTCACTTCTTGTACATGGCTATCCTACTGACTGCGCCACTTATATATATTTTAAAGGTTTTTGGTTAATTATTTTGAATAACTCATAAACTAGAGAACAACTTTATTTTGGAATAGCAGCTTACAAAATAAGAACATGATATCAACGTACATTAGGTTTTTATAATAATTCGTTGGAAACATACTAAGATATAAAAAAAAATGCTGGTTAAAATATGAGTTAGTAATATTAATATATAAGTTATGATAAAAATAATATTCAACAAAATATCAGTCTTTATTTAACAATGATGCACTTCACAGATAAATGCCGGGAATCCTTGACACATCAGTATGCCGGTTCTTATCAGGTAGAACGAAAGGGAAAGCTATCAGTGGTGTAGGTATTCCTTAACTGAAATGTTCAAGGTAAGTGGCGCAGCGACGTTAACGGCTCTACTATGTTTTTACACTATGGTGTGTACATGCTGAAGTTGTCTTGATAATCGATGATCAATGATGGAAGATCAATAATCGATGATCGACGATCGATGATCAATGATAAATTATTGGTGTACATGCCGAAGATATCATCCTCGATAAGTAATGGTAGATGCTTCAATGCTTCAAGCAGTGTTTTTAGGTGTATTATAATGATCGTTTTATACGATTATTTTGGTAATCTGTACAATGTACAAAACCAAAATGTACGATAATGTCACCACATGACTTAAACGTTCTCTTTCAAAAACAAATGTGCAAAATTTTATGCTTTATTCACAAAATGCATTGATCTTTTTGCTGCGTAATTGCAACTACTAAATTGACTGGAAACAATTTGGAAAAAGTATATCAAGGAAGAGTGGCATCAGAAAGTGAGTGGGAATGGCAACATTTGGTGAGGAGCTTAGAATAACCCTTCTTGTCTTTGTTTTTGTTCGGTGCCTCGACCATTTTCGGAGTCATTTGCCGTCGATGTAGATTAGCTCGTTTATTTACGTTATCTCAACGAGGCAAAAAAATATAATGCATTGGACTAATGTAGTTCGATACAGAGTTAAATAATAATATTTTTAATACTATATACGTGTTATACTGTTGTTAAAAAACATCGTGATGAGCGACTCCTTTTTTCAATTTTATTCAGATTTAATATTAGTGAATTTTTTGGATCATCTTCAAATAGAAGCAGATTTTTTTTCCATTTGAGATGTTCTTTTATAAGCTATTATATAATGAACATTCTGTCTCTTGAGTTAGAATGCAATAAGTGTGAAATATATAAAAGGCAATTGTTTCAGAATTTTCTTTCAATCTCAAGAGCGAGAAAGTTTCCTTTCTATTATTATAAGCAGTTTCAGAAAAACTTTATTCAGTAGTAGTCGTGTAGAAAATAAATGTTATATTTTTCTAGGGCGAATTTGGGTATTTGTATCTGATTTCTATTTTATTTTTGGCACCGAGATAATATTTCTTTTTTTATCATTACCATCACTGTCTCACATTTCTAAAATTTTTATCTTAGAAAAGTTAGCATACTACTGCTATTCTATCCTTTATCCCCCACCCTCACCCCTCCAACAAAAACCTGGCTACGTCCGTAGTAACCCTCTAAAGTTAAAGACAACTAAATTATAGAAACGTTAAATTGAGAGACAGAACAAAAAATCGGCTTATAAACATTTTAATCGCAGTATAATTAAATCATAATAACACCAGGCTATCGGTTAGGTAATTAATAGTGCCATTAAAAATTTAACTTGTTAGCTTTAAATAGACTTGCATGTTTGAGGTTATTTTAGGATTTTTCCAGTAATGTAGCAACTTTTTTGAAGGACTTGATGACTTTATTTGCGGCTAATGCCTTTTATACCATATTGATTCATTTCCTAATAAAACGAATTTATTACCTGCGGAATTTCTACCTGGTGGTGTCAGCGAGGTACCAATTAGTAATAAATAATTGACACGTTAAGACAATAAAACTTTATGGTTATTACAAGTATATGCCATCTGGTTGTGTTTTAAAATGGACTTGGCCATGGAAATGTGACACATTTCTATATGTATACTATCAACTAATAATTTTTAGAGGTGATGTATGCTGAAATTTTTATTAGTTGAAGCTGGTTGTCAAGTTATTTGATACGAAAAATCTCGAAACTAGTAAAATTTATCAGTTCATTATAAACATAAATGTCATTAGATTGACGGCAAAATAATCGCAAAATAAATAAAAATAAGAAAATCGCATAGCCATATGTCAAAAATTAATACGAGATAGGTACTGTTTCCCGCTGGAAAACAACTACTCAATTGGCTAACACAACAGTAGGTATTGGGTTATATCCAAAGAAAATTAGCAAAAATAGAAAATTATTTTCAACATTCTAGCGGTGATTTTGCTTGCTAAGAACATCGTCAGTCTTTTGTCTTTATTAGGTTTCGTCTACAAGAAATATATACATTTTCACTTCTAATCTCTAATGGAAGCTGTAGGTAGGTAACATTCACTTGTATGCCTTGATTTTAATTGTTGACACATGGTTTTGCAAATATTAGGACTGACAACGGTAGGGGTGATACACGTTACATTTTTTTAATGGAAAGTAAACTTTCTTAGGGTCAGTCTTAATATACATAGTGAGTAATATTTGGCTTTCATAGCCAATTCGATTTAAAGAGAAACTGAACGCATACAAGAAAGTCTTTATGCTAACAAAGATTAAATAAAAATTACACAAGTACACATGCAAAGTACAATGTTTTCAAAACTATCCGAATCCCACGTGATCTGATAACGTTAGGAAATGCATTAAAAATGCCGTTTTTGTAATTTTTACAACTGAAGTTATCAGTTCTGTTAAATATGTCACTGGCTTACATTTGGGGATTGAGAATATTTATATATTTGTTTGCATTTTATCAACATATTTTTATTCAATATGAATAAATCAGATATTTTTATTCCTTTATTAATTTTTTTATTGGTAAGTGCAATTTATTTATTTATTTTAACTCGTAAAACTTAATGACTGGGTATATCATTTATTTCCGGTAAAGATGTCTAGATCCTAACAAAATTATTTTAAGAAATAAATTCCAATTCTCGAATGTAACCAATTTTAATAGAAAAAGATTGTTGAAAATTATTTTTCATCTTTACCATTTTCCTTTTCGGATATAATGTTATGCCTGTTGTGGTATTAGCCAAGAAATCAATTGTTGTTAAGAGGGAAATGGTCGCTCAACTGTCACACAGAGTAAGAGATTTTCTCTTTTCCTCTGTGTTTAATTTTAAATTGGTCATATTTGATGTTGGAATTTATTTCCTTTAATAATTACCAGTCTGGTTATTATTCTGCCTTGTTCTAATGTACTAGGTAATATAGCGAGCTTTGATTTTGCTTTCTCCTAAGTGCAGACATTTTTTACTCTCACTTTCTCAACTAACTTTAATGTATATGAGTCAAGGTTACACATCAAGCAGACTTTATTAGAGACTGAATTAGAGATTGTCGAATTCTTACCGATGAGTTCTAGTAAGGGGCCCAAGAATGACGTTCTCTTTAGAAAGAAAATCAAAACTATTGTTGAAAAATATTTGTTCTCTGCAATTCCTGTTGGCGTATTAGTCAAAAGAGTAGTTGTTTTCAGGAGAGAAATGGTTACTCGACTTTGCTGTGATACGTACTTTGAAATTTTCTCTTTTCCTTTGTTTTTTAAAATTACTTTATTTTAATTGTTCATTTCTGAAGAGGAATTCAAAATGCTGATAATATCTGGTTATATGTAATTCATAGTTGTATTCGACAATTTGAGAAACGAGTTCCAAATTTATAAATGGCATAATATATTGTTTGTCCTAATAAACAAATACTTGTTCACCGTTTTGTAATGGTAAGAGCTCTGTAAAGGCCAAGAGTGCAAAGTCCCAATAAATCAGTAAAAAATAGCAGATCAAATATGTAGGAATAGTGTTTTAAAGACTGACTCTCCTGCAAGTACTAAAAACCACTGTTTCCGTTTATTAATTTATCCATATGTTTCCAGTAAAATGAAAACACGTCCTGGTGAATTAACAAAAAACAATCTACAAAATCGCCATCGAATTGCATATGCAACCAGATTTAAGTCAAAGCTCGCCTATCTGTCATGAACCTGCGAAAATGCAGCCCAAACACTACGTTTCTTGACGTTATTTTTAGAGAGACGCGGAAAGTAAGACGATTAGTGCGGGCGGTCCAAACCAGGGGGGCTTATAACATATGCGCGTTATATCAACAGGTTAGTGCGCAACACATCCGCGCATATCAGTCCGTTTTACAATAATAAAATGATATTTAAATTTAAAGTACACTGAATAATTGAATAATTCAAATATATTTCGCTTAATAACAAAAGTAATACACGGTAAGTATTGTTTTAAAATTATATATTTATATAAATACTACAATTATTTGAAAAACATGAATTAATCAATTATTTGTACAATGTAAATCTGACTTTGGGATTGTCACCCGTTCGAACCGATACAATAACAAAACTGAACAAAACAATATGGTTATGGTTGCTGAATAAAACGTGGTAAGTACTTTTACTTTTATTTAATTTTAGTTTTAGTTAAACATGTTAAATTTAAAATTAAGCAAAGATATTTTGATGTTTTAACATGTGTTTAGGAGGTCCTGTTCGTAATAAATTCATAATATCTAATTGTAATAGCGTTGTTTGTATAAAGGTAAATAGTACAATTTATTGTCCAATTTATGCTGTACATTTTAAGAACATATATTTTTTATTTCCTTCCGATATTAAGGAACTAAATGATGCCGCATAAACTTCATCATTCCACTTGCGAAAAACCATTTATAGGTTACAAGACTTTACCTTTGGTACCCTTGAAAGCTAAATTAACAGTAAAGAGTAATACTAAAGTAATATTGTTATCATACCGTCGAACAAATTACCAGTGAAAAGAAAGTTACATTCGATTAAAATTTCATCCAATGAAATATAATTATTACCTAAAA
Source organism: Psylliodes chrysocephalus (assembly GCA_927349885.1). NCBI lineage: Eukaryota > Metazoa > Arthropoda > Insecta > Coleoptera > Chrysomelidae > Psylliodes > Psylliodes chrysocephalus. Next base: position 58,964,269 of record OV651821.1, read on the forward strand.
AACAATAATTAGCTCTTGGATTTTTAAATCAATCCAGTGAGTGGTTAGCTCCAAGGGAGAATAAACTCTATTTTATAATTAGAAAACAGCAAAGTAAAATTTGCGAATCAAAGAAGGACCTCAAAGCTTGATCCCGCAGACATCTGTTTTTTTAAAAGTACTACATCTAATTAAAAGATGAAGGGACTACCATTATTAATTATAAAATATTATAATGAAAGTATAAAACTGTGACAATGTCTAAAAGAAAAAAGAGATTCAAAATAATATGAAGTTAAAATACTACTTTGAATTTTTTCTGTTTCAGATTATATGGATGGTTCTCCTTAATGTGTTTTGTTACCTACCCAAGTTTACAGAAAGTTTTAGTTGTTTTATTAAAATATTGTTTATTTAGAAAATTTATTATAAATTAGTTTTAATGATATAATAGATAATACAATTATTTTATATTAAATTATTTTACCCTTCCTAAAATTATGGGTCATAAAATTTTATATTTTGATTGGCATTTTGTTACATCTTGCACCTTGTCTGTGTTGTAAAAAATGCCAATAAAAATGCAAAATTTTAGTTATACTAATTAAAGTAGAGCTACAAACAAAATCCCGCTAATTTTTAAATAAAATAAAATATGCAGGTATCTATATTACCGACTGAGAAATAGTTGGACAAATCCCTTACCGGCGGCGCTGCAAGCAAACCTGTTGCCATATTTCTTCAAAGAAACGGCAACTCTTAATTATCCTTCCTCCATGGTCCAAACGCTGCACAGGCCGTTATGAAGCGACCCAGTTAAGATATAAATATGATTCTGGCGAGCTTCTGTTAAGTCTTTCATTGGTTCTCTCAGCTTATTCGCGATTCTACCCAGAAAACGTTAACCTAAACCGCTTACAAGCTAATATACAACTATATGATTGGAATATAATGATGGACTTAGACAAAACAGCTATATCACAAAAAACATACAATACGTAATGGACAAAACACTTAGAAAGTACAAAGCAAAAAAAGAAAACACAAATCTGGTAGACACGAGACATCAACAGAGAAAGTACAAAAACTAATACGACAAGGAAAAAATACCAATTTAAAATGGACCAAGTTGAGAGACAAATAAAGATGGACATATCCAAAAGATAAAGATGCAAATACAATTAAAAAATAAAAACGAGATTCTTTACGAGACTTTCTGACTAACAACGGCCTGGACAATCCATTAAATAGCCTATAAAATAATCAGAAGAAAGGCCACACAAGACAGGACTTATAGATCGATACAGAAAAAAGACAGAACAAGAACCAACAATATGAAGAGATAATAAGCGCAAGCGCAGAGCACAACAAATACTATCCCGCCGAAACACAGGCGAGAACTATCATAGAGACATATGGAACTATACATCCCAGACTTACATTAAGACATGACCACCGGTTCACGCGATGAGAAATCGACCGCACTCTATCGGCAATGAAAAACAAAAAGGCTACAACAACAGACAATATCCCCAAAGAATTCAAAAAAATCCTTTTCGAACACACTCCGACACCACTAACGAACCTGTTTAATAAATGCCTCGAAGAAGGGATCTTTTCCAATACATGGAAGATCGCCAATATGGTGTGGTTACAAAAAAAATGGTGAAAAAAGACCAATTTTCCTACTATCGACATTAGGCAAAATACTCCACAAACTTATAGCTAAAAGACTGACATACCACCTGAAAACGACGCAACAAATAGACGATAGACGAAATCAACAGCATAGTAAGGACAATTAAAACAACAAAAAAACAAAATACATTCGGTAATTATAGCGCTGGACAAGAAAAATGCGTTTAATTTGGCCTGGTTGCCAATGATAAAGAAACAAGGTAAAAGACACGTACCAGCGAACATAGCCAACCTCTCCAACGACTTCCTGACTGACAGAAAAACACAAACAGACACAATCGCGACATCTACCGAGAGAGGATGTCCACAGTGCTTAAGCCATTGGTTCAATCCTCTGGTTATTTCTGATGATGAATACCTGGGTCGAGGCACTAGACAACACCGAAATACTAGATTACAACGATATGGTCCAAGCTTTCGCAAATGATCAAATCATAATCCTATCGGTCACTTTACTCCAATAAATTAAACACAAATGTAAAATAATATGGAAAGCATGCGAAACTTGGGCCAAGACAAACAAACCAACGTACAACAACAGTAAGACAGAAATTATGTTCATACCCCACAAATGAGTAAGAGACCCAAGACTTAAGATCGGCGATACGTCTTTGGTGATGAAAAGCATGAAAGTTTATCTCAGAGTGACTCTGGATGCCGAAATTCTCTGGATAGAGCATGATAGGAGCATCAGACAAAAAGTCTCAAATATATCAAATAAACTCTTTCAAATAGCGGACATAAACTGGATCAGAAAACCATATATATTAAAATTCATTGTCCAAAGCACGATAATTTTATATGGGGCCGAAGTCTGGGGCTACAAAAATGCAAACGCCAGATTAGTACGGCACCTAGAAGCAATCGAGAGACCCTTCCTGTTAGATATCACCAAGGCATACCGCATTGCTCCCACGGTTTCATTTCATGTACTTGCGGGGATTACTCCCCTCCAAGTGGATGCGAGGGTGAGCTGGGATAGCTATACCAAGTAGCATTATAGTGAAAGAAACTTATATCGCCACTTAGATTAAGTGACTATTAGGTTATGATCACTTAATGTACCCCTATATAGTGAGAATAACTTCATTTTATATTTTCCCAGTTGTAGCCACGTGTATTTCACCACTGGAAATCACTTCAAAGTTTTATATTATTTAGTTGCCTCTGAAGGTGTTTGAAACGTTATAACCACTAAGCGGGACCACTTTAAAGATGCACAAACTTGAATGTGAAAAATAGTAGTTACGGCCACCAAATCATATTACTTAAATACCACCTAGAAGTGGCAGTACTGGCAGTAATCTTAAAGTGGGTTTGATAGTTTTAGTAACGTTTCGGAAACCATAAATATATCTTTAAAGTAGCGGCACTTGATTGTATAACTGCAGTAGTTCTTGCCACGTTTTTTCCACGCTCTTAAGTGATTTCCACATACTGCGTGGAACAAAAGCCACTTCAAAGTTACTATTACCTTCAAAATTCACAATGAAGTAACGGTTTCCTATTAGTGGCCTGCTTTCTACATTGTCCGCATTTACAATAAAGAAAAAACTACCAAAGTGCCTTCGATCTGTGCGCAAATTACTTTGTTTTAGACTTATCTAGAGTGCATTTGTGTGTAAAATGGGAAATAGGAAACAACAAGAAGCCTCGCAAAAAGATTACTTTTCGATAATCGACAACTTTTATAGATAACTTAAACAACAAATGAATGGTACCACATGTCGGAAACAATGCAGAAACAAACATCCCTCTTTTCTTGAGTCGATACAATTTTAAAACTCATATCTAAATCTAAGATGTGCACACAAACACAATATAAAACATTAAATACAGTCATAAATTTAAGTGATCTGTGACATAAACAAATTTAACCGGCGAAATCTACTGTAAATTTTAAGGTTATATGGAATAATACGACTAATACAGTGTTGCGATATCATCAGAGCGCAATTTCGCTGAGAAGATATAGTATACAAATTTTTCCCATAATCTTCTTGAATGTACACTATATTTGTACATGGTGTTATTTTTAGAAAGGCACTTAAAACGTTTATTAAAAGGGATTGTTAAATAAATAAGTAAATTTGATTTTTCCCCCTGACATTGGCCTTATTAAACAACTCAAAAATTCTGAAATAAATGGCAACAATATAAATAATTAACTTCATGGTGGCAAACACTAGGTGGCTTCCACGTAACCGCCACTTTGAAGTGGTGAAAAATATTTTGGATTAGTTCCAGCTACCACTTATTTAATGAAAGTAACTACAAAGTGGCACATTTTTAGTTTCTGCAACTTTAAAGTTTTTTTTCCTATAGCAGACATATTTTTAAGCATATTTAAGATCGCCATTATGAGAAAATATAAAGGTGCTATTTAAAAAATTAAAGCTAAATGGGGCTGAGGGCATACTAAGACACGGTTTAAATGAAAATATTGAGTTGGGTATTTTGCAAAATTTTATGAAAATAATAAAAATAAAATTGTTTATTGCTAACTAAAGCACAGAAAATACTGTTGATTTTAATTATTGTAAATAAGTCTTTGTTTTAATTGCTAACTAAAGTACAGAACATATTGTTGGTATTAATTATAAATGAGTCTGTATGTTAAACATTATTTACTATTTTATTTACTATTCATTATTTAATTTTATCTAAATAAAATGAAAATTAGGTATGACCAAATTTGAAAAGGTTTGTTAAATGGTGAAATTTGGTAAGTACAGTTTTGTGGTAAGTTTGTATTCGACAACTACAATTTCATCATCCTGGTGAATAGTTTCTTCAGCAATAGGTTCTAGTATTTTCTTCCTTTTTTTTTATTCTAACAAATTCAGTTCGGTTCAATGGTGGTTTTCGTCTTTTCCTAATACTGGACAAGTATGAAGGGAGATTCGGGAATATACATGGTATTGCTTCGTTCTTTATTCTCGGCCTTTCCCTTTTTATTTTGTTAACAGTACCATTAGTTAAAATAGTCTGATCAAATTTTAAAATATCTCTTCTAAACAGTGTAGCTCGCAAAACGAATCATAACTAGATAGTACTTTATCAGCCCTAGGAATCACATGCTGTCATTGTTCTAAACGTTTAGAATCCTATAAAAAAAAATTGACTAAATTGGAGTTCAATAAAGAAAAATAACAGTGGTAACTCTTCATCTAACATTAAAAAACAAAAAAAAAAGGAAATTTTTCTTTCAAGTAAGTTAAATTTAATGTGTAATTATTATTGTTTGTAAGTCAGGATTTATGACTTTATTATTTTTTATTATAGAATTTTGTAATTAATTAAACTACACTCCGTAAGATACGGGTTGTGACTATTTTACAATAAATATATAATATTTAAAAATAAATACATTATTTTACTTACAGTAGGAGCTTCAAAAAGACTTGGATTTTTATCTCCTTGCGATTTCTTTAATTTTATGTCGGATTTATATCCCGTTTTGCAACCGGGAACGAAGCAAATCCAGCTGTTTTTTTGTTACTCATTGTTACTTGTAGTCAGGTTCATTATTTCAGCTTATTTTTATTCTTTTCACTAAATTTTACAAAAATCACTTTAATTCCCATTGACTTGCATAGAAAATAGACGTCGTTATTTTGCCACCCGCCAACTACAGTAGTTTTTTGGAACTCCATAAAAATATTGACGGAAATTTGAAATTTGACCAAGGCCGATTCGCCTCCTTATCTCTAGTCTTCATAATTGATAATAACCACTAAAATTAAACTGGAAGCACAAATCCCATAAATAATATCAAGCCACATAGCAAGGTAATATTTGACAGGCTGGCGCCCACAGGTGCGTATCCAAATGCACTAAAAGGTAACACCAAAATTAAATTTAACACCTATTATCTACATTCAACTACAACACCTTTTAATTTAAGAAAATCTCTTACGATGTCAAATTTTTTTATCAGGTAGATATCTTAAATGATTGTCTTAAATTACAAAGTAATATTAATAAAATAAATAATTGGTGTTTAAAAAATAATCTTCCATTAAATTCAAAAAAATGTAATATAATGTCATATACCAAAAAAGATTTTCCAATTCTCTATAACTACTGTTTGGATGGTGTTATATTAAATAGGCCTGATTTTGTTATAGATCTTGGGGTAAAGTTCGATAGAAAACTTACTTTTAATGAACATCTAAATGACGTGGTAAAAGCATCATTCAGAAATTTGGGATTTATCATTAGGCATGCAGTTGACCTCAATTCTATCGAAACCATGAATATGTTGTACAATGCGTTTGTCAAATCAAAATTAGAATATGCTTCAATAATATGGAAACCATTTTATGATATTCACATAAGCGCTCTTGAAAACGTTCAAAGACGATATCTAAAATTCTTGACATTTAAGATAGACGGAACATATCCACCAATTGGGATAAATCACACGTTACTTCTAAATAGATTTCAAATGCAAAGCTTAGAATGTAGACGAAAAAATCATTCGTTAATATTCCTCTATAAACTTATTAACTACCAAATTGATTGTTCCGAGTTATTAGAACAACTTGTATTTAAAGTGCCAAGAACTGAATCTCGAAACAACTTAATGTTTTATCTCCCGCTATCTCGGACAAATTTATTAAAAAACTCGCCGTTGTATTTTATGTGTGAAAACTGCAACAACCTGCAAGGTAGAATTGATTTATTTTCTTGTAAGCTTTCGCAGCTCAAAAAATTGTAAAGCTGTTTCGGTACTATTTGCTTGTGTATAGTCATTAATTTATTTAATTTTTTGTCATATTATGTAATTTTTGTTATATTGTGTAAGTTTTGTTATGTTGTGTAATTTATCTTATATCCAAATTATGTCTTATTGTGCAATATGTTATATTTATATTTACTTTTGTAATTACAATTTTTTTCCTGCTCTATAACTAGGCATTTAGCCTGTAGAGCAGTGTATTTAATAAATAAATAAATAAATAAATAAATAAATAAATAAATAAATAAATAAATAAATAAATAAATAAATAAATAAATAAATAAATAAATAAATAAATAAATAAATAAATAAATAAATAAATAAATAAATAAATAAATAAATAAATAAATAAATAAATAAATAAATAAATAAATAAATAAATAAATAAATAAATAAATAAATAAATAAATAAATAAATAAATAAATAAATAAATAAATAAATAAATAAATAAATAAATAAATAAATAAATAAATAAATAAATAAATAAATAAATAAATAAATAAATAAATAAATAAATAAATAAATAAATAAATAAATAAATAAATAAATAAATAAATAAATAAATAAATAAATAAATAAATAAATAAATAAATAAATAAATAAATAAATAAATAAATAAATAAATAAATAAATAAATAAATAAATAAATAAATAAATAAATAAATAAATAAATAAATAAATAAATAAATAAATAAATAAATAAATAAATAAATAAATAAATAAATAAATAAATAAATAAATAAATAAATAAATAAATAAATAAATAAATAAATAAATAAATAAATAAATAAATAAATAAATAAATAAATAAATAAATAAATAAATAAATAAATAAATAAATAAATAAATAAATAAATAAATAAATAAATAAATAAATAAATAAATAAATAAATAAATAAATAAATAAATAAATAAATAAATAAATAAATAAATAAATAAATAAATAAATAAATAAATAAATAAATAAATAAATAAATAAATAAATAAATAAATAAATAAATAAATAAATAAATAAATAAATAAATAAATAAATAAATAAATAAATAAATAAATAAATAAATAAATAAATAAATAAATAAATAAATAAATAAATAAATAAATAAATAAATAAATAAATAAATAAATAAATAAATAAATAAATAAATAAATAAATAAATAAATAAATAAATAAATAAATAAATAAATAAATAAATAAATAAATAAATAAATAAATAAATAAATAAATAAATAAATAAATAAATAAATAAATAAATAAATAAATAAATAAATAAATAAATAAATAAATAAATAAATAAATAAATAAATAAATAAATAAATAAATAAATAAATAAATAAATAAATAAATAAATAAATAAATAAATAAATAAATAAATAAATAAATAAATAAATAAATAAATAAATAAATAAATAAATAAATAAATAAATAAATAAATAAATAAATAAATAAATAAATAAATAAATAAATAAATAAATAAATAAATAAATAAATAAATAAATAAATAAATAAATAAATAAATAAATAAATAAATAAAAAATTATCTTTGATAATACCACGATAATAATAAAAAATAATATAACTTATCGTAGTACGCCCACATTGGCTTAGAAATTAGGAGTGGGGCTCATGCTCATCCAGTTTAATATGAAGGTCGGTGATAATAACCACTACTAAATTATATGACTAACAATATATATTTTAATAAAATTACGTGACCATAAGCACACATTAATTAATATTTGCTTTTAAAAATTATTGGAAATAACTACTTGTGTTCATTCAAATAATGCAAATTATAAAAAAAAAAAATTGTCCAAATATTTTTTTTCTAAAATCTTTGATTAGAAGAATACAAAATTTATAGTTAATCATTTTTTACCAAACATAATTTTATAAATAAGTCAAAATTAGAAAACATGTATCATGTTACGAAATTCTTTATGGTGTAACTCCGTTTATTTTGCTGAACCTCGCTCTGCTCGTCCCGCAAACACAAAATAAGGCATTTTGAAACTAATTTCATGAGTAGCTATTAAAGATATATGAGTTTTATTCTTTGTGCATTTGACTAAATAGATTTAAAATAGTGAATTGCAAATCTAACATAAAAATACAATAATGTGAAAAGCATCTTTTTTATATTTATATTTAAACTGTATTTTGTATTAAAATATCTATACAGCACTGGCTCACATATGGGTATTTTTACTTTCTTCTTCACGGATAATGTGGGATACGAATATATTGTTGAAGACGCTGTATATATATCGACGAATAAAGTGACTTGCAAACTCTATTGCTCGTTTTTCGTTGTTGTCCAAATTGTCCAAGCAATTCTTCAACTTAACCTCGTATCATCCATCATTCATCCAGTCTTGTTATTATTGTATACCATTATAAAAATAATACGGTTTATGTTGTCTACGTATAAAAAAAATAAAATGCAGTTTCATACTATTTTAGTGTACTTATGATTAACGACCTGGTAATTTATAAACCTCGTAGTTAAGTACCCCGAAAGAACGAAATAAACCTCTGGCAACTTGCCAGCTGCAATATTTTCAAAGCACCACCCACAATGCTTTTTTCAAATGCGCTTGGGTTCATGAGGCTGAATGATATATTTTCAATATTATATTCTAAGCTTCTTTAGACAAGAAACTCCAAAAATTTTGATAATATCTGTCACTATACTCTGTTAGGAATGCAAAATGACAAAATCTGAGGACCAATGGCGTGCGCATGCTATTAAATTAATTATGAAGGGATATGTAAATAATTTATAGAAAATAAATATATTTCTAAAATATTCTTTATTGATATGGAATACCACTCATCCTTATTTAGGTAATTTAATTTTTGTACTTGTACTTATTTATTTTTATCATTTGATAATACCGAATTTGAATTTTGAAGAATTAGAGAGAAACATTTAAAAAAAATGAATGTGCATTGTACTTCAAAGGTTGCGAATTAAAAAAATAAATATTGTCCGCTTTTGCTAAAGATCCTCAAATGAAAACTGAAGGAGAACTAGTAGAAATGCATTGTATACAGGAGTGAAAAGGACCACCTTATTTAAAATTTTGAAATAACACAATGTGCTGGATAGAGTAGTTCAAAAGTCTAAGAAATACCTTGGAGGAAAAGTAGCAAATTACAAATTGATGAACATTAAAAAAGTTATTTAGCGAACTGTTTATTTCGGTTTTGAAAAATGAACTTTATTAAATAAATTACTAACTGATATAAAACAAGATATGGATTTGCCACGAATCAGAAAAACTACTTTATGTCATGTTTTAAAGAAAATTAGTTTTAGTTCGAAAAAATAATAAAAACACAGCATGTTAATAAAACAGGATATAATAATATCGATGATTTGGAGCCAAAACCCGATTAGTCATAAGACATATAAAAAATAATGTTTATTTAAAAAATCCTTTACTTCTGGATAAATTTCCTGATAATTACTCTTAAACGTGATCAGTCACTTAATGCCATCAGATTAAAAAAACCGAAACTATCAGATTTTTCTATCTGGTTAAAAAACTTTTTAAGGCTTCAGGTCCATTATACACTCCTAATTTTATGGTAGTGGTAGTGTGTACCGACAAATAATCTACTATGAAAAGATTTTCATAATTATCTTTTTTTTATATGTGCTTATTGTGGGTTAACGTTGGGATAATTGTCAGGTAATATTTCTTTCAACTTATATTTTAACACTTTGCTGGATTTAGTTGGAAAGCCGATAGATCGGCCATTTGTTTTTTTTTTTATTACCATCATATCTAATAATATTTTTAAGCTTTCTTTGATATATACGCGGGGAGGCAACTAAATAATTGAATCACAAGTCAGTCTGTAAATACAGTTTAAACGAAAATCTATGGCTTCTAACTTATTTTGGCCTTATAAATAGTTTATTTTTTGTTGAGATGATATAAATATTTTATATTCTGTTCAGATGATGTAACTTTAATATTTGTCCCGTTTATGCATAAGTCCGTTAAATTTCCAAACTGGCATGTAGATGTACTTATTCCTGTTACTAAGGTACTTTTTATTTCTAAATCTGTAGTGGTTCCAAGTCCAACTCCAAGTCCGAGTTACGTAGTTTCTCCAAAAAGTCCGAGTTACGTAGTTTATCTAAGAAGCTTCGAGTTACGTAGCTTCTCCAATTCCAAACTCCAAGTAGCATAGTTTCTCCAAGTTCCGAGTCCCAAGTTTCTAAGTAATGTCGAAATAGCTCCAAATTGCTCCGAAGCAGCTCCATGTAGAACCAAGTCTGGACAGATCTCCAAGTCTCGACATACGACAGGGAAAAACCGCTATAGAATGCCACATGGTCAAGGCAATTAAATATATATTATATTAAATACCTATTCAACTTTATTCAATTTTTTTTAACAGTAAATTTTCATCCATCTTTCAAATTTAATTATTAATTTAATGTATAAATGCATTCTTTTTACTTTTTTCATTAAATGTATTAAATTTTCTCAATTTCTTTTATTTGTCAGAACTCATAACCGATAACTCTAAGTAGTTTTCCAAGTTACTCAAAAACTTGGTGGGGCTCAACATTTTTGTCGTTATCGGATTATAGTATCTTTCATTTTATCGTAAAATAGACTATGGCCTGCAAACAGGTTAAGCTACTCTGACTTTATTTGTCCTGGTTAATTTATAAATCCACGCAGTACCAGCAATTTGAGCTAAATCACCTCTTAAGTACAATTGACATCGTAGAAATAAAAAAAAGAGGTAACAATCCTTTACAGATGTGTCATAAATTTCAAGCAATGAATGTTAGTAATCGTTAGCTCTATGTATCAAAAAATAAATTTTGAATTTTATGTTTAAAGCCAAATCATCATTTAAATTCTTGTTTTCTAATGAAAAAGTGTGGAACAAATAACTGTCAATTAAAGCATACCCCTCATAGGCGATTTTAAATCAGTTACTAGAAATGTGACCAAGTCAAGTGTGGTCAAGGTGCTTACGTCATTATAATGACGTTATATTATCTGATTTAAAAATGTTTGATTTATATTGACACTAACTTGACAATGCGCATGACATTGTCAATCGCGAATATTTGTGTATTATGTATTGTAGTTAGGATTTGGTTTTGAATTTGTAAGGATAAACAAGTTATAAAAGTAATATTAAAAAACCGACTTCAAAATCGTGCAGATGCCATCACCACATCTTGGCCAAATTTAAAGGGGGACCACCTCTAAGTTGTCCCTTTACTAACAAAAAAAAAAAATCATAGAAATCGGATAAGGTTGTAAAGAATTACCACTAAACTTACATAAAAAATGAAGAGTTTGAGGATTTTCTAATGGACTCAATTATTAGATTTTGACCAAATTGATATGGGACCACCCCGGAAGTACCCCCTGTCTAACAAAAAAAAACATTAAAACCGGACACCATGTTAAAGAATTATCGCTGAACATACTTAAAAAAATATATTACGACGAATTGAGAACCTCCTCCTTTTTTGAAGTCAGTTAATAAATATTTGTTTTGTGTACTGATCACAGATGAAGAGAATATTGGTGTTGTAGTTGCTAATTGGTGTTATAGGGTCTTTGGCGTCAGAAATTTTATCAAACCTTTTGCCATGTTCATCAGTAAATCTTGGCTATCTTCAAAAATAAATTGGCTTTTCATTTACAAAAACCTTTTATTGCGTTCATATCTAGGTACTAAGCTAGGGTTGCCAGACGGCTCGCTTTAGGCGAAATTGTTGGCACGCGTTACGCCAAAGTACGAAAATGACCCACATTTTAACTAAATGCTACGCTTTTTCAATCCAAAGTTATAGATAAAGAAATTTTTGACCTTTTTTCAGAATATCCTCAAAAAAAGGACCTGATAGTTTATAAAAAGATAAGTGGAGAACTTTTTTTAGATCTCCACAAAGAAAGGATCTTATCTTATAAAAATACCTGTTTTTTAACCTGATCTTTGTCGTCATCGTTATCCCGCTTTTCCCTTTCATAAATCTAGCAACCCTATACTCACCCTTTTTTTAGATTTTACAAATGACACAACCAAACAATAATGTAATAATTAAAAAGTAAAAGTTTTACATTTGTCATTTCATTTGACATTTCATACCTGTGATGACTACGTTTTTACTGTAGTCATGTTAAACTTGACCATTTCAAGACTATATTCAATATGACGTCATTGTTTTTGATTTATATCAGTGTAGTCAATCATATTCAAGACCAAGTAACTGATTTAAAATCGCCTATAAAGAATCCGAGATCGGTATAGAAGTCAATATTTTGCAACAAAATCCTAAAACAGAAACCACCAAGCCTATACAAATTCACCAGCAGAAGTATTCACAGATAATACTCAGAACCATTCCTGTAGAAATTAAAGGACCGAAGGGTAAGAAAGTTATTTATGCTTTACTTAGACGAAGACCTAGCAAATAACACTGGTTTGACAGGGTACAGAGAGCCACTCTGTATGAAATGGACAAATAACCAACATCAAACTGACAATACATCACAAAAGGTTAGCTTAAAAATTAGAGGTACATTTTCTGACGCTAAATCATATATTTTAAAAGACATCAGAACCGTCGATAATTAACGTTAAAATCTCTCGACATGATGCTTTTTAAAAAATTTATCTATCAATTCATTTAAAGATGTTCAATCAAAAATACTTATTGGTACTGATAATTACGACTTGATAATGCCAAGACACTACGTTCCTACACCGGCCAACATTAAATCTGTAGACTGGCTCACGAGCTAGGAGGTGCCTATCATCTTAGGAGGATACACAATGGGCCTAATAAGGCCTTAGTCCGTGGGGGCAGCCCACCCTCCACATGTTACAGATACAGAAACAAAAACATTAAATTACAAAAAATATCTATACATACATATTAATAATTACAAAAAATTAAAATTTATTGTTACTGTCTAAAAAAAATTACAAAACTGCTGAAAATATTAAGCAATATATAAAAGTCTTGGCCTCCAAGATATTTTAAAAAATAATCAAATTGAATTTTGAAAATATAGCGAATCTTGTTCTTTATTTTAATACCAAACTATTTTTTACACAACCTTTGTAATTTGGTTTACGAATAATGCAAAATAAAGCACATTAGAATAAAATGTCCAAAAATTTTAAGTAATTAAAATCTTTTTTTTTTGTAACAAAATCATAATTAAATAGTCTATATTATCGCCCTTCCTTTTAATTAATTGGCCAACGCGTCGTGACATCCCGCGGATCCGGTTATCAATAAAATGAGACATATTGTTCCAATCTTCTTGAACAGTTACAGTCAAGTCCTGGAGGGTTTTATCGACTGGATATTACCCTGCCAAGATAATCCCATACATGCTTAATGGGATTCATATCTGGTGAATTTAGCGACCAGGTAATTATTTGAATATTTCCTTCCTGCAGCATGTTTTGTACCCTTTGCTTGTGATGCGTTCTTAAAAAATAAAATAGTTTCCAAATTCTTTGCGCAGAGGTATATGATACATGTCATAATTCTCCCAATCAAAATAAGTGTTGCGCGGTGACCAAACATTATACCTCTCAAAACATCACTGAACCGCCTTGATAGGGAATAACACCTCTTGCCAAAGTAGGTCGTCCCTGTCTGTCTGGATTCCTCCAGATCCTTTTTTGCCTTCTATCACTCTGCAGGTCAAACCCTAACTCGTCCGAAAAAAGGACGTTGCACCATTGTGGTAAAAGGCCAGTTCCTGTGCACTTGAGCCCACTGGCGACATGCAACTCTGTGTGGGGTGAGTGCCTAGGCACTTTTAAAGGTCTTATTGTCCTTAGATTTAAGGAATTAAATTTTTTTCCCATGGTACTTCTTAAAACTACCCTAGGGTACTTTTGCAAAACAATAGTCCGAAGGGCTGTTACCATTATACTTTAGTTTCTTCGGGTAACATTTGGCATAATATGCTGGTCTTCTGTCACTGATGTCACTCTGTGTCAACGAGTCACCGTCCTTCACACAACACTGCCAGTTTTCTTAAAAAAGGCCACTATGTTCTTTACCGAAGTCCGTGAAATATTCAGATGACCCACAATCTGGTGATTTGAGAAATCTTCTTGATGTAAGGCCACTATTCTTACCCGGACAAACTGAGAAATCGGATGACCTGGCATTTTATGACAAATTTACTTGATACTTTAATACTCGAGCTTGGAACTGATTTCTTTTCAAATGGTGCATATTTTCGGACAAAAACAGTTTTTTGTATTTATAAGATAATGAAGAATGTATAAACAAAAAATAGTCACCTTGCAGTGACAGCGGTAAAAGTTACCAAGGGGGGCCAAGACTTTTGGAGATGTGTGTACATACCGGGTGTTCAACTTAAAGCGTTACAGCTATATACCGCTTTTTATAAAAAAAAAACGTTTCAGACAAAAGTTTTATAGTTTTGTGGGGAAAAACTTTTGGCTAAAATCGTTTTTTATAGCTAACCATAATATGGCCAACTTTTTTTTCGCGCAGCAACATTTTCAAGTAGCTGTTACTCAAAAAGTAAAAGTCCAATAAAAAAATATTTTCCTCAAAAGTTTCTTATTTTTTTATGTACTTTAAGAATATGTAAGAAAAAATGGGATTCCCATTTAAAAAAACAAGTCCACCTCGATATGGCCATGTTATGGTCAGCTACAAAAAAATTAATTTAGCCAAAATGCATATTTTCGGCAGTATTTGACTGTAACACTTTAATTTGAACACCCGGTATATACCTCAGAAAAAGTTGCAAAATTAAATTTATAATTATTTCAATTTGATAAAGATTCCAACAAAGTTTGAAAACTTTTGTAATTAATGTGAATTGATTATCTTTAATGACTGGCCTGTATTCAGAATTCTTTGGTTTTCGGACGTTTGATCATATTTCTCATAAATATCTAGAAGCTTAATTGTTAGGGATCGATTCCTTGAGGAAATTACATAAGCTGTGATTAACACACAAAGTTCTTCTTAATAAAAACCCACAATATCTATTAGAAAAATTGAGATCTATTGCATAATATAATAATGTTTTCTCACGACAAAAATTACTTTTATTTTACGGATAATTCTTTTCAATTTTTAGGGGCGCTTATGACCCGTATCTAGTTTAAATAAGACGTTTCTTATTCATATATTCCAAACAAAATGTTCATCTTGCTTGTCACTAAGGGTCTATCAGCTTTAGAGCCGAAAATAAAAGTAAGTAAAGTGAAATTCCGCACAGTCATAAGTATTTTTCATTTTGTTTTTACTCTCGGCTATGGCCTTTGTTGAGATGATAAACGAAAATAAACTCTTGTAGACGTCAAATGAATAAAATCTGATTTTGATTTTCTTTCTTCTTATTCATTATGTGTGTGGCTGCAACTACGAGGGCGTATTGATAAATTCTTCGACTACTAAACAAAATTTAAAATTCAAAATATTTTATTAGTAAAAGAAGGTAATCCTTTTTAAACTTAATATATTTTTACGAGTCTACGAATATAAAAGATCTTTGGCCTCTAAAAAAAACATCTGCCCTGTTATCAACGTATAATGCAGGTTTTAACGCCTTTTAGCTGTTAGAAAATAATCAGGCGGTGCTATATCAAGTGAATAAGGGGATTGTTCGAGTGATAATAACTTTAATAGAAGGAAATTTCACGAAAAACGGAAATTATCGTCATTACAATACTAGAAATAAAAATTCTCTTTGTATTCGGTACCATCACCTAACATAAACACATCAACCTATAAGCCATATTTCAATAAAAATTTCTAATAAATTATCACCAAACTTAATAAAACTGCCAGATAGAAAATTTAAAATTCAAATAAACAACTATTAAATAGTGCCTTTTATAATGACGAGCTTTTTAGATTCAATTTGGTTTCTCGTAGCTTGGTACTGTGACAGGCTCCTGGTTCACCTACAGTGAATCAGCGAGTCTGTGTGGCGCTATGAAGGTGATTATCGAATAGGGGTTGCTGAGGCGCCAGTTTTGGTATCGCAGTTTGCTCTGCGATCCTGTGGTACACCAGAGTGTACTCAAGGTGAACTCAGTGGAGGTAAAAATAATTCCAGGCGGTCACTGCTAGGTAGCCACTATACTAGAATAAATAAAAATAAATCACTTATCTCCTTTACCCCTCGTACCCTACGGTACCCTGAAAGAAAATGGTTTAAAACCAGCAGTAAGAGAAACACAGGTAATAAAATACATATTTAAAAAAAAATACAACAGTAATTAAATATGAACGGCTCCCTGTATTCGGAAAATCTATTAAAAATAAATTATTATACTTGAAAACTAATTAAATATTAACGGCTCCCTATATTCGGAAAATTTATTAAAAATAAATTATTAGAACTGAAAACTATTTAAATATTGACGGATCCCTATATCCGGAAAATTTATGAAAAATAAATTATTACAATTGAAAACTATTTAAATATTGAGGAATAATTACGGTTCGCTAGCTCAGGAGGCCAAGCGGTCCGGGAATTATGAAACTCCCTATATACGGAAAATTTATTAAAAATAAATTAATACACTTGAAAACAATTTAAATATGACGGTAATCAAATGCAAGCAAATAAATGAAATCAAAGTTTTCGGAACGTTCCTGTGTCTTAGACTAGACCGATCGACGCTCTGGCAATTATATTGAACGAAAATGATAATTTTCAGCGCGGTGTTTGGAACAAAAATGCGATGGTTAACGTAAAAATTATTTTAAGATTTGCCAAAAGGCGATCAAGACGGTGTGTGAATTAGTTTTAGAGAAAAAGTTGGGCTTCGTTCAATAATTAGTTGTGGACAAGGAACGGAATGATTCAAATACAATTGAATGAATAAATAAAAGAAAAGAGAAAAGACATGAAAAATACTGGGCGCTTCTTACAAAAAAATTGCCAACGGTTTCCCACTAAGGTGAAATGAAAAATGCTGGGCAAGAATCAAAATTATTTCACTTGTCGGACGGGTGTCCCAAACTAATTGTAAATAAAAAAATAATATGCGGTTTCCTACCTTTAAAAAATAAAGGGAGTTGTTCAATATTCTTTCGATATTACGGTCACTGATGGAGTATTTCACTCGACACTGCAGGAGAGAGAAGAGTTTATGTCTGCCGGAATTCAAGAGAGAGTATTTCATAGATGTAATCGAATTTATGCTTTTTCGCTTGGCAAGATGCAGGAGAGAGAAGAGTTTATGTCTGCCGGAATTCAAGAGAGAGTATTTCATAGATGTAATCGAATTTATGCTTTTTCGCTGGGCAAGATGGCAGACCGGTAAGCCCGAGTGGGGAATACCACCACTACAGCTGACTGTTTACAATTTAAAAATAAAAAAAAAGTCCTTCTAGTACCTTGACAAATAAAAGTAGATAATCGGTACGAAATCGACTCTACCCATTCAGATTTCGGCAAATATAGGAATATTTTAACCTACGAGGGTACTCGCAATTGTTGAAAAACGGTAATTTCTGGGAAACAAAAATAAGGGGTTACTTCTACCCGACCCATAGCAGTCATATGTAATTTTAGTAAAATTTTTGAAATATGTATAAACCGAAAACTTTATGCTCATTTTGCAAATTACGTAATTCCTCAGCAACATGGTTCTGTCAGTGGTAGGTCGACAGTAACCAACCTAATCGAGGCGACACAATTTTTTAGTGAGGTATTGGATGCAAATGGACAGGTGGATGTTATTTACACCGATTTTTCCAAGGCCTTTGATCGTATTAACCATAAAATTTTACTTAGAAAACTGAATTCGGTGTCTATTTCGCATGACCTGCACGAATTATTTTCATCGTACTTATATGACAGGTGGCAATGTGTTAAAGTAAAATCCTCTAAAACTGATTATTTTCCACAATATTCTGGAGTTCCACAAGGTTCCATTTTTGGACCGCTATTTTTTATTATTTTTATTAATGACATAGGTCAGCATCTAGACACTAAATTTCTAATCTACGCGGATGATTGTAAGTTATTTAAAAATATAAATAATATAAATGACTGCTTAGTATTACAAAATAACATTGAGCTAATTCAAAACTGGTGTAATTCTAACTGTCTAGAACTAAACGCGCAAAAATGTAACTCGATGATATTCACACGTAAAAAAATTGGAATTCACTACGATTACGTAATTGGTACTACGCGTTTAAACAGACCAAATTATATTAAGGACTTGGGAGTTACTTTTGACCCGAAGTTAAGTTTTGCTCCACTTATTAACGCCGTAGTTGCTTCTGCTTTTCGAATTCTTGGATTTATTCTCAGAAATATGAGTGATTTCAAAAGTATAGACACATGCAAAATATTATTTAGTTCACTCGTTATATTCAAATTGGAATACGCAAGCGCAGTGTGGTCCCCAATATATGATGTTCATATTGCAAACCTAGAAAAGGTACAGAGACGATTCTTGAAAAGTCTCCATTTTAAAATGTACGATTATTACCCCCTTGCGGATTTCCACAGGATCAGTTGCTTCAAAATTTTAATTGTGTAAATCTTTAAGATCGTCGAGTAATGCATTCTATATTATTTTTTTTTAAACTCGTGAACTACAAAATTAATTGTGTCGAACTTTTTTCGCAAATACGTTTACGGGTTCCTCGTATTACCTCGAGAGATCACCAAACTTTTTCATTGCCCATACCGCGAACAAACATTTTATTACAATCACCACTTTATCAAATGCAAACCAATTTTAATGCTCACTCTCAAAACATTGATATTTTCAATTGTAGAGAATGTGATATAAAAATTTGTTAAGGTTTCGGTAATACCTAGTTTTATCTTGTCTTATTTAAATTTTTATATTTAATGTGTCTAGTTCTAGTTTTACTTAGTTGTCCGAATTCGTTTTATTTTTGTAAATTTAATATTTACGTTTTCATGTATTTAATGTATGTATGTATGATATTGTATTTTATTTTTATATTATTTTTGATTTGTATTCCACCTGTAATAGGTTTGTACCGTTGGTTGGATAAAAAATAAATAAATAAATAAATAAATAAATATCCTCAGGCGGGAATTAATTGAAATAAACATTTTTTAAATTAATTGAAAGCAAAATTTAGTGACTTCGGCACAGTACTTATATAATTTTTATAATTTTATATATTTATTTTTTAGGTCGTATTTTTTATTTTCTAGTTTAAATAATAGTCGCGTCAAATTAGCATTTAACCTGCAACTTTTTGCAGAGAGATTCGATTGAGATGCGGTTTTCTGCAAAATGTTCAGGAAACCGTCTATAACAAAAGGTATATCTAACCTCTGTACGCTCGCAAATTCTTAATTGTTTATTTAACAAATGAGGCATTTTTGTTAGAATGTTGATGAATATGTGGCAAATGTTACACACGGTTCAACGAAAATGTCTGGAAAATGTTCTTTCGGAGGGTTTCGTGGTCGCTCTTTATCACTTTGGTGTCAGATTTATTATTTATGGCTAAATTGTTGTAACTTGGCTAATTAACAAATGAAAAACTCAACCCCCGAAATCACTAGAGAACCGGATTTTTTTTCAGCATTTCTGGCTTGTTAAGGCAAACCATCGGCACAAGATTTTTGCAAACATATTTGTTTATTGTTCGATTGTTGCCACCTCGCTAATTAACAAATTAACAACTCGACTCCCGGAATCATTAGAAAACCAGATTTTTTGCAATAACTCTGGGATCATGGGGAGAACCATCGGCACAAGGTTGTTGCAAGTAAATATTTATGTTTTAATTGTTGCAATCTGGCTAATTAACAAATTAATATCTCAACCCCCGAAATCACTAGAGAACCAGAATTTTTTCCAGTATTTCTGGCTTGTTAAGGCGAACCATCAGCACAAGATTTTTGCAAACATAATTGTTTATTGTTCAATTGTTGCGACCTCGCTAATTAACAAATTAATAACTCGACTCCCTGAATCGTTAGATACCCAGATTTTTTTGCAATAACTCTGGGATCATGAGGAGAACCATTGCCAAAAGGTTGTTGCAAATATGATTGTTTATTTTTGAATTGTTGCAACCTGGTTAATAACCAATTAATAACTGTCATCCAACAAAGGTCAGAACACTGGTGTTTTTTCTGTAATGCAATGGGGGCTATTCAGAACTCATAGCCAAGGGCTTCAAATTGTTCTTGTATTGAAACTGGGTAGGTAATGGAAAGTTACTTGAATAATACAATGATATATTATTATTAATGATTGCTCTTTGTTGGCAAAATGCACGTATTGATAAGCTTTACATTGGAACAAAGATTCTTAGTGCACGTCTTCACAAAAACTTTCGTCAATTTGATATGTTTCGAAATAGTCAACTACAGAAACATTGTTGGGGGGGATAATGTCAATAGTCGGTTGAGGTACAAAATCAACAGCAGCCGGATCGCCATCGTCTGCATCTTCTATAAGCACAGGTTTGCAGTTTGCGCAATCATTCACGGCACAATTCACACACGCTGCAGTGCAATACAATCCCGCTCTCCTGCACCCACACACTGTTGCACAGCCTGTGGTTGTGCGTGAACAAAATATGACCTCTAGTAGAGAAGATGGGGCGCTTCATTAGTCATTGAAATCGGTTTGTTAAAATTCTTCCTAGTATCAAATTCCCAGCCCTAGTCACTGGGGTCCAAAATGTTTCCCATCCAGCATTGAATTTGGAGATAAACTTTCTTGATGTGTAGAGTAGGTGGTAAAGAGCACAAGAGTACTTTTGTCTTCTTAGATGCTATATTTTTGCAAAAACACTCAAATCAAAAGTCATTCAATCCTATTTTATAATTTTTTGCATCGTACAAAGCCAAAATAAATTTTATTCCATTTATAATAAGGTCATGTAGATGAGCATCAAGTTGTTTTAACAATTTTTCAGCATCTTCTAATTCTGTATATTTTTTAATATTCCGGCTAGTTTGGTCTTCCTTTTTCCATAAAACGCAGATGTTGTGTCAGATCCTGATTTAGCGTGTAAAAATAAAATATTTTATTCAACTACTGGTGATTGACCTAAACTTTTAGTCGGAAATTCGAGAAAAATCGCGAGAGTCGGCACGAAGACAGGACATAACATGTAGACTCTTTGATGTTTGCCGACCGCCCAGAGAGAGAATCGCAATGTTCTGAGAGTCACCAAGGACATACAAATATGATTTCAAACTACTTGGACAGATTCGAACTATTCTCTAAACACTTCTCTCTATTTGTACATGGGTATGAGCAATTTTTCGGAAAACTCGTTTGTCAGTTGAGAATTATTCATTTGTTAATTAGCCAGGTTACAATAATTGAACAATAAAAAAACTATATTTTCAAGAACCTTGTGCCGATGGTTCGCCTCAGTAACCCATGGTTATTGGAAAAAATTGTGATTCTCCAATGATTTCGGGGGTTTAATTATTCATTTGTTAATTAGCACGGTTACAACAATTAAAAAATAAACAATTATGTTTGCAAAAATCTTGTGCTGATGGTTCGCCTTAACAAGCCAGAAATACTGAAAAAAATTCTAGTTCTCCAGTGATTTCCGGGAGTCGAGTTATTAATTTGTTCAACAGCGAGGTCTCAACAATCGAACAATAAACAATTATGTTTGCAAAAATATTGTGCCGATGGTTCCCTTAACAAGCCAGAAATGCTGGAAAAAATTCCGGTTCTCTAGTGATTTCGGGGGTTGAGTTTTTCATTTGTTAATTAGCCAAGTTACAACAATTTAGCAATAAATAATAAATGTGACACCAAAGTGATAAAGAGGAACCTCGAAACCCCCCGAGAGAATACTTTTCAGACATTTTCGTTGAACCGTGTGTGACATTTGCCACATATTCATCAACACTCTAACAAAAATGCATCATTTGTTAAATAAACAATTAAGAATTTGCGAGCGTACAGAGGTTAGATATACCTTTTGTTATAGATGGTTTCCTGAACATTTTGCAGAAAACCGCATCTCAATCGGACCTCTCCGCAAAAAGTTGTCCATTTTCACTTGTTTTATGCTAATTTGACGCGACTATATAAATGTATTTTCACTGCAGAGATTGGACAATAAATTGAATTACATTATTTCCTCGTATATATAAATGAACAAGAGCTAGGTTCCGTGCGCAACCTTTTTAGGTTTTTATGGGTTACCCTCATGTTTGTTTTACTTAAGGAGAGTTATACGTTAATACAAATTTTATAAAAACAAAATGTATAAGTAAAAATAAACATTATTATTATTAATATTATTCCCTCGTATACGTATATCCGTAAAACGAAGTCTATTTAATTTGATAGTATTGTTCCAGACAACAAAAGAGATCTTACAAAGCAGCGACTCATTTACCCTCTCCTTTTTGATCTTTTCACCTCTGACATTGATAACTACTTTCAAGAACATTGTAGTAAAGGGTAATGGGACAATATACGTATGCTATTATATGTGGATGATTTAGTCCTATTAATTAAAATCTCAATCCATGTGGAAAATAATTTGCGAATTCTCGAGTTATATTGCAATCCTTTTAAGTTTAAGTAAACCCAACCAAAACAAAAATAGTTATATTCCATAGAAGTTCAAACATTGGCCATCACAAAGAATTTATATGTATATAAAAACAATATAATCATATAAATATTATTTGCAAACTATGTTTACCTTCATACCTAAATAACCTTAAATCATGGAAACAAAAACCTAGAATCACCTAAGGGATAATACACAAAACTATTAACTTACATAAAATATTATCTCTTCTTTCTCTTAAAATTCTTTATATTATTATTGTCGGTATTCCCATCTTCACATACGATACTAGTATATAGGGCTTAGGTATCTTGACCAAACAAAAATAATACAATCTGGGAAAACCTCATCTACCATCAAAAAAAATTCTTTAACTTATTTATATAATAAAGATCGAAGCTAATTTGCTAAAACTAGAATACTTTGTTATAAAACAAGCAATTGAACTATTAAACATTGAATACTAGTACGTTTAATGAAACGGCAAAACTCAAGCAATTTCTGTAAAAATATTTGTGTATTTAAGCCTACCCATAATGTTAACTACTTAAGCCTACTTATGTAAAAATAATATTTTTTTGGTCCATTAGGGTTATGCAAACATGCAAACATCAACGATACTTCACCATCCTACATTTTATTACCGTAATATCCACATTTATTTCATCTTTAAACTGTTATTTTCACTTTTCACTGGAATAAAATATTTTAAGAGACGTTCAAAAAAATTAAATAAATTATTTGACATTTAAGAGTGTCAATATAGAAAAAAATGTATAGTTTCACAGTTGACAAGCATTCATATAATCTGCATACAATAATCTTTATAAGAAATGTATTGCATTTTAAAAACATCAATATTTAAAGCACTAAAGTTTAATCGAAAATTCTAAGAATCAATAGGGTTCTCAGTGGAAATTATTAAAGAAAATCAAAACCGCAAGATTATCGCAGCTTTCGTTCTAGAGTTATCGTGTTAGCGAAAATACGAAAAGAAGAAAATAAGAAGTATATTATTAAGTTTTCAGTAGTGATTCCGCGAGACGAGAAAGAGAGGCCTCTCTCGTCTCTCGTTTCGACGAGAAGACGCTTCTCTCGCTCGAGAGAGCCTTTCTCTCGTCTCGACTTGTCTCGTGATATAAACAAATCAAATTTAAATTTGGAAAAGATAAACTTAGGACGAAACATGAAAAAACTGTATAATTTTGAAGACAATACCAAATAATTTTTCACGTATTTTCTCTCATCAAATTAGCAATAAGAAACACTAAGGGAATTACCTCGTTATCTCTCTGTCTGTCGCTCTGTCAAAACCGTTTTACTTAGAGACTATTTGACATAATCAATTGAAATTAGGAGTTAACTAAAAATATAAATGCTTGGATGTCAATTAAGGGTGGGAGGGTTTCATTTGGAAGTAAAACTTTTCTTGATGACATCGTGTGATTCAAATAAAAGCATTTTGAAGCATGTTAAAAATATATTATCCTTTCATTTGTTTTACTTTTTCTTTAATTATTTTTCGAAAAAAACACTTGAAAATTGCTGTCTTTCCAATTTATCTTCAAAAGTAACCTTAGAAAATTTTTACTGATTATTACGATTCTGTCCGTTGGATAGTTTTTTTTATACAAAGAAAGAGAGTCTGCGGTACTGATACTTTGTATCAGTGCCTGTCCGCTAAAGCTATCAAAATATCAACTTTAATTAATTTAAAAAATCTACGACATGGAACATTATTGCGCTATTTCATTTAGTCAAACTTTTGTATTTAGCTTTTAAACTTCCATAGTAATGACTTGTTTGTCTCTTGTATTAAATAATTTGCCATATAAAAGTTTGCTATAGGTTTCTTAACAAGTTGTATCTACAACAAAATCTGACAAAAAGTTTTATACAAATGAAAGAAAATTAATTTATCTTAAATTTCAAAAAAAAAATCTTGTAAATTAATTTTAAATAATTGGCATGGAAAATAATTTTTCTTATAAATGACTTTTGATCCAATCCCAATTACACAAGTATTATTTGTTATTATTTTAATATGTATAGAATAGGGTGTTATAGTTAACTTTTTGACCATCTGGAAATCTGATATGTTTAAATTTTACGATAAGCAATTGAATATTATAAATACGCAAAAAATAAATTGCTCGAAAGCTCGAGAGATATTCTCGTCGAGAGATGACACTCTCTCGTCTTGTCTTGAATCTTTTCTCGAGAGAAAATGTCTTCTCTCGTCTCGTACGAGACGACAGACGAGAATCTCTCATCGTGCGGCATTACTATTTTTCATATTTAGAAAGATCCATAACGTGAAGGAAAGTGTTAAAAAGTTAGGATAAGAAAATTTTATTATCGGCACGAAAGAAATACTGAGGCCTATTAATTCGACAAATACTAGTTCTTTAGTAGTGCAATGAAATAATGATCATTATTTATAATTAATGATTAAGTACAATTATTTCTTTCTTTACTAATATTTCTATTCTAAATTACTCTTACTCTGTGTATGTCGTTCTATTGTTAAATCATATATAAATTTTAATAATCCATTAAATATTTAACTGATTTATTTAGAACCATTGAAATATTTTATTAAAATCTTTGGAAGTCCTCAAATACGTAAATTTCAAAATTACTCCTATAAAATCATGAAAATTATTTTTGAACCCCGAAAGTTAAAAATAATCTTGACTGTCTAGTTAGTACAGGCTTTTTTCGGCTATTTTGTACAACCTATTGTATCACCCCTGTAAATTTTTATACATACATACATTTTCCGTACAAATCTTGAGACATTTTTTATAATAATATATTCATTGCCAACGAAAATAATAAAAATGTATAAAATAAAAATTATAGAGAATGATATTAGAAGTAACTTTTATTTAAAGAATTTTCATTTTCAAACGTTAATAACACACGCACTCACGCACGCAATATGGCATATTGAGAAAAAATATTATACAGTACATTTCTTATGCAGGGTATACTAATAGAATCCATGTATATTTTAAAATCTGCTGGTTACATAACTAATGTTTTAACTTTCTCAAAAGTCACCAAAGAAATGCAAGATCGTCTTTTTAATAATTTCAAAACATAATTTTTTTTTGGTGGTTGGTTGGATGGCCCACCCTGCATAAAAAGATATTAACTCAATGAAATAATTTATCTATGGCGTAACTGTAGTTATTGAGTGTTTGCAAAAAAATATAATGAATTATTCTTGAAGCACCCTGTAACAATTATTTTAAACCAGTGGCGGCTTGTGTCCAAAATATTGGAGGTTCAGAACGACAGGATATAGATCTCAGTACAGATGTAGGTAGGTAAAAAAAAGTCTTAGGTATATTATATCTTTCTATATCTATACCTTTACAATATTTTGTTCACGAGTTCCAACTGATTTAAACTATCCCTTGTAATGGACAATTCACCAAAACTTCTATTCAAATTATATCTACATAAAGAAAATCTAGCTTTTCATTTTGAAGAAAAAATAAACTAAAATCAGTAGATTTGACATGAGAAATTTTAGGGTGTTTGTTTAAATAGAACAAATAAGCCGCTTTATATATTTTGATGCTTAGAGGTAAGCAATTCATAAGTACAGGGTTTTGAAGTAATTCTTAAAAAACATAATTTTATTTTGTGGTTCTTACTATATAACACCCTATATAAGAAATATGTATTGTGCAATATTTGATAGACAAAATACCATATTAAGTAGTACTTTTTGAAAATATGCTTCTCTGACCTCTCAGTAGAATTAGTAAGATTTTTCAAAAACTACCGTCCGACATTTGTGAATCACCCTATAATTTAAAATATTTTTAATTGTACGTATGTAAAAAAATATTACAAAAACATATATTAAACGTAAGTATCTAACAAAAATTCAATCTAGCTCGTAAATTGGAAAATAAAACTTCCGAAAAATTGGGCAATATTCAACTTTTTTCAGTATATTGTTCAAATACGATAATTATTGTACGTCTTGGCAACACTGCCCTCGCCATTCACATGATTCTTTATAATTTTAGTCGAGTGACAAATGCAGCAAGGCCAAATTGTAAAAGAGTACTCCTACTCACATATTTACAGAATACGGCTCTTGATGTTGCACTATTATAAAACGATAAACATTTTCAATCATCTTAAATATTTGTAGTGATGGTATCTTGACAATTTTCTTTGGCAGACTATAACCTTCTGGTTGCGTATTTCCTAAAGCTCTTTATTGTAAATGTAAAATGAAATGAAATTTAAAATTTTCTTATAATTTCGAGTAATTTCTAGTAATTTTTAATAATTTGTAGTAATTTCTAGTAATTTCTAGTAATTTCTAGTACTTTCTAGTAATTTCTAGTAATTTCTAGTAATTTCTAGTAATTTCTAGTAATTTCTAGTAATTTCTAGTAATTTCTAGTAATTTCTAGTAATTTCTAGTAATTTCTAACAATTTATAGTAATTTCTAGTAATTTCTAGTAATTTCTAGTAATTTCTAGTAATTTCTAATAATTTCTAGTAATTTCTAGTAATTTCTAGTAATTTCTAGTAATTTCTAGTAATTTCTAGTAATTTCTAGTAATTTTAGTAATTTCTAGTAATTTCTAGTAATTTCTAGTAATTTCTAGTAATTTCTAGTAATTTCTAGTAATTTCTAGTAATTTCTAGTAATTTCTAGTAATTTCTAGTAATTTCTAGTAATTTCTAGTAATTTCTAGTAATTTCTAGTACTTTCTAGTAATTTCTAGTAATTTCTAATAATTTCTAGTAATTTCTAGTAATTTCTAGTAATTTCTAGTAATTTCTACTAATTTCTAATAATTTCTAGTAATTTCTAGTAATTTCTAGTAATTTCTAGTAATTTCTAATAATTTCTAATAATTTCTAATAATTTCTAATAATTTCTAGTAATTTCTAGTAATTTTCTAGTAATTTCTAGTAATTTCTAGTAATTTCTAGTAATTTCTAGTAATTTCTAGTAATTTCTAGTAATTTCTAGTAATTTCTAGTAATTTCTAGTAATTTCTAGTGATTTCTAGTGATTTCTAGTAATTTCTAGTAATTTCTAGTAATTTCTAGTAATTTCTAGTAATTTATAATAATTTATAATAATTATATATAATAATTTATAATAATTTATAATAATTTATAATAATTTATAATAATTTATAATAATTTATATAATAATTTATAATAATTTATAATAATTATAATAATTTATAATAATTTATAATAATTTATAATAATTTATAATAATTTATAATAATTTATAATAATTTATAATAATTTATAATAATTTATAATAATTTATAATAATTTATAATAATTTTATAATAATTTATAATAATTTATAATAATTTATAATAATTTATAATAATTTATAATAATTTATAATAATTTATAATAATTTATAATAATTATAATAATTTATAATAATTTATAATAATTTATAATAATTTATAATAATTTATAATAATTTATAATAATTTATAATAATTTATAATAATTTATAATAATTTATAATAATTTATAAATAATTTATAATAATTTATAATAATTTATAATAATTTATAATAATTTATAATAATTTATAATAATTTATAATAATTTATAATAATTTATAATAATTTATAATAATTTATAATAATTTATAATAATTTATAATAATTTATAATAATTTATAATAATTTATAATAATTTATAATAATTTATAATAATTTATAATAATTTATAATAATTTATAATAATTTATAATAATTTATAATAATTTATAATAATTTATAATAATTTATAATAATTTATAATAATTTATAATAATTTATAATAATTTATAATAATTTATAATAATTTATAATAATTTATAATAATTTATAATAATTTATAATAATTTATAATAATTTATAATAATTTATAATAATTTATAATAATTTATAATAATTTATAATAATTTATAATAATTTATAATAATTTATAATAATTTATAATAATTTATAATAATTTATAATAATTTATAATAATTTATAATAATTTATAATAATTTATAATAATTTATAATAATTTATAATAATTTATAATAATTTATAATAATTTATAATAATTTATAATAATTTATAATAATTTATAATAATTTATAATAATTTATAATAATTTATAATAATTTATAATAATTTATAATAATTATAATAATTTATAATAATTTATAATAATTTATAATAATTTATAATAATTTATAATAATTTATAATAATTTATAATAATTTATAATAATTTATAATAATTTATAATAATTTATAATAATTTATAATAATTTATAATAATTTATAATAATTTATAATAATTTATAATAATTTATAATAATTTATAATAATTTATAATAATTTATAATAATTTATAATAATTTATAATAATTTATAATAATTTATAATAATTTATAATAATTTATAATAATTTATAATAATTTATAATAATTTATAATAATTTATAATAATTTATAATAATTTATAATAATTTATAATAATTTATAATAATTTAGTAATAATTTATAATAATTTATAATAATTTATAATAATTTATAATAATTTATAATAATTTAGTAATAATTTATAATAATTTATAATAATTTATAATAATTTATAATAATTTATAATAATTTATAATAATTTATAATAATTTATAATAATTTATAATAATTTATAATAATTTATAATAATTTATAATAATTTATAATAATTTATAATAATTTATAATAATTTATAATAATTTATAATAATTTATAATAATTTATAATAATTTATAATAATTTATAATAATTTATAATAATTTATAATAATTTATAATAATTTAT
The DNA here is from genome assembly GCA_927349885.1 of Psylliodes chrysocephalus. Classification (NCBI taxonomy): domain Eukaryota; kingdom Metazoa; phylum Arthropoda; class Insecta; order Coleoptera; family Chrysomelidae; genus Psylliodes; species Psylliodes chrysocephalus. Next base: position 58,994,127 of record OV651821.1, read on the forward strand.
AATAATTTATAATAATTTATAATAATTTATAATAATTTATAATAATTTATAATAATTTATAATAATTTATAATAATTTATAATAATTTATAATAATTTATAATAATTTATAATAATTTATAATAATTTATAATAATTTATAATAATTTATAATAATTTATAATAATTTATAATAATTTATAATAATTTATAATAATTTATAATAATTTATAATAATTTATAATAATTTATAATAATTTATAATAATTTATAATAATTTATAATAATTTATAATAATTTATAATAATTTATAATAATTTATAATAATTTATAATAATTTATAATAATTTATAATAATTTATAATAATTTATAATAATTTATAATAATTTATAATAATTTATAATAATTTATAATAATTTATAATAATTTATAATAATTATAATAATTTATAATAATTTATAATAATTTATAATAATTTATAATAATTTATAATAATTTATAATAATTTATAATAATTTATAATAATTTATAATAATTTATAATAATTTATAATAATTTATAATAATTTATAATAATTTATAATAATTTATAATAATTTATAATAATTTATAATAATTTATAATAATTTATAATAATTTATAATAATTATAATAATAATTTATAATAATTTATAATAATTTATAATAATTTATAATAATTTATAATAATTTATAATAATTTATAATAATTTATAATAATTTATAATAATTTATAATAATTTATAATAATTTATAATAATTTATAATAATTTATAATAATTTATAATAATTTATAATAATTTATAATAATTTATAATAATTTATAATAATTTATAATAATTTATAATAATTTATAATAATTTATAATAATTTATAATAATTTATAATAATTTATAATAATTTATAATAATTTATAATAATTTATAATAATTTATAATAATTTATAATAATTTATAATAATTTATAATAATTTATAATAATTTATAATAATTTATAATAATTTATAATAATTTATAATAATTTATAATAATTTATAATAATTTATAATAATTTATAATAATTTATAATAATTTATAATAATTTATAATAATTTATAATAATTTATAATAATTTATAATAATTTATAATAATTTATAATAATTTATAATAATTTATAATAATTTATAATAATTTATAATAATTTATAATAATTTATAATAATTTATAATAATTTATAATAATTTAATTTATAATAATTTAATTTATAATAATTTATAATAATTTATAATAATTTATAATAATTTATAATAATTTATAATAATTTATAATAATTTATAATAATTTATAATAATTTTATAATTAATATTATAATAATTTATAATAATTTATAATAATTTATAATAATTTATAATTTATAATTAATTTATAATAATTTATAATAATTTATAATAATTTATAATTTATAATAATTTATAATAATTTATAATAATTTATAATAATTTATAATAATTTATAATAATTTATAATAATTTATAATAATTTATAATAATTTATAATAATTTATAATAATTTATAATAATTTATAATAATTTATAATAATTTATAATAATTTATAATAATTTATAATAATTTATAATAATTTATAATAATTTATAATAATTTATAATAATTTATAATAATTTATAATAATTTATAATAATTTATAATAATTTATAATAATTTATAATAATTTATAATAATTTATAATAATTTATAATAATTTATAATAATTTATAATAATTTATAATAATTTATAATAATTTATAATAATTTATAATAATTTATAATAATTTATAATAATTTATAATAATTTATAATAATTTATAATAATTTATAATAATTTATAATAATTTATAATAATTATTATAATAAATAATTTATAATAATTTATAATAATTTATAATAATTTATAATAATTTATAATAATTTATAATAATTTATAATAATTTATAATAATTTATAATAATTTATAATAATTTATAATAATTTATAATAATTTATAATAATTTATAATAATTTATAATAATTTATAATAATTTATAATAATTTATAATAATTTATAATAATTTATAATAATTTATAATAATTATAATAATTTATAATAATTTATAATAATTTATAATAATTTATAATAATTTATAATAATTTATAATAATTTATAATAATTTATAATAATTTATAATAATTTATAATAATTTATAATAATTTATAATAATTTATAATAATTTATAATAATTTATAATAATTTATAATAATTTATAATAATTTATAATAATTTATAATAATTTATAATAATTTATAATAATTTATAATAATTTATAATAATTTATAATAATTTATAATAATTTATAATAATTTATAATAATTTATAATAATTTATAATAATTTATAATAATTTATAATAATTTATAATAATTTATAATAATTTATAATAATTTATAATAATTTATAATAATTTAATTTATAATAATTTAATTTATAATAATTTAATTTATAATAATTATAATAATTTATAATAATTTATAATAATTTATAATAATTTATAATAATTTATAATAATTTATAATAATTTATAATAATTTATAATAATTTATAATAATTTATAATAATTTATAATAATTTATAATAATTTATAATAATTTATAATAATTTATAATAATTTATAATAATTTATAATAATTTATAATAATTTATAATAATTTATAATAATTTATAATAATTTATAATAATTTATAATAATTTATAATAATTTATAATAATTTATAATAATTTATAATAATTTATAATAATTTATAATAATTTATAATAATTTATAATAATTTATAATAATTTATAATAATTTATAATAATTTATAATAATTTATAATAATTTATAATAATTTATAATAATTTATAATAATTTATAATAATTTATAATAATTTATAATAATTTATAATAATTTATAATAATTTATAATAATTTATAATAATTTATAATAATTTATAATAATTTATAATAATTTATAATAATTTATAATAATTTATAATAATTTATAATAATTTATAATAATTTATAATAATTTATAATAATTTATAATAATTTATAATAATTTATAATAATTTATAATAATTTATAATAATTTATAATAATTTATAATAATTTATAATAATTTATAATAATTTATAATAATTTATAATAATTTATAATAATTTATAATAATTTATAATAATTTATAATAATTTATAATAATTTATAATAATTTATAATAATTTGATAATAATTTATAATAATTTATAATAATTTATAATAATTTATAATAATTTATAATAATTTATAATAATTTATAATAATTTATAATAATTTATAATAATTTATAATAATTTAAAATAATTTATAATAATTTATAATAATTTATAATAATTTATAATAATTTATAATAATTTATAATAATTTATAATAATTTATAATAATTTATAATAATTTATAATAATTTATAATAATTTATAATAATTTATAATAATTTATAATAATTTATAATAATTTATAATAATTTATAATAATTTATAATAATTTATAATAATTTATAATAATTTATAATAATTTATAATAATTTATAATAATTTATAATAATTTATAATAATTTATAATAATTTATAATAATTTATAATAATTTATAATAATTTATAATAATTTATAATAATTTATAATAATTTATAATAATTTATAATAATTTATAATAATTTATAATAATTTATAATAATTTATAATAATTTATAATAATTTATAATAATTTATAATAATTTATAATAATTTATAATAATTTATAATAATTTATAATAATTTATAATAATTTATAATAATTTATAATAATTTATAATAATTTATAATAATTTATAATAATTTATAATAATTTATAATAATTTATAATAATTTATAATAATTTATAATAATTTATATAATTTATAATAATTTATATAAATAATTTATAATAATTTATAATAATTTATAATAATTTATAATAATTTATAATAATTTATAATAATTATAATAATTTATAATAATTTATAATAATTTATAATAATTTATAATAATTATAATAATTTATAATAATTTATAATAATTTATAATAATTTATAATAATTTATAATAATTTATAATAATTTATAATAATTTATAATAATTTATAATAATTTATAATAATTTATAATAATTTATAATAATTATAATAATTATAATAATTTATAATAATTTATAATAATTTATAATAATTTATAATAATTTATAATAATTTATAATAATTTATAATAATTTATAATAATTTATAATAATTTATAATAATTTATAATAATTTATAATAATTTATAATAATTTATAATAATTTATAATAATTTATAATAATTTATAATAATTTATAATAATTTATAATAATTTATAATAATTTATAATAATTTATAATAATTTATAATAATTTATAATAATTTATAATAATTTATAATAATTTATAATAATTTATAATAATTTATAATAATTTATAATAATTTATAATAATTTATAATAATTTATAATAATTTATAATAATTTATAATAATTTATAATAATTTATAATAATTTATAATAATTTATAATAATTTATAATAATTTATAATAATTTATAATAATTTATAATAATTTATAATAATTTATAATAATTTATAATAATTTATAATAATTTATAATAATTTATAATAATTTATAATAATTTATAATAATTTATAATAATTTATAATAATTTATAATAATTTATAATAATTTATAATAATTTATAATAATTTATAATAATTTATAATAATTTATAATAATTTATAATAATTTATAATAATTTATAATAATTTATAATAATTTATAATAATTTATAATAATTTATAATAATTTATAATAATTTATAATAATTTATAATAATTTATAATAATTTATAATAATTTATAATAATTTATAATAATTTATAATAATTTATAATAATTTATAATAATTTATAATAATTTATAATAATTTATAATAATTTATAATAATTTATAATAATTTATAATAATTTATAATAATTTATAATAATTTATAATAATTTATAATAATTTCGAGTAATTTTGAGTAATTTCGAATAATTTAGAGTAATTTCAAGGAATGTCAAGGGAATTGCCAGAAATTTCAGGGAACTTCGTGGAATGTCAAGTAATTTTAGGTTTTTTCAAGTAATTTTAGTAAATTCATGCAATAATTACAAGAGCATTTTATTAGGCAAAACATTAATATAAAGTGGAAGTATTGAGCAAGAATTTTTTTGATATTTTCGCATTAATCGACTTTTATATTTTTAGAAATAAGTAGATGAAATGGCAAGGAAATTATAGGGTTATATTGATTATTCGAAAATCTATTAGAACTATTATACTACATACCCTACATATTACTAATGAAAACAAAGTTCATTAATCAATCGAGTGACAGACAAAATCATCAAAATAAAGACAAAATATTTTATGTCGACAATCAAACGTTGGCGTCGCAGTCATTTGGAAATTATTCTCCCCCTGTTTATTTAGTACATGTCGGAACGAACGAGGCGTCAAATTCGGTAACGGCAACACCGTCACTTGTTTTCAGATGGCACGAGTGTCTAATAATTATTTTGTCGTAACGAATTCGAGCTTTATTTGATTCATCTTTCTTGATGCGAAAAAGTCATTAGACTGTTAAATATTTTCGCTAATGGACTGATTCTTCGCGGTTCAGTGAATGTGTACGCTTTTCCCTTAATTTTTTCCTAGATGCGGAATTTTCGAAAGAAATTAAAATTGGAAATGAAACTTTCTTGTTTGTATGGGACAATCCTGTCTCAAAAATAATAATTCATCAACGTTTAATAATTATAATTGCCTATTAAACGAAAATGTAGATATCGTTAGGTATTTTAAAAATGCTTAATTGATCAACCGACTACAACAAAGTAATATGGTATTTGTTACTCCTGGATTCCATGTCTTTCTATCACTAATACCGTTTTTTTTAGCATTATGTAGAAATTGACATGGAAAAATAGTGTTCAAAATTAAGTGATGTCAATAATTTTTTATTTTTTTTTTTTAATTTCAGCATACTGGGGTGGTTAAGTTCCCATAAAAAAACTGTCGACTACAGATTGTTATGAATTATATGTGCTATATTAGTATGACGTAATTTGTTTTTGTAAACGTTTTGCATTGATATTCTATAATAGTATACTGTACAATAAGTGGTAAAAGTAACCAGCTCCCCATGATGTGTGAAACTTATGGCCCGAGCGAATGCGAGCGCCACAATCACACAAGTGTGGAATAGGTACTAGTAGCACAATATAATTCTTCTATA